>WEDG01001442.1:200000-457859 GCA_017591395.1 Schistocephalus solidus | reverse complement strand
CATAGATACACGTAGGGCAGTCTCGCCTGCAGCATGCGATGAACAACTGACCGGCTCGGACAGTGGTCTGAGTTTGTGGGGGTGGGGGAGAGAGTGAGGTCGAGAGCTCAGCGTATTTTCCTCACTATTAACAATCTGACGCTCTTGAACCTATCACGGTGCGCTAAAAGCCGTGGCTTGGAATGTTGCCAACTGACGGGATAACTCGGACAGTGTGGTCAGCCCAATGTGTGTTATTTGTGCAGTGGCTGACTGGCGGACTGAGAATCAGGCTGCAATGGATGCTTCTTAATGTGGCCGTTATGTCACTCCCACTCTGTGGGATCCGAGACAGGTGTGGTGGCACGCCCAGGAGCGGCTTCGGCCGCGCCATTCACCTGCGCCCTCTCCAATCTCCGGTCTTCTTGACTCTGTCTTGACACCGGGCTCAGGTGGGGGAGGAGGAGAGAGTGCGGTAGCTGCAGAGCAAGGCTACTATCACTTAAAAATAATTCACGCGCAAGTCACCGTCCCTGCACCACCTAGTGTGGAGCATACGGTGTACCTCGTCGAAAGCAACGGTCAAATTGCCATGTAGGAATATGAGGAGGTTGGTCATTTTAAACACAAAATATTCCTTACTTCAACGCGTCAACATTCATGAAGACGGAATATTTTGCAAACTGGGATGTAGGCGCGCAATGTTTTAGGAATTTTGTCAATGAAATGAAGTGTGACATATAAAAGCAGCAGAAACCATACTTAATACTTAAAGAGTGGGCTGTTGGATGATGTAATATTCTGGGTGACCGAAGGGACTCCAAGTTAAAAGCATATTTTTTGTCGTATTTGAACTTACCTTGTAACCCGTAACATGGTAGTGATGCAAAGGAACTTTTTTCTACGTGACGATGGTATTATCACTCAATAGTAATGACAACGTTGTTACATGATGGCCTATAAAAAGAGAAAATGGCGTTCACCGGGTGAAACCAGTTTACGGTCTAATATTTTGAGTAGCAATTTTGGCTGCCAATCGACAGAGACAGGAGAGTCAATTGCACCGCTTTCATTAAGAAAAGTCATAGAAAAGTACCTTAAAAAGACATGTTATTGGAGAATTTTTGGTTATTTGAGCAAGGACATATTTAACGTAGATCATCTTCATGGAAGTTAATTTCCATAGGTTATATGGTTACCATTTAAAGGTGATCTATATCTACGGCTCAAATGCTCAATTGCGGCAAATATAACAGCCAAGAGGATTTTGAAAAAAATAGTTAACTTGAGAGCTTTGATGAGGACGTGTCACCGAAGCTGCCTTTGCGGATGATTTACAATTCATATATATATATATGATAGTGGTGCTCACCGATCTGCTTAAGGAACATGTATGTTCCGTTGTGCCCTAGAGTTCAGACTAGAGCCCTCGCAGGCGGTCGCATAGCGACGTGTAGCATTTAATGAAATTGAACCGACAAAGACAAGGGAGACCGGGATGGCCAGTTCTGGCTGATGACGGCTTATAAGCCAGAAATGGCCATTCCGATCTCCCTTGTTTTTGTCGGTTCAATTTTATATATATATATCATATATATCATATATATATATATATATATATATATATATATATATATATATATATTCCGAATGTTCGAGAATAAGCGAGGCCCAGGTAATTGTATAGAAGAAGATGGGAAGGCGTTCTCTGGGACCAGAATTTTATTCATCCGACGTTTCGAACTCTCACGCGAGCCCATCGTCAAGGAATAAAGAACTCTACAGCTCACTGCTTATTTAACTCACCTCTGCCGAGTTTGTGTGCGAATTGGACTCAATGAGCAAACGCCTTTTAAAGCATTTGTCCATCTCGAGACTTAAAGGCACATTATTTTTTTTATTAAAATTTCTAAGCCCCCCAAATAGGAGTTATGCAAATATGGGCGTTTATTTGACAGGTCTGAAACCTCAAGCGCGATCCGACAAAAGCGGTACTACCAAAATTAAGCAGTTATTTTGTTGGGGTGCCAAAATTAAAGAACAGTAAATACCGACGGAAGTGCATAAAACTTTTGTTGGTACATAAACAGCAATTGGAACTTAAATAATAATTTCTAAGGAGTCAGTTGCCGTAGGCAGTAGGGCTTCACAGCAGAGTTTACAACATAGTGAGTAACCTCACACGATTAGCATGACAGTGCTCGTATTAACGACTTAAGTTTAAATGAGGTTAACCAATTAAATAATTCAAAAGACAATAAAATGGAGAGGAAACTGGAAAAGGTCTCTGTTTGGAATAGTTCTACCATAAAAAGAAATAATTTAGATTTTCTGAGCATATGTTTGTGACCTCAATTTCTAATCTAAGTATAAAAGGCGGATAATAGAATGTGGACACACATACATATAATAGTATGTTTTTATTATATTTTTTCAATGGACGGAACAGCCTTTGACAGAAGACAAATATATATTGCACTTAAATTGAAGAGAGCACATGAGAGATATCCGTATTTGTGAATGACAGAGGGCCTCAGTGCACATCATTGCAGAAAAGTAACTGCTTGCATAGCACGGTCCGAATATTGGTTCGTTTTGATGGTGCAGCCAACGTGATGGAGAAGACTATGATATGGTCAGAAAAATCATTCTTTGATGACAAGGAAGCTGGCGTGCACACCTGAAATTTTGAGTGAGAATTTAATAGGTAGAAGAGACAAGTGAAACGGAAATGGCCATTTCTGGCTGATCAGCCATAACCAACCCCCTGGTAGTGCATCACCCGATGATCGAACCTGCAACCTGTTGAGTAGAAGTTAAAGGCTGTATCTATTGAGCCACGGGCTCATTTTCTTATCGGTTTAGATCGGGAATATTGATATGAGCGGATGGACACCCCACTGATGGTTAAAACGTTGGACGTCTAGCCCACAATTTGCACATTTATCCTCTGGTGGCACACCACCTGGGGTTGGTATAATTGACTGATGACAGCTAATAGACCAGAAATGGCCATTCCAGTCTTCCTCTTTGTCGGCAGTGATCATCTGTTTATAAAACTAACCACTGTGTGGCTGCTAGTGGGGCTCAGGAGTGAGCCCTAAGGCAGAACGGGGTGTGTGAATCCCATAACCGTTGGGTGAAGTGTCCATCCATTAATGAGAAGTTAATGCTTACAGTGTAGGCGTTAGCTTGAAGTCCTTCAAATTCGTTTTAAAATTATGGCATACCATTCGATTAGGCTGGATAAGTGAGGGACTGACTCGATAAGGACTTCCAAAACTAAACTAGCACATGCTCACTTGGGGGCCGGTCTGCGCACTCGTTAGATTTGAACGCTTCAACTAACGTTAAATGTGCATCACTATTGGTTAAAAATCGGGGACAAATCCTCCAAGGTATCGATTACCGCACGGAGGCGCAAATAATAACAATAAGACTGCGCCTTTGTCCGGTGAACATGGCAAGATTACAGAGTCTGTCGGTAAGACGTGAAAAATCATTGGATAAACCATGCCATTTCGTTGACAAGTAAAGTTCTTGCGACATTTTATCAGCTGCGCATTTGACTGCACGTTCCATTGTTGTGACCAGGATATGCAATTTACTTGCAAAGTGTTATCACGAGGGTCGTGCAATTTTGCATTTTAGACTCACCAGCATTACAGCCGATTTTGTTGACGTTTTTCTATAGTAATTACGCAGCATTTAATTTTTTAAGTCCCCTACATTGTGGCGCACAGATATGATCAATATATATTTTTTTCGTAAGAAACAATGTACAGTGGATGACCTTACTGATGAAAGTTTTCAGTAAAATGCGCGTTTTTATTTTTTGAAAAAGAAAAATGCATTTAATTGAGGGAAAACAGGCCAGATTTGGGCAACATCTGAAGTTTCCGGATATCCAAGTAATCTTCTATGCTATCCAATATCACAGATTAGAACCGAAATTTATACAGACAGGAATATTTCCAAAAAATTGCTTCCGAAACCAGAAAATCCAATTTTAAGTCAAGAACAATCCGGTGAAGGCTGTTATGGAAAATTATATAGTTTTCAGCTTCAAAGTTTCGACAATTTTGTACCAATTTGTATTACTAAACGCACAAATAAACATGGTTGACGGTATTATGTTTTACCACACCGAGAATAAGAAGGCGTAAACTAATATATTTTGAGAACCCATTGCATACTATTTCTTTACTTTATGATACCAAAGTATTTCCTGTCAGATGCTGATTTTGAATGCATACGGAAATCGACAGTCAACCGTCAACCAATATGTTCGATATAGGTCAAGTCACATTCTGAACACTAGTGCTTTGCCTAAAATTAACCAAGGTTGACAAAAAACGGTCCAAAAGAAGCCGAAATGTTCATAGGAAAAATATGCGCATTTTATCGTCGGGTTTATTCAAAAGAAGATGAATGCATTCGGCCTCTATCAGAAAAATGTCATTACAATGCAATTTTAAGTAGAAAAAACTGGCAAGAGATTGTTTTTTGATTTGTTCGCGAGTATCCTGACCATAGGCATTTATTCTGGAAAAGCAATTACCTTTGCGATGTTTTTTTTTGTAGATCAGCCTCTGAAGTTGACTCTGGGGTTGATGCGTGAGAAGAACTTCCCAGAGCAACACTGTTGGCAGCAACGTTCAGGAACTCTCGATACCGGATGGTTTGGAGGGCACGTTGTAAGAGAACAAGCACAAGCCGTATGAATGAAAAACTTGTCTGCTCTGAAATTATTGAAGGACGTAAATCCCCTTTGTCAATTTTCACTTAAGTTAAAGCTCTAAAGCCCTTTTTTGGTCTGTGAAGTCTGATGGTTTAAAGGGAGTAAGGGTTTTCGGGTTTATCTGTATATGGACGCACAATAATTTCTGCAGTTCTATACCACTATGGCAGATAAGAGGTATTTTTGTTTCATATTTGTTGTGAAACATCAAACACCTCTGGTGTTTGGGGTCTATTTTGCACTAATCAACATACTCAGAGTGCCGGTCAATGCAGAGTAAACAAATTACTTCTATGCTGCCCTCTCTAAATGCTAGTGAGGATAATTCCAACAGTGTTGTTCAGCCAGTTACGTCAGATGTAAATTTCTCCATGAGCAACGATTTTTCCCGAGTATTTTTCCTTTCAGCACTATGCTTACTTCTAGAATGCTCCAGGTGTCACTAATAATAGAACTAGGTAGACTCCTAGCAGTTTTTGTAAAGTGTCATTTACGCAAACAACCACACGTAAATTTAATTACCAAAACCTGCTGTCTATTATAAGTACCTAGCAAATACTTCAGTAAATAAATTGGCCAGACTGTCGAAAGATTTCTGTCATTACTTAAGAGTGATCCCGTATTATTAGACCAGAACGTTTTTAAGGGAGGTAGTTGAGGCAAATGAAACCTGGAAAAGGAAATTTTGAAATCACCAGCAGATGTTCGATCTTTAATTTTCCTATATAGTTTGATTTTTTGCATTTTCTTTTGAATTTGCGACCAGAAAGTTTTCTTTACCGTTACTATAACAGTAATGATAAATATCAAACTGCAAACTTTCTTAAAAATACGATAACCACAACATATATGTATTGATAAAATTCATGTAGTAGCAGACTTTCGCGATCATTTATAAATAATTTATAACAGCTCCATGCTGCATGGTTGAATTACCAAAATACATAATAAATCACAAAAGTTTAAATTGGCATCTAAATAAGTACTGCAGTATAACGTAGTTTTGTAAGCAATAATACTTTGTACGTAGGACCGAATAATACTGAAAGTGTGTCTTATTCAGTTCCCGAGTTTACCTTGTTAGTACAAAAACCGAAACATACTAATATATAAATAAGAACTGATAGCGTCCAAATTCTAATTTAATTTTGACAACTGATACACTTAAGTCACTCCTACGAGATACATTTTCCAACTCAGTAGCCCAGGAACTAGCTGATGCAGAAACGTGTTTTAAAATAAATTGTCACACTATTTGCACGGCCTCGGTTAAAGGTGGCTTCACATATTTTCATGGTTTAAAACCTAGTAGAAGAAAACAAGGGAGACTGAAATATATATATATATATATATATATATATATATATATATATATATATGGATCCCATACCATCACGAGCACACACTTAAAAAAATGAAGACAAGTTGTCTGAAATGTCTGTGTAGGTTTCAATAACAGTGGAGCCAGCTTGGTTTTATGGAATCCATGATACAACAGGATGCGATTGACTTTTGGTGTCCTCAGAGGATCCCACGAAGAGACTTTGCCAATTTCGTTTCATTTTGTGAACTACAATGTTTCTGCCAAGCGTGAAGGTATGTACCAACTCTATTTGTACGTTAGGAATGCATTTGCGCATTGGACTTAAACAGTTGCTTTGAAAGGGTAAACTAGAAAGAAGACTTCACCCTTCAGAGAATGCAAAACTACGTAATGAATTTCAACGATAAATGTACCACTTATTTAAAAAACGCTCTCTGATAATTAACATGCCTTTGAATTTATGTGCCGCTATTAAGCAGGTGTGGGCTGATGTCCTGGTATTTTTGAACTTTCTCTATGACTGTTGACTATAATGTATTTAAAAACAGAAATGGAACACCCTCAAATTTATTTTTAGATGGTTTATTGTCAACTTCATCTATGTCATATAACCTATTCTCATTTTCAAATTATTGAAATCGTAGCCTCCTATCTACTGAAATCTGACTTCAAACAACTTACACAGAAAGCACCTTTTTATAAACCAGAAGCAGGCCTATGACAAATAGTTTCCAAAACACTTTAAAATAAAGTTGACAACTCCTTTTATGGCTATGTCCACAATGATTGCTAATCTTTGGTTATTATCTGCGTCACGAAGTAAAATCATTTTGATTAAAAGCATTGCAGACTTTTGACCGAAAACATCGGTATCGTTTTAAAAATTTTCTCCACTTCATTTACTTCTAACAGAAAATTGATAACGAGGTCCTCAAGAACAGTTTAGGCAAACTCTGTATAATTAAGCATAATAATAATTTGAATATGAACGCACATAAACATGCAGTTTTGATGTATGGCATTTATTAACATGGAAAAATAAACTTGAAAGCCATTTTGTGAGAAACTGCCCGCTTACGCATTATATTAGGCCAATAGATACAATATAAAATTGATGATTTAATCTATCACTGGATCCCGTTCACAATTAAGCAAGAGGTTCACTGTTGGAACGCTCACATTGAGGGTGAAAATACCTCATATATCTACTGCTGGCAGAACATTGAAATAGGAATCTCCCATTATATATGTGACATGGCGCTAAATCCCTGACAATTCAGAGTTATGCCTGAAATCAGGCGTACGATAACCCCCCGAGCTAGCGCTTATGTTACGTAAAGGTCAGGAGAATATGAACCTTTAATGGAACTTTGCCACAAGGCCACAGGTAGTAGGCGAAAAGGTCTTTGAGGTCCACTCGTCAAATCGAGAGAGGGCCTTAATAACTACCTGGGATTTAAATAAGATAAAAAATTTGGCTCTTGACAACAAGTCAATGAAAATGTGTTCAGTCAAGATACTTTCATATGCTGCCATCTTAGCAATCAAATACTGGTCAGAGACGGCAATACAGAAATATAGGTTGTCATATCAGTAATTTCAGGAAGAGTAATCATCATCGAAGCAAAAGCTGCATCCAAACTTTAACCTTAAATAACCTTACCCCCTCTCGTAAACTTAATGTACGATATAATCTTACCTTCAAAAGATGAACCAGTACCTTCCATGACCGAATAACGGGAATCTACCATCGAAGGCCTCTTTCATTTCCATGAAATCTAAAGTGAAACTAATACAGTGCAGTGCAAACTAAATCTTCGACAATATTCAGGCATTTGTAGCGTCATAAATTTGGATGTAAGTTATGTTTAGAAAATGTAATCACAGGGCCTATAAGCGCTTTTTTATTTTCAAATTGTGGGCAGAGTTTGGGTCAACGTGAACATTCTCTGTAGTAGGAATAGTAAACAATTTTTAAATATGCTTTAAATCAGACAGACTGCCATAGTTAATTTTTTTGCCAATCGCAGTGAGAAATATTCCTAAACTGCTTTAAAAACAGTGAAAAATCAGTTTTTGGCCAAAATAACTTTTTTATTAATTGTGAAAATTTTCGCATAGATTGTTTACTTATAGTAAGTGACGTTAGGTAGGAAGTATGATTACCAAGCTCAAGATGGTCAACTCCTCTTGTACTAAATCTTGTGCAGTAAACCTGTTAGTTTAATGCATACTAGCATGTTTCAATAGTAGATGAAAAAATCTAATTCACAGCGATTAGTCAAACCTACAACTGCCGGCGTAATACATAACATATTGTTCAGCGTAAAGTGGTCAAAGCAAGATATTACCAGGTAAGTTATTTTCTGAAAGATGAGCTTTGCCTCTGTAATTTATGTCCGAAATTACGGTGGAAACGCCTATGAACATTTCTTTTTTGAACCAACCTATAATTTTCACGGATATGCAATTAGACCGTTAGTAACTTTAAAGGACCACACTTCAAACTTCTATAATAAATTCTAAGCAAATGACAAGGTACGTTTAAATCAATATATAATTTAGGAAAAAGAAGCGTCTGAAACAAATTTTTTTAGAAATATTTTATTCTTTAAAGGACCACTTTTTGGTAAATTTCAAAGCATACACCGGATCATGACAGCTGCAAGAGGTAATGCAAATGATGCCTGAATAAAGTACAATGAAGTTTTTCGGTTGTAACAGAAATAATATCAGCGTCAGTACTTGAGATGCATGAGTATGCAAAATTGTTAATGCATTTTCATTGACTTTGCTGTGGCAAGAAGAAGAAGAAGAGGTGAGATGCATTATCGATATATTCCAGCGAGGTACGGCTTCAAAGAACTATATTATTAGAAGGTTTTAAATAGACAAAAGAGCTTTTTAATTTCAGGCCTATTCCGTGGAGTCCTATTTACTCCAGTGATTAAAAGGGATTATATACGAATAATTTAAGGTCACCCAGATTGGTTCATTTTAGTTATTGTGCAAAATATCAAGAGGCTGTAATCTAAGAAGCCAAAACGCCAGTTTTTGCTTACTTCGTTGACGATGCCTTAGTTATCCTTAACCATGGCAGGTTTAACGATTATAAAGAAGAAAATAAATCGATCATGCCCTAACTACAGTTTCTGATGGAAGAGGAGGACCAACTTCCATTACTGGAATTTTGTCGTCTAAATAAAAGCGATGAACACTTTACAGTTATTCATTTACAACATCAACCACCACCACTACAAATAAAGCTCTAAAAGCACACTATAATAGTTGATAAAAATTCACTGCTGCTCACCAGCCGCCCAACCGAATGAGATAAAATTCATTTGAGAACTCTGCAGAGCCAAGGGCTATCCGCGAGCACTTGTTTTGAAGAATATTATGCGAAAAAGGAGGCGGAACGGGGAGTCTGTTCGACTAAAATCATATTATAACATTATGTGTGTGAAAGGGTATCCAAATACGGTGGTTAAGTGCATTGCACTACTAGAGATCACAGTTGATTGCAGACCTGATCCAACAATCGGTTGCGAGTGATCAATAAAAAAGACCCCAGCCCTAACTCGGAGAAGTTGGCCATTGTCACCGATTTCACTGCAGCCAATGAAAGTGCAATTATGTTTAAAAAATCGGCTGGTGTCTGCAAAAAAGAAAGTATGTGCATGGGCTGGCCGTGGGAAGGTTGTATACAAAGTTGGAGGTAGCCATCATGCCACGTATATGAACTGCATTCCAAACTTTGGCACTGTTGAGATTGTGGATCGAGAAGATGATCACACCTCAAGGCCTACACAAAAAGACTTGGAGGTCCACCAACTGCTCAGTCAACCACCACGTGAACATGCCTCTCCACATCTCGTATTACGAACATTCTTTAGAGTGATGGCATGCAACCTTCGGGGCCATGGTCATCATGGTCAACAAAAGTGGGTTTGCCAGATGTCATGGTGAAACAGGAGTCAGCTTCAGCCCCGCAGTCGGTAATGCCAACCCATGCATCAAGCAAACTGTTTCAGCTAATGAGGGTTGTGGCAAGACTCTCCAGTCTTTGAAGATGGATGGGAGAAATCACTACTCAAAAATTCAAACCTCAAATGAAACTCTCTCAGAGAGCGTTCCTTCTCCTTTTTTCCTGGTCGCCCGTTTTTCTGCCATCTATTCAGATGTATATTTTCTTATATGCATCGGTTATCCTATTTCACCAACGCAAACACCGTTTTGATCCACATTTTGCGACTCATTTAAGGGAGGTTCTTCGTGGTGGCAATAGTTAACGTTTTCAATTATCCGTTTTTGATCTTCTGGTTTTGTGTACTCTTTTGCGCCATATCTTATTCACGGGGAACGGATAATATTTGCTGAAAAGTTTGGAGTTATATGTTTAAAATAAACCATGCCTCACTCTCACTCCCTTTTCGATCGTTCTGATATGCTTAAGCAAGTCTATAACTATTGCTCAAACCGCCATGGGACTAAAAAGGACGAACGAAAACCTTTAAAAGCTTCCAAGAACTATCTTTTTTAGAATTCTGATGACTACGCACTAATGAAACGTTGAAAGTAACAGCGTATTTTCTGTAATTTCAAGGATGGCTTGAATATTAACGCTCTTCAGCATTGTCAAATGCGAAATCACAATCTTATGGAAAGGAGAAAAATATATTTTTATCTGCTAGTTATATTCAGATTTCTTGGTGACTGTCTAGCCTCATAGCAAAGAAGCTTTTGAAACGTTAATACTTATCGGCATGATCTACGAAAAACATCTTCACCATAGTCAACCTATCCGTTTCATTGCATAAACAAAGTTTATATTAAATCCTCACAACAGTTTTTAAACAGATATTTATATAGAAAACGTCTGATGAGGTAATTTTAAGAGCATGTACCTGGAGAATTAATTAAAATAGTTAAAGCCAATTTTAGAGGTTTTGGATCCTTAATTCTCATTTAGACAGCTTCAACTTATTTAGCTGGCTTGCATGTTTGAATTTTAAACCTTTTCACTTTTGTTGGGAAATCTGTCATTCGTAATCAGTGTAACATTACTTTCGAAACATCTCCTCTAGTTGCATTTAGCAGAAGATTAAAAATTATTAAGTTAAATGGCAGCGGATGCACGCCAGCTTATTAAAATAAAGAACATATTTTTCTTTAACGTACTAATATTCCTTGAGCCATACCCCTTACTTAAATGCTTAGTAAATTGCAACTAATTTTGACATTCAATAAGTTTAAATTAAAGGTTTAATGGTCATCGTTGATGAACGAAAATAGTAAGCAAGTAATCAGGACATCTTCAAAATTTCTAAGCTAATGCCATCGTGATCTCCACTAAGAGGATTTTATGATTTCGCTTGTGACATAAATTCGTAGGTCTATTAGTACTCTCAATGAAATATGAAGCGCAAACGCGTTTATTTCCTTATTCTTTTAATATCAGAAGGCCCACAGAGCATGTACTTGGGAAACTTTAAAGCAACTGAAACAATTTATTTATTTTCAAAATGAATTGCAACTAGCTAACGTCTGCGTTATTCGAGAAGAAATTGAGATAAGAGGTAATTGCCACATATTTAAAATATAAGGTGCTTGCTGCCGGCGTAGATTTTTGAAAACGGCTGCCTTGTACATATTTGATGACCAGTAGATAAAAACATTCTACCTAAGTATCAACTTTGTCGAGTATGCTTCACGCAGATGGATGAAAATTTCTTACGTAGGCATGACTGTCGCACATTAAAAGAATCGGTGTGTTGTCCAATGATTGAAATAATTTAATGATAAACTGAGGCAGGTTTTCTACTCTAAATTTCTTTTATTACATTAGATTACCTATCTCATGAACTCTCATGGAATACACAAGAAAAGGTCAGTAATACTTAATGAGCCCACGCTGCGTCACCAAACGTTTTATGGCAGTAACAAAACCATCATCTATAAAACGAAGGCACATTTTTCTTTACCAAGTAATATTTTGTTATGTAGAAATACTATTGTTTTAGAAAAGCGGCAAATTTAGAAAACGTGAAAAATCGATGTGACTAAGTAAACTTAGGTTATAAATTGACAAGACGCCCATCCATGCAGAACACAAATAATTACGTTCAAAAAAAGGTTCGGCAGTAAATTTTAAATATTCATATTCTTCCAGCTTATGGGCAATGTAAATTATACCTGTTAACAAACACCCTAAGTTTCGAATATCTATTCTAACTAAATTTCACAAGGATTGATGATTTTTATTCAGTTTCTACATTGTTTGAGGTGCTTTTGACGAGGGAAAGCAGAAGTTTGCTTGATGGTGCCAATAGGGGTGTCAAAGTAAAAAAATATTTAATTAGCCATCTTGTGTTGAATTAACAGGTGCAATAGTAAACAAACCATTTTGTGTATATTGAGAGAACTTTCATTCGTCAAATTTCTTAACAAGTATTTTTGGTTTTCGATTACGATGACCTTTAGATCATCCTTTAAATAATGGTGAATACTTTACGATTTTCAGACTTCTCAGCTGATTCCACATAATTGTATATTTTCTTCTGTTTTTTATTAAAACCTGAAAAAAGATACTTCTCAAACGCACTTACCGAAGTATTGAGTTTTATGAATTCTCTCTAATGTATTTGGCCGTTTGGGTCAGGCTTTTAAACTCATACAAACATGAAAATTCCTTGACAAGATAAACGAACGTCCACAACAAAAGTCAACATATAATATGCTCAAGAGGAATTAAAAATTCCTATATTAAGTTATCGCTTTTCTGGTTACACATTTTTCTGTCGAATATCTGTGCACGTACCATTTTTTCAAGGTTAAGTCAAGGTAAATATTGGGGCGTTTGATCAGTTATTTAACCTCGTTAAAATTTAAGGATACACATTTTTCTGAAAATAAAGAACTTACTTCTATCTTTATATTGGAGCGTTTTTCACTGTATTTGTATTTTTTAACCCTGCTCTAAGATTACAAAGGTACAACAGTGTGGCCCAATTTATACTAGGATTTGCGGAAAATGTCAAGCTTCTGTCTGTTCCGTTTCAAGTTTTCATATTCCTTCATAAGCAACAGCAGATAGAAACTGTCTGGATATTTCTCGCATACTGTGAGCTAGAGAAATTTACGGCATGTCACGGTTTCGCATATGTACATTTAATAACGGTCCCAAATATCACTGTGGAAAAATAAACTAAAGTCGCAAAAGTTTCTTTTTGTATTTTACAGCACAAAACGCCACAAATGTTCATTAAAAAACTAAATTTATTAAATTGGATCCGCTCTTGCTTTCCCGAAAACCATGCGATTTCTCATTTATAAATTTACATGTTATTTGTGAAAGCGAAACAAATGTTTTCGTTCTCTGAAAGGATGTAATAGAATATTTTCAAGGCTTATATTAACATCCGTTTTTAGTATAAACAAAAAAAAACAAAAGGTATCGATCCGCACCTTTCAGTAGCGTGGAAAAATTTCTGGATATCAGGAAACACTGGATTTGGTCCAATTCGGCCCAATTTTCTCTTCAATGAAAAGAATCGAAGTGAACTCATTATTAGTTAACAGCTTTTTGCCCATAAATTCCATTCAACAAAAATTCAAAACCTTTGATGCGTTCCATACTTCCATCTCAAATTTCGATAACGAAATTTTATGGGTTAGGTAATCTACTGTAATTTCCCAAAGATTTATAAGTTTTTTTGCATTCCGTGCTACAAATAAGAGAGTTTAATCCTGCGTTTATATTTTATTTAACATCTTGCTGTCCTTGATACCTTAAACTACAGTACATATTCCGCTGTTTGAAATATGAAAACAGTTACTAATTAGACCATTTAGGACCGAGTCCCATGGGATAATACTGATGAAAGTATTCATTTGCGAGTAGATTAAAAGTAAGCGAACCTATTGTGTACGCTTTTATAACACAACTAATTGTTGAAGGTTATGGTTAGATAATGTACACATTTGCAAAAATATCCTGATAATTTATTAGCTTACTTAAAGGAAATGAAAATAGAATATATATGTGATACCAGAAAACTATTGCAATCGTCTGAATTCGGGTTGGCTTTTAGCCTTTAGGGTTTACTTGTCCTCCTCTTCCGGTTCTCCCATTTCCTTCATTTTCATTTCTTCCTTGCCTGTATAGCCTTTCTATCTATTTTCGTTTCTGAAACAAAATATAAAGCGGGCCAGAAGAAGCTGCAGTTTTTCTGCAACAGGCCATACCGATCTTCTTGTTGAGAAAGTGTTCCTTTCGATACTTTACTTAGAACGTTAGATTTGAAGAGAAGAGCCGTATCCTTTCTCTAACAGAGTCTTGAGCTTTCACAAATTTTATGCGATTTTCTCTGTAGTTGAGAACTGTGCATTCGTATACTCTTTCCAAACTCATTGAACGGCAATTTATCATCTCTGATGAATCCAAGTAAAGGTATTTTATGAAATTGTGTGAAATGGGTTGATATTAGATAAAGGCTATTCAGTCATGGTATTCGAATCCAAACAGTGTCATTTCTCAAAAAGAAGGTTCCTCAGTTGTACGTGGGTTAGTTTACTCAGTTTAAAAATTGCTGACTCCTTACATGCTGCAATGGCTCTCAGTGTGGTGACACACGACAAGATCGGAAATCTGTACGAGTTTAAATATCATTTTCCTACCAAGTTAATTGTATTTAGATATGCTGGCTAGAGATATTTACAATGATTAATTAATATGGGCACATTAAACTCTAATAAAAAAGAAACATCTGGATCTCAGCGGTACAGTGCTGAATTTCAAGGTTACTTTTAAAAGAAGAAATAAACGAAATCTGTTCGCATTTTAAAAGAAGATCTTTCAAAGGCTTTTTGTAGGAGACATTCAGCTTAAAGTTCCTTTGAAAGTCAGCAGTGCACACGAAAACGCATTACAGTTGAAAAGCGCGTGCGACCATTTTATAATGATTTGCATTAAGCCAACTGTCGGACGTACTTAATTATGTCATTATCTGCAGAATAACACTTTCCCATACTACTCCTTTTTCGATTTACCTAGGCAAAAATTAAACATAAGAATGACATCTACCGGCCTATCATAATTGCTTGCTGGGATGAATGCACTGGTTTGTCCATAAAACGTAGGTCAAATGCCTACGCGTTCTCGTTGATGGGGTGTTGGATAGAAGAACTGCAGTGTCTCAAACCTCCGAGCTTCAAAAGCTGGGTTCGGTGTAGGACCGACTGACGCCACCGAACTATCTCAGGACTGAATAGTGCAATCTCTCCTGCATTTGTGAATAATATCACTCGACAAGTAAGTTAACAGGTAGATCGAAAGCTGTCTTAGAAATTTGATGAACAGAGAAATCGTATTTTCTTAGGGATAGTTTTAAACACGTATTTACACATCTAATATCCAAGAAAATGTAATACAGATCTCAACAACCACAAAATAATTTATTAAATTTGCGGAAGGTTTTCTGAATTGAACTAAACATTTATCTGTATGACAATTTGTAAGCTCATTAATAAATAAACGCAATTATAAAACAATAACAACATCGAAAATTGGAAAGTGGAGTTCCTTTTGTATGTAGACGCTTTCAGCCTGAAGTTTAGTTTGTTTAAGTCTCAGGCATCAGCTCTAGAAATTAAAAGCTGACCGTAAATGGTATTAGAGCTTTTCGGTATGCAGAAATGAAATGTGAAATGCAAGGAACCTTAACCAAATGCTCGGCTAGAAGTCTGCCATAAAACACGCTTCGCAGTAACACGTAGGGAACATTGGAGACCAAAAGGATGTTTTGAAGTCAAGAGAGGTTGATAGACGGGTACAAACACCCCTCTCCCTAGGACAGCGCATGCTAAGAGATTTATGAAGTAAAAGTAAAGAACATATAAAGTTGGGCAAGTGGATTTTAACGGCAGAGGTGTCCAATATCTCGGGGTGGTAACCTGAAAATTAGGGTGGAAAAAATGGATGATGCCATACGTAAACGTATTCTAGACGACGAACGTAATAATTTCAAAGAATAATGCAAGTACGAAGAATCAGTAAAATGGTTTTTAAATCGACTGCTTCACAAAAATACGAAGGATTCTTACTGAATATTGCGACTTTTCGATTAGCTGTTAAGATAGTTTGCCGCAACAGAAATTGCATCAGAGTTACCATCGAAAACCCACACTGTCGGCTTATTATAAGGCCCATTTTAAAATCATCGCTATTTTTCATAATTTTCTTCACCGTTCTTTATTTTTCATTATTTTAGTGAAAAATGTTTCCAAAACTTTAATGGACTACGAGTTCATAATTTGCCTTGTGCACTCTCCATGACAGACAATGCTACGTAATCGATGCAATAAAATCCTTAAACCAAACGGTTACCGGAATAGGCATCAGGATGCCATCTCATCCAGCGAGGTTTCGAAACGATTTCAGTCCAGAATTCCTGCACAGTTGAAGGACAAAATGCTAATAAGATCAGTCAAACATGTAATTAGATCGTTACATTTCGTGAAGTTTGTTTTTTTTTTGTCAAAAGGTTTTAAAACCGCTTAAAGACTGATTAATTCACATGCATCCGGTTGGGACGGCTGAATATCTGCAGATACGCAGTTTTTACTTTATTAATAAAAAATATTAACAAAAGGAGTAATGATTGGGGAAACATACTTCCTATATTACTCTAAAAAAATTCGAAAGGTAGAGAAAACTAGCGTAAGAAAAGCATTGAGTGATCGTCTTAAAATGTCTCCCCACTTAACGACTCACTGATCGCAAATATTAAATAGGCGTAGCAATTGACGCGGAAATTGGCAAAAATATTAAGGAAGCAACTGGTTTCCGGCTTACTCCGGCATTAACTTTCACGCACTGGAATGACATCAAGCACTTTTACCATTTCTAGATTTAGCAATAAGCAAACTTCCACTAGCCTCCATATTATGGTTTTCGTTGTACGAACGATTTTTTAGAAAAATATGAACTCAAAATTTTAACTGTTCTGTTAGGGATTTCTTCTACAATAATAGAACACTTTTCCGGTTTAAAGGAAGGCAATTTGATAGATAAACGTAGTATCTTATTCGAAGAAAATTTAGAGTTCCTGCTCCAACGCATTATCAGATACGGTAAAAACCATAGGCATTGAACACGCAAAAGATGGAAGTTCTAAAGCCCATATACACTTAAATAAATCGAAGTTAACACATGTCTGCCGACTTCAACAGGTCTTCGACTTTAAACCCGACGAAGGCCCCAAGGTAAGCGACCGCCAGGTAAGGTTAATACTCTTTTGTTAAATTTTCTTGCTCACTGTTTTGATTTCAGCAACCAAATAACCCAGAAACTGGAGGACCTGCATGTTCCAGCTGATAACGCCACCGTAGAGATAGTTGGTGTCAACTGTAGAACGTCATTCAGTCCACCGCCCTCGAAGTCCTTGGACTCGAAGGCCATATACACGAGGACTGGTTTGACGACAATGATGCCGACATCAGCAACCTACTCGTGGAAAAGAATGGACTACACAATGCCTACATGGACCTTCGGACTGACGCCACCAAAGCAGCCTTCTTCAGATGCCGCCACCTTCTACAGCAACGGCTGCGGGAGATGCAGGACATCTGGATGATCCGAAAGGCTGAGGAAATCCAGGGGTATGCAGACCGCAACGAAATGAAAAACTTTTTCAAAGCCATCAAGTCAATCTATGGCAAGTGTATCAAGGGGACCGCACCGCTGCTCAACTCTGACAGCATAACATTGCTGACAGAGAAATCCCAAATTTCGAAGCGTTGGGTAGAGCACCTCAGAAGTGTCCTTAATTGCTCATCATCCATCTCCGAAGCTGCCACTGATTGGCTCCCTCAAGTGAACACGATCAATCACCTAGACCTACGCTTTCCCTACCAGAAACCATCCGGGTCGTGCGACAGATTTTCAGCGGGAAAGCACGGGGATCCGACGCAATCCCACCGGAAGTCTACAAGTTCAGCTGGCCCCGGCTAATGGTGGAACTCACAACTCTATTCCAGGAGGTGTGGCGCCAAGGGCGAGTTCCTCAGGATTTCAAAGACACGACAATCGTCCGTCCCTACAAGCGGAAGGGGGACCGGCAAATCTGTCATAACCACAGAGGCATCTCATTGCTCAAGATTGCAGGGAAGATCTTCGCCCATAACCTTCAAATCGTCTGAACGGTTACCTAGAGCAAGGACTGCTCCCGGAAAGCAAATATGGCTTCTGACGTAATCGCGGAACAACCAACATGATTTTCACCGCCCGCCAGCCACAAGAGAAGAGCCAGGAGATGCGAACCCACTTCTACACTACCTTCATGGATCAGACGAAAGCCTTTGACACGTTGAATTGCGACGGACTGAGGAAAGTCATGCAGAAATTCGGCTGTCCAGAGCGGTTTACACTCATGGTGCGTCAGCTTCATGACGAGATGACGGCGCGCATGACTGACAACGGAACCGTATCCGAAGAATTTGCCGTGACCTACAGAGTGAAGCAGGGCTGCGTACTGCCCCCCACCCTGTTCAGTCTCATGCTCTCTGCTACGCTGATCATGAGCAGCCTGAGATCAGCATCGCCTACAGAACTGACAGGCACCTTCTCAACAGTCGGCTTATGCATGTTCCAACGCGCGGCTCTACGACTACGGTCCATGAGTTGCTCTTCGCAAACGACTGCGCCCTTAACACCGTGACGGAGGAGGACATGCAAAGTAGCACGGACCTTTTCACCGCTGGCTGCACCAATTTTGGATTAACAATCAATACAGCCAAAACGGTTGTCATGCCCCAGCCATCACCCAGCGCGGAATACAATGTTCCAAAATCAATGTCAACGGCACTCACCTCAAAAATGTAGAAACCTTTGCGTATCTGGGACGAACGCTGTCACGCAACACGAGAATCGACGATGAGGTTTCTCAATGGATCTCCAAAACAAGTCAGGCCTTCAGCCGGTTGCAGGCCTCTGTGGGGAATTGCCACGGTATTCACCTGAAAACTAAACTGCAGATGTACAAGGCCGTCGTCTTGACGACACTCCTTTATGGAGCGGAGACCTGGACCGTCTACTCGAACCAAGCCACGAAGCTGAATCACTTCCATCTCAGCTGCCTCCGCAGAATACTGAAGCTGAGCTGGTAAGACAGGATCCCGGACACGGAAGTCGTGAAGCGGACCGGAATCCTCAGCATCCATGCCATGCTGAGGCAAGTGCAACTGCGATGGAGCGGCCACCTGGTAAGAATGGACGACGAGCGACTACCAAAGTGAATTTTCTACGGAGATTTCGCTACGGGTGCTCGTGGACAGGGCAGTCAAAAACGACGCTACAAGGACACTTTGAAGATAGCTCTGAGGCAACTGCAAATCAACCCGGTGACATGGGATGTCCTCGCCTAGGATAGACCGGTATGGAGGAGACCCGTGAAGACAGATGCAGCTTATCAAAAGCACCGCGGATCAACACTGTCAATGCCCAAGCTCTGCCAACGTACCCACGCTGTCAACGCACATTCCGCGCGTGAATCAGCGTTGTCGGACATCGTCGAACTCAATGTAACAACAACCCCACAACATCAACTTCTGCTACACCTGCCTCAGACCCCACGACGATGACCACCCCAACCTCTGATAATAACTTCATCGATGCCCCATCACCCACGATCACCCCCACCTCTTGCGACGATCACGGTGAAGAATATATCTTGTCCTATTCCCACCAACTCAGTAGCCACATCCGCCTACTTGCTACTCCAACACCACCACCACCACCACCCCCCAGTACCAGCGATGGGGACTTGGTGCTAACATGTCCTCATTGCGATCGCACATTCACCTCACCCATCAACCCGGTCGGTCACTAGCGAACCCATCGCACGGAGACTGGTGAACTAGTGCCTGGAGCACCAACACACAACAGAGACCGCCGCCTCCAATGCCCTCATTGTCCACGCACATTCACTCATCGCATCGGCCTGATTGGTCACAGGCGCATCCACGTAAGTGGAATCCACCGCGATGCCACACATGTTAGATGTAGGTCGTTCAACCTCCTGTTGTGTGAAATCCTGGTGCTTGTGTTTGGGACCAGGTGATGTACATAGTACGCGTAGACGAGTCACCAGCAGCTGCACCCACTTCCGCATTAGAAAACTGACTGGATCGGACGGTGGTCTGATTGTGGGAGTGGGGAGAGTGAAGTCAATGGTTCAGTGCAGTTTCCTCACTATAAACAATCTGACGCGCTTGAAACTATCACAACGCGCTAAAAGCCATTACTTGGAAGTTTGCCAACTGACGGGATGAATCGGACCATGTGGTCAGTCCAGTGTGTGTTTTGTGTGGAGTGACTGACTGGTGGACTGAGAGTCAGGCTGCAATGGCTCATTCTTAATGTGGCCGTTATGGCACTCCCACTCCGTGGGATCCGAGCCAGGTGTGGTGGCACGCCCAGGGGCGGCTCCAGCCGCGCCAGCCACCTGCACCCTCTCCCACCTCTTGTCTTTTCGACTCTGTCATAACATCGGGCTCAGGTGGCGGAGGAGGAGAGAGAGTGCGGTAGCTGCAGCGCAAGGCTTTTATCACTTAAATCTAATTCAGGTGCAAGTCACCGTCCCAGCACATCCTTTCGGTGAAGCAACCGGTGAACATCGTCGGAATACAACGGTCGAACTTTCGTGTAGGAGACGGTGATCGGAGTTTACTTCCGAGCCTGGTGTCCAGCTCAGACTCAAATCGATATTCGGTGCGTTAAAGTCGCCAATAATCATGACTTCGGGTTAACTAGCAAACGCATCTAAATCGTCTAGCAGACTACTGTTTGACTGTGGATTGTTCCTCGGTGGTCGATAGACTGTCAGGATCTCAAGTGCTTGGGACCCCGGCGTTCTGACTGTGAGCCAGACGGCTTTAGTTTCACTCGCGAGCTTTTCCGCTTTTTCTGACACGAGCCGGCCATGTCTGACATAAGTCAGCATAACCCATCTTGACATCCCGCTCTATCCTTTCTGAACAACTGAAAACCGGGGAAAGTAACTTCTCGATCGTCCAAATTCGCGGTCAGCCACGTTTCAGTTATGGAGATGATATCTGGTGAATTTTGGCATACGTATATCTTAAGCTCATCTTATTTAGAACATAGACTTTGCACAGTGCTATCTATACATTTTATTTTAGTTGTATGTTGCAAGCCGACTATGTCGCCACCTTCGTCATTTGCAGTAGCTGGACCGAGATACGCACATGATGTGTCCATATTCAAGCGGCCTTGCATATTTCCGCAATTGAACTTGATTTTGTGTAGAACTTTGCATAAATTGGTTGCCCGACCGTGAAACTTTTGCTAAAATGACGGGTGTCCTCCACAGAAGGGGGTTTTATACTCGAACACTCACTCCGTTCCTTATTACCAGTCCCTTCTCCCCCTAGTCTTTAAAGTTCGCCAAGTCCGCTTTTAGCGCCCTCCATTTCATTCTCTTTTGTACAGAGTAGTCCGATTGAAAAAACACCTCTGTAACCGCGAACACCCCTGCTGTTCACTCGAGTAGAAGTTATCTCTGAAGTTTGTTTTCCAAAATTACCTTTAAAGGCCTTGATTTATTTCTTTTATAAGGACAGGATATAATCATTTATTCTACACCTGGAGTTTTCTTAAGTTGACCCATGAAGCCCATGGACGATAATGCATTGTAACCGGTACACAGCACCTCTGTCCAGGGGGTTCTCTCGAATAATTGGTCTGGCTGATGTTAGAGTTTCCCCAATACTGGCTTCAACGTCATTGTCTTGAGGAGTCGTAAGGGTAGATACTTCCGCTGTGGGTCCATTTCTAGTCGTTCTTTCGGTGAGCGACAGCTCCCCTATATTTGCCTCTGACGAAGCGCATGCGGTCTGAAGACTATTTTCGTTAATCATTATCTGCCGTGTTCCGTTTAGTCCTTGCATTGGCATATCTTGTTCAATTTCCTTTTGTAACTTCGATTGCTTTTCCGGTGAGTTTAAAATCTTCCCCTTCGGGTTTTTGCGACCCATCGCTTTGGTCTTACTTTTCGCATTTTTTTTTATTCTTGAGGGTTTCTGGAGGCTCTGCGTCACTACTCACGACTGGTATCTTAGAAATTACATTGTCGCTTTCAGGGTTGCCTCGTGCTCTTCTCCGTGTTATCCTAGGCGTAGATACTGGCAATTTATCCTCTGAAACGAGGGTCAGCTGTATAAAATGCTTCATAATCCTGATTTATTCCTCCAGTTTATTTAACTTCAAGCTAGCATTTGACATTCGCCAGAATAGTTTTCCTCGTACGTCGGCCGTAACCAATTTATAAATCTTTTAGAGCGCTCCACAGAGCGTGCCGCGATGGCACAGTCAGGTGTGCGTCGATCTTGTAAGAGTGTGGTCACCGATTCGATCCCGCCACGCGCGACATCTTGCACTTCAATTTCAGCAATTACCATTTTGCACATCTATAGTATATCCACAAGAAAATAAAACCTTCACCTATGAATTTTTGTCCTATGTTCTAGGCAGAAAGCCTTGTACCTTGTTCTGCTATTGGAAAGTGACTTTATAGGTTGGATATTTTCGTCTTAATACGGTGGTAGATAAAGTCGGGAGAGAACTTTATCGAGAATGTTCGAATGATGATGCATTTAACGAATAAGTTTAGAAGGATAAGTCAGCCTTTGCAGAAGTTGCTTGTCTCAATTCGACTCGATATTCAACTCGACGGAAGTCCATGTTCTGCGAAAAGTTGTTAGGAGGAAGTTATCATTGAGCGAAATCCAGTTCCAGTTCCTGATTAGACCGAAATTCTTGAAGAAAATAAATTCATCAGAGGTCAGAAATTTGAACCTAAATTTGAAACGCGCGTCGATGTTATTATACCTATATTACTAGTCACTGTTAGTCTGCTGACAAGCTCGACGGAGACATCTCAGACAAAACGGAACGAGTATACCCCTTAACGCCATCGGCGAGCGCCCCTCAAACATTTGGCCCTGGTCCGTGTAGTTCAGGCACTACTTATTCATGATGTGGCTTCTGAGGGCTGCCTACCAAGAAGACCTCACAGTGTACTGAATTATTTAAACAAACAAACGTCGAAATACTGATTAGATGTGACATTTTTTACATAAGTTAATGCATTGAGAATAAAAAACTCATTGCTTAATTAGCATGTTACTAACGTGGTTGTCACAGCTCCCGCGAATTACAGTCTTCTCTAACTAAAGCAGTTGGCTGGTTTCTGCAAGCAGTGGTTAATGAAGTTGCGCGGATATATATGTCTAAATGTCCATCGAAGACATTGCGATCCAGCAATTTTGTACCAGTGAGCACTGCGCCATGTTAAACAAACTGACAGAACGCCCTTTCGCGATTGCGTATGCGATTGAGTGGGCGGTAACCTTGGGAAGTCTGGTACGTGGGTCATATGTGTTGTTTGCCTAAGACGACCTTTTAGTCTTTAGGTCACCCCAGCCATCGCGACAGACGCAGACATCGAAGAAGGTTAGCCAGTAGGTTACACCCACTTTCATCGCAAACTGGACGTCGGTATGACAGAGTTTTAGTGTTATCCAAATGTCAAAACCCGATCCTATTTAAGGACAATGCACTTAACAGAGAACTACGAAGCCAAGAGTTTCGGTTTGTGGTTTTTGAAGAATAGCGACCACAACAACTGCATTACAGCCACACTTGTTAGTCCAGAAAGTGATAAACGCCCGTATATTTCCATCAGAGGATCATCAATTAGTCTGTCAAACAAGAAGTATGCTTTTGTACAGAATTGGGTTGAAGAGAAGACTGGGATATCTACAGTAAAAGAGGAACCTTTCGGACTCCGAAATAACCACTCTGATATCACAGACTTTGGATTTGGCTTGTGCAATAGACGAATTGGAGGGTGCGCCTTCGTTTCGCACTTTTGAAGGTTGCAGGTTCGTGATAAGTCTGTTTACTGTCTTCTCCCTTTACTCCATTAAGCGAACATTATTGCAACAACAAATCATATATTTCCCCCGTTCGCATCTTCCTTACAAAGAAACTTTGTGAACAATATAACTAGCAAATGCTCAGTAATTCCTGTTTACTCGGAAGGCAACGTATTCTGTCCGATACAAGAGGGAAAACCATTTATTCGCAGGCAAAGCAACGGCGTACTGATCTGCCTTGGATTGTCTAAATGCGTCATCTTTGCATCTAGGGAGTGCGTGGCGTATTTTTGCGACTGCGCGGATCACCAGACCTTACAATCGGATAAGGTTCGCAATCCCAACCATCGTTTCTGTCTGAATCAGGACTGTCTCCATCGTTGCAATAATTCCGACGATTTCACCATCAACGGTCTTGAAATGGTCGGCTGTAGTAACACACATCTAATGCTTCATCGAGCCCTTCAACCACAAGTTATGCAATTACTCTTTTTTTCAACTAAAACCTGTTCTTTCTGTATCTAATGTTCTGTTCAAAAAGAATTTCAGCGAATCATATCACATCCCAGCGATTGAGTCGCAAGCACTTTCTCTATTTTCCCTTTTCCCACTCTTAACTTGGTGGATTGTCTAATAGACTAAGGTAGCACCTCACAAGCCATTGTTTGGGCAGTAATTGTCGGTCAGACTAGATGCGAACATTTAACTTGGATTTATTTAAAGCTACTTTCAAAAGCAGTAGCTTCCTCATGAGATACAAGGGCGCAGTGATTGGATAGAACTTTTAGTTTTTAAAAAAAAATATATAACCAGCAAATTTAAAGATTTTTAACAGTGAAAGCGTATACACTTCCAGCGTTCCAGCAGCGATTACAACAACCCATATATGATGCATGACTCCGTGTGTGTGAATTAATTTGATGCAGATATGATAATTGACTTAACCCAAAATCTATTGACCTCCTGCTGGCATATAACTGGATGCAGGATACCCCGTACATCTGAAATTATAGCTAGATTCACCAATCTGGTCAGATGGGAAGATTCTGTCCTCGTTCATAAAGAAATTCATAAATTGCCCATTTTTTCTACAAGTGGCCACAGTCCCAATGATTTACTGACAAAAAGCTGCCCAAATGAGGTCAGAGAACGTAGAATTATATGTCTTTGATTGACGGCTACCTATTTTCACCAAACTACTGATGGGAGGAAATTCTCTATAGCTTGTTTAGATGATAAATTTTACCTCACAGAACCTGATACCGTAACATTCATGGAGAGATCCGTATCTGCGTACTCAATGGCAACAGGCGATCACGGGTTTTCATACTTAGAAATGCCAGCCAAGCAAGCCCACGTTTTGGTTTGCATGGTATTTTAAGTTGTGCATTCGTTCAGTTCCAGTTGGTTGCTTTCATCCCAAGCCTTTTCATAATGCAAAAAATCCCACTGATTACAGTGGAATAACAGGTAACTTTGTAAGATGTTAATGACAGAGGCATGGTCAAATTAAGTGACAATCACTCGCTAGTATACAGTCATCAGCGAATATTTTGGGACGAAACGTGAGCGAAAATGGCGGTAGGAAGGAGGCAGCTATCAGTTCTACCGCAGTCTTTGCCTCGACTATGTTTTACTTCCCTGAAGACGATAAAAGTGTTTCTTATAATGTGAAAAACCAATCTCAGTTGTGGTGTGACCGGGTCCCGTCGCAGGCGCCGCGACCTGAGAGTTAGTGTCCTTCCTCCTCACTGCTGCCGTAAGAACGCGCTATAAATACTTCGCACCATGTGCTACAATTACCCCTTTCTGTAACCGTCTTTGATGATGGGTTCGTGTGATAGAATCCAAAACGTCAGGCCAATAAACAGCAGGTTCCAGTGCTAGCCTTCTCTTCTTCAGAAATTTTTTTACGAAAAAGAATGCCGACTGCTGATAGCATTAGTGCATGGCATGTGCGTTAGCTTGAGCTTTGTTCCCTTCAGCCAGTAGTTGAAGAGAAAAATATCGAACCTCATCACGGAGCCGTCATCTGAAACGGAGCCAGACGTGGCGCGAGCAATGAACCGGCAAGGCAGATTCCGCGATTGGCGCTCCTCCGAGTAGAAGGACACAGACCTATGGAGGCAGAAAATAATTACGTGTAGAGCACTGAAGCTGTCGCTACTACAAACCATCGCCGGGTGCTCGACATCATGAATTACCGGGGTAGGCAAGCAGATTCGCGGGTATGAAACAGTTTCTGTGATCGACACGTGCGGAGAACGAATGCATTTCTCAGCGTCAGGACATTCCTGCTAGCACCAAAACAATACACATCATATTTGAAGATGTTAGACTTTGTGCATGGTATGCTGCAATGAAAATAATTTCAAATCCTTAAATAACTCAGACTCTCTCAATCACTAAAAGGAATATCGACTAACAATGTCTTTAATTTGAGTCAACCAGCCGTCATCTGATACTTAGCCAAATCGACCTAACCATGCATATGGGTGATTGTTTATAATCGCAGTAGTAACCAGAACATCCTGCTGCGAAATTAAATGATAAGATGAAAGGATTAGTCTGTGCAACATCAGTAAATAGAAAAAATATCATGAAAGCCTTTTGGCCAGCATCTGCTGAGTTCACGTGATGAAAAAATAAGTGAACCAAAAGTTTTTCAGAGGCAGTAGTGTGTGCAAACGTAACTTGGAAGGTTTACTCTGCATGTAGAGACAATATATGAGGCCATGAATCAGGCTAACCTAAGACCAATTCATTAGAAAATGCTTGCCATCTCTAAGATCTAATATATTCAATAAAAGATCTGTATTATTCTACAAAAAATCCTTCTCTTACAAGCAGTAGCGGCATAAGCAGCTTCGCCAGTATCTGCTGAAATTTCAATTTTGGGGGCAATTTCTGTATGCTCTATGAGTTCCAGTCCCAATCTATTTCAACGTGTCCGGCAAAAAAAGCTTCCTGTCACTTTTGAACCAGTATCAGTATATTTGAGGGAGATATAGGTGAGTTACCTTTGAATTCCCTATTTGTACATGCGAGTTGTGGTACCAAATAAATAGTATCTCGGGATTTTGACGAGGTCAAGTGATATGAGCCAACTGGGTTGGAGCATAGTTCAAAAGATCAGACTGAAATAAAAAAATCCCAGTGATATTTAGGCGAAAAAAACGCTCACCCTTGTGGGGGAGGAAAAGGCATCCAACGGAGGGGCATCGCGGAGGTCACCTGGATCATCACCGAAGTGCAGAAGATGCAGCCGGACACTCCTTTGCTGGTTGCAGAGTCCGCCGAGTGATTTCAAGGCAGAAATATCCGCCCAGATCATCCTCGGTCCGTTGCGGTTTAAACCAAGGGAGAAAGTTCTTATACCGCATGTTATATGGCCGTCAGGTTTCGGCTGATGCGAACGCTCATGGCGTTACCAAGGTGTGCCGATAGTTAAGCCGGGAAGACCTCAGGGACCTCCGAATGGGAATTATGGGAGAGTGCAAGCCCTCGAATGAAAATAAAAAAACAGCAGGGAGAGCGTGATCTCTACTGTCTATTACCCAAAACACGCGTTAATTGATCAATAATTTTGAATAGTAAATATGCAGCGTCCATCATAGTTTTTTAAGGGGATGGATTTTACGTTTTGATCACCCTGACGGAGCCCTTGATAACCTCTAAAATCGAAATATTTTCGCGGCGAAAGTTTACATCTAGGTTTCTATCATAGTTCGATTTATGCCCATTATGCACATCGTTTAGTGAACAATTCATCCAGGGAAAGAAATAAAGAATATCTGCCAACGATACTTGTATGTTTTGAAGACGAGGCTGATCAGGAAAAGTACGTGACAACTCGGAGATCCATACAACCTTAAATACTTTTTTATGCTTGTAAAAACTCATTGATACAACAGTGCCATCGTTAACTTTGTCGTTGTGAGCATGCTCATTTACTCTTTAATATACTCTCATCCGAAATTTAAGATAGGAACCTACACACACCCAACTTTATTGTGTAATATAAAACCGAACTTAAAGAAAAAACAATGTTGCAAGTTTACAGCATACTTCTTGGCAAAATGCATTACATTGAGAGTGTTGACAATCGTAGCTTCACTTTGTATGATGCGTTCAGACTCCACAGCTAGCAAAAAGGTTATTTCTCACTTTTTCATAATAAATTTGGTTAACTACAAAATGGTGAACGGGGCCGGAGTTAATAACTTTATTACCGTTCTAACCGCTTTTTCCTTTGATAATGGTCGTTGTACATGTAGGAGACTCAGCTTTGTACGTGAAGGTGACCTTTAATTTACACTCGTGGTGGACCTTGCAACTGCATGGGTCGTCAATAGATTAAGAAAATGAAGGCTACCTAGCACACAGAAAAATTCTGTTTCGAACTTTTTTAAATTTCTTTCCGTAAAAAATATTAATGTTAGTATTTTCACTGCGCCCCTTCACTATAGAAGAGAGAAATC
Source organism: Schistocephalus solidus (assembly GCA_017591395.1). Taxonomy (NCBI): domain Eukaryota; kingdom Metazoa; phylum Platyhelminthes; class Cestoda; order Diphyllobothriidea; family Diphyllobothriidae; genus Schistocephalus; species Schistocephalus solidus. Next base: position 429,376 of record WEDG01001442.1, on the reverse strand, counting down.
CGTTCCCATTTTCATTCTAATAGGCATAAATCCATGTTAAACCAAGACCAGTGAAATGCTTTTCCCAATATAATTGGCACAGTTTTTTCTTCTAGCAAATTCCCAAACAAAAATGATATAATCTTGCTCATACTTGGAAGTTTTTATCAACTTAATCCGTGGTAGCATGATAAGTGGGGCCTCGATCAGTTCCATATAAGTGGATCGAATTAGTTAATTCAATTCTGCCGCCAATTCTCTAAATATTTACCTGCTCCATACCATTTACAGGACAGCGTGACCATCATCCTACTTATGTCAGTTGATGCTGATTTGGCCATCCATGTTGTGTGGTTAAGAGCATCCACCAAACCACTTGGATAATTCACCGCCGGATGCCTGTAAATTTTTCTCTTTCGCCATAAGAGCAATGATGGTGGAATGGTGCCTCTCCTAGGACGGCTAATGCAGTCAAATATCGCTTAAAATAGGCCTTTGAAAAGGAAAAAAGAGAAAAAGATTTTTGAGTCACAAAGAGAAAAAAAACCATGGCGACGTGACCATACAAACAACGCTTGCTGCCATTTACGTCCCAGTGACTGCACCCGCTTTAACGGACAGTGCCGGCGGTTCGGCTAGGTTTTCATTGTCCTACAAATGCCATTCCGTAAAAGTATTATCATTCTAAAAGTCTTAAAACGAAATATACACATATGAATGCAGGTAACCGTTTTCGCATAGCCCATTGGACAGGAATCCTGCACAAGACTGTGTTTCAATAAATCGATTAAAACGAAACCAGGAAGATTGAGTAAAGGATCAACTTATGCTGTCGGATATATTGACAAATTCTAAACATCTGAGTGGCTATACATTAAGTAATGCAACAAGGACGAAAGAGATCCTGCAAACTAATGCCTAGATATCTTTATGTATACGTGTACTGAGAAATAATAAATAGGTAGTATCTTTATTGTTGAGGCAAAGTGCGTGATAGGAATAGCGTTTGTATTGGTGAAATACGTGAACAACATAACATGGAATATTACGCAGTCTCGATCTGGCAATTGGAAGTACTTAGCGTAATTAAGGTGTAAATGTGCATCATGTACTTCACCCTCTTAATAAGGAAATTGTACAGTCAATGGTCACCGGATGTTTGATCGTTCAAAAATAAATGATATCACTTTATGTATAAAATGAAGGACCATTATAGCTACTTTCCAGAATTTTCACAGTGTTTTTTTGTGTACTGCGGGTTTTAAGCATAATTGACACCTTTTTGTTTAGGTAATAACGGTTGTTTATTCACTGTGTTCAGGTCATGAAAATGTACTTCAAGCTCTCTGTTTGGACTTTGAATCACAGAAAACGTTTTAAAATGTTGCATGAGATGTAATTTTGAAGAGCTTCCGAAAGTAATTGCGGAAAGTTTCATGGAAATGCATGGGACCATGTTAGTGCGTTTTTTTAACTTAATGTTACTCAGTCGTACTTCCATTCCACGATTAAATTGCAAGTAAATTTTAGAAGCGGGCGTATACATTTTAAGATCAGTCCTATGTTGGGGTACAAAGCTTACGTTCAATGCTACACAACAATTAACTTGATCAATGTACTATCTTCAAAAACATGTCGTAATAAATAAAGACAGCTTAACATGTACTTCGAACTTGCTGTTTATGTACTCCTGAACACATGCGCAGATGTATATCAGACCAAGTTGTCAAAACCGGTTTATGAACGCTCATTTAAAAAATAACAAATAATACTGAAAACAAAAATTATATAAATTCAAAGGAAATAATTTGTGTTTGATCCCGCACTTTCCTTTGGACTTTTAGACTTTGATCATTGATCCAGATTAACTAAAATGGATAATTGATTACTTCTGATTTCACAAAATATTTCCGAAGATACTTTGTGTGAATTCTTAAGTTCATTGTGAACCCATAAATAACCCATGCGACTGGAGATTAATAATCATGAAAGCTGTCACTGCAGTAGTTTCTTAAAAAAAACGAAAATTCCTGAGGAAGTTTGGGAACTGTTTTTAAAATCAATACCCATATTTATGCAGACTTTCTTAGCTAGGTTCGCATACGAAAGTTAAGAAATGTCAGAACAAGATCAGCGTCCTGTTGCTTCGTTGTTTTCCTTGCTTTTCATCTAGACAATAAAAATACAATTAGCTTACTTTTGAAGAATTTGGTTCCCTCGACTTATTGCCCGCAGGTTTTACTGCTAATCTGCTTGTGTGTTTAAAGTGGAAAACAACCGTGTGGGTTTAAGCAATAAATGGTAAATTACCGATTTTGATTTCCTTTGGCGCGCAGCCAATGACCCCTCATCGCTGCTCGGCAGTTCCAAAACAGTTTTCTAAAACAGGGCCTAAGGCAACGTGATAATAAGTTCTCTGTGGGAGGCACTAGAGCCGGTTTTCGGGACCGTTCAGCTTCATTTGACCACAGGATTTTTCCTCCTGTTGGAGATTTTATCGGGATCCGAAACCTTCCTTTCACTTTTTATTAGGATGCTTAATAGCACGCAGAAGACAAGGCGTTAATGCAGTTTAATTGCACCCTTTCCTCTGATTAGTCACGCACGGTGCCGTTAGGCCAGGGTCCATGTTACTCGCGGAGGTCCTGTTAACTCAGGCCACCCATCCTTGTCCACGGCTCAAGACGTTGTATACACAACACAGGGAAAGCCATGTGCACTGGGCACACAGAAGCTTATTCAGGACTGCCTCTTTTGTTTGTTTGTTGCTGTGCCCCCTCCTTCCTCCTCCCCCCTCCATTATAGTCGCAGACCGACGACCACCCACCTGGGACTAAAAAGACTTACGCATCACCGTCGTGGATAGCAGCTCGCCTGGATATCTAGAATGGTCACGTCCTCAGTCGGTCAAGACAAGGTACTACCAGCCTGCATAGTTGCAAAAACGCCACGCAGGTCGACGCATGGGGGTCCAGGCAAAGTATGCGCCACGGACTGCCGATAACGTTTGACCTCAATCTCGGAAACTCGTGGGCAAATGCTTTACAACAAATAAACACACACCAGTGTATGCTGGTAAGAAAGTTTTTGCTGACGAATGGGCCTCGAGGTATGATGATACAGGAATTTTATTGATAGAGACGAGGTAGACTTAAATAATCACTTCTGGATTGTTTGCTGTGATCAGCTAACTGCAATCCATGCAACTGGCTTCTAACCTTGAATAATCTCTATCGCAGTCAAAAATATGTGAGCCTATGTAGCAAGTAGTGGAGTATTTGATTCTAATTTCTGGTGACCAACTGACTCGGGTTTAATGACCAGCTCCCTAGCCTGAGTTTGACTTGAGCCGAACAAAAAATACCTAAAAATCAGAAATTTCGCTTCAGGTCTACCTTGTCTTCGTACACTACATCCATATTATTAATTGCTCTTCGCTGTGTGACTAACTGCTTGAGTTCTAGACTGTTGCACGGAGACAGCTGGAACCGTCAATATTCGATTATGTCATGGGCGTGCTTAATGAGCCTTATTCCAATAAGAATTGGAATATCATGACCCACCACTAGCACTTCCGAAAAAATATTTGTAAAGTTGCCCATTTCCAGCTTGTTTTATTTATGAGATTTGCTCCGATTGGTGTATAACATAGCTAGTTTACAGGCCGAAAAAATTTAGTTCCGCAGTGTCTATGTGTTTAAGCCAACCATACCAATCCAACTGAGGAAGTTTCACGTCACAGCGACAGAAGCAGAAACGAACAGTCACAGCCACTTCACTGACCTTGACTCAGTCAAGGTCACAGCCACTCAGCCACAGCCACTCAATCAGTCACAGCCACTTCACTGACCTTGACTCGTACACTTTGCTTAAAATTTGGACCTTAAATACATGTTGGACATCAAACTCGTCAACTGGTGCCGTCTGATAAACTTCACGGGTGAGAGGCATGCAGAAAACTCACCTCTTTGCATCCTTGTCAGTGTCAGAGATGGCTAACCATACAAATCGCAATCTGACTGCCTGCAATGGCTGAAGGTTGAGTTCCAAAGCAAACTGGATTGAGTACATCCCATATGCTGCTCAGCGAGCGTCAATTTACCATCGTTAATGTACCTTATCACAACAGAGAGGACAAAAAACCCGTGGCCTAGTGGTTAGAGCGTTGGACTTACTAAAGCCCAGTAACCAGGAGGACCCACATTTGAACATCGAATTGCCGCAAATCTGCGGTTTGGTTGGACCGGCTGACGCAGCCATAAAGCCAGAAATGGACACCCCGGTCTCTCTCAGCTTCGAAGGCATTGTGCAAAAATTACAAAACATCCGACAGTTTAGCTGACACCTGCGCCATTGCTCAGTTAAAGCCTAAAGTATAAGTAATATATGCTTCGGGATTAGCGTAAAGAAGTAGGAAAATCTACTGGCTCGAAATCTCAAGCAACAGTGCAGGCTGTCCTCATTGCCTTATGTTCACCTTTAGGTCAGCAAAGCTCATGTGCGGGGATGTTCGCTACTCAGTAAAGTGACCACTGAGGAGAAGATTGTCCATAGATCACCCGCATAGCAAACTATGAGCTCCTAACGTGAGCACACGAATTTACTTTAGAAGAGCGTGCATGATCTGACACAAAGTGAGTGACTGACAATAATAATTAACGCATTAAACAGACCAAACAGGGAATCACAAAGCGTCATTGTGCTAAAGCTACCGGTTTCCTACATGAAGGGTAGATGCACAATTAATCACCTCCTGTGAAGACGGCATTGTGTCCTTTTATGTACTTTATGAATTGACTTATCGCCAACAATTACATGATATGCAAAAATGTTTTGATATGTAAACCCTTGCCTAAATGCTTTACTAAAGCTAATTGAATTCGGATGTAATCTCAGGTTACTTCATTCAGGAAATTCTGTTGGTTTTGGACGTAGATTATTCACAGTCATCTATGATGACATCAAAAATTCATACATACTTCATAGAAAGAACGTAAATTAATTTTATCCACAAAGTAAATTTTCTAGAAAATGTTCTTACCTCCAAGTCTTATATCGAAAGACCAGATGTAAACCACTTTGTAAAACATTTACGCAGCTCGAATTAAATGATGTATCTATGGCACCAATAGTCTGCGTTCCTGAACATTAGTGCGAAGTGAAGATATCAGGAAGTGACCGTTTATTTTCCCCACGCCACACTCGAAGTTAATTAAGGATGCTCGTGTTCCAGCTGGCCACTTATTAAGGATACTTAACGTGACTCTAGCCTATCGTGACACACCGGCCATGGGCAGTGGTTTGGGGATCAAAGGGTGGCCGTTATCCAGAGTGCAACTATCAAAGCAATTTGTATTGGTGATCGCCGGCGGGTCATTGCATCAGTAGTAAATCGAGCCTCTGCACACTGCCTGACTTGAACTCCACCAACGCATCGGTTGAACCTGGGTCCTATAACCTTGCACTTCCTAGTTGAAGTCACGTAGCAACTGATGGATGCCGTGTGTGTAGATGGGCCTCTATTCTCTCCCTCGTTCCGTCATCGTAGTCTCGGTCCGTTATGCAGGCAGTTCTGTAGGTAACTGTGGGGCATAGCATTGCACGGCATTCATATCACCGCCTTGAAGATTTCCTTCATACGCATTTGCTGTTGGCTGTAGTTTTCTACAATGCAGTTTGCATAGCAAGAGCATCATCGTATCCGACTGAAGGGTGTATAGCTTAGCTTTTTAAACAACGTGTCAGCCAGCACCACCAATGTCAGAGGTTCGATAAGGTGACACAGTGTCAACATATAGCAGCGTTTTTTAGATCCCTGTATCTCTGCTGCTGCCTCTTTCCTTATCTTAAAATGTTTTATTAAGTTATTTATATGGTAGTTTGGAAGTAGACCCAATTAAGTGTCAACATGCTGTCATATCTGAACCGATTAAAGGTGTGTCATGTTTAATTGTTTTTTTGTAACCCAGCCAAGGTAATAGTTCCCAATTGAGGGCTAACCACAAATTTCGCTCCGAGTTTTATGGGTTCCGATGCATGGGGTATTCACAATTTGTTAGTTTGTAATTTGTAATTTTTGTAATTTGTAATTTGTTAGTTTGCAGAAGAATATTCGTTTCCAGGGCGTAAAGGGATTCTAGAAATGGAAAGTGGTTTTCTCACTCCTGCAGACCCGTTTTGTGGCAGCATCACTTACTGCTAGAAAATGGTCAACTTAGTCTCGCTTTGCTTATCGGTCTACTAATGTTCGGAAATTTAAACTTCGAAAACACGTTAAAATTGAAAAAAATTGCAATGAGGCATGACCTCGGTTTAAGTCATATGTGCTTGCATGCTGGTTTTAAAATGATCTTTTTCAATATCAGTTGCAATTCTCAGTAAAATAAAGTGCTTAAAATAATGTTAAATTTCCCTATGTTGTCCGGCCCTATACATAAATTCCATGCTATTTTGAAAATGCATGCCGATATGAATATTGTCAGCAAAAGTAAGCGAGATTGGAATTATCATTTCTGGCTCATTAGCCGTCATCAGCCAGTCATACCCAAAAACAGATTATATCCCACGAACTGTTGGTCAGAAGTCCAACACTAACCATTGAGCCATGGGCTTGTTGTCTTGCCGGTTTAGATCGGGAATATTAATATTCGTTGATAACTCACTGATCGCTAACGGGACTCACTCATCCTGTTCCACTTTGGGACACAATCTCGAGTCCCGCCAGCAGCCGCACACCAGCTATTAGTAAAATAGGCTGATGAGTAATGCCAGCAAATACAAGGGAGGAGAGAATAGTCTTTTCGGTCTCATTAACCGTCATCAGCCAGTCGTTCGCCTAGTCGATGGCGGGGCTCGAGAGTAAGCTAAGTTACGGGCTAAGTTACGCTTATACCGATTAGACGTGAAAGTTGATTCAGAGTCGATTGTTTTTAAAAATTCATACTATCTATTGAGCTAAGGGCGCAATAGCGGTCACATCACAATCTTCGTTCTATGCCTGAATAGGGACATTACATCTGGAATTGAGACTGTGTTATACAACCCATAAGATAAAACCTCTGTAATATGTCCCAACGTACAAGAAATCCTTTAGCAGTAATTACCTATATAGACGATGCAAGATAAAAAGACCATTTACAGGTATTTTAGGGCTTCATGAGCTCCGAAGTTTACTGAAGTAAATAAAGTAAGTGATAGCAAAAACGTCAGTTCAGGCACGTATCCAGCATCTATTCTCGAATATGCCTGTATATAACTTTTTGGAAAGTGGATCTCTTCCAATAATGAGGGCGTATGCCCTCTTCCAATTTTTCCCTGCCTCCAAGCTCCTTTAAGTTTGATCCCCATAGCCTTAATGTGGCCCGGGGGTCTTATATGCTGACTGTTAAAATGTCTCCTCGGAATGGGAGATTCTGCCTGTTGTTATCGGCACCCCGCACCCAAATGATGCTACTGGACAGGACAGCAATTAGTCACGTAGTAATAAGAGGCGTCTCGCAAAAGACTGTCGTATTTTCGCTAGAATATATGCACTTTTCACTATCACCCATCCCCCCTCCATCGCATACGAATTTCCCTTTAAGGAGGTCGTTGTCGGGGTGAGACAAGGGCCTGATGAACAGAGCACACCAGCGTTCCCCCGTGGGCACTCTACCGAATACACTCCTTTTCACAGGCGAGCATGCTGACGGTGACATTTAAACTCGCCCATCATATGCTTCAAACGCAGACATGCAGACGCGAATAGGGAGCAATACCCTGAATGTTCACTGGGATCCCGGGGACACCATACTCAGCAGAGCTAGTGCACATGTCGCGACAGGGGGGTTGGCTGTTTCAGCGTTCTAACTAGTAAGCAAGGGCTGCGCCAGAACGCGTAATGAATCATCAGGTCTGTAGAGCGGGCCGCGCCTGGCAGGACCCGCGCAAATGTGCCTGACGGACAATGTGTCTGTAAGTGCTACGGGTGCTAGTAAAACGAAAAACCAGCCGGAAATAAGGACGATACGGCTGTTTTAAGAGGACGGGTGTAAATTGAGGAGCCAAAGGCAAGCGAGAAACTGACATGGAAGCCGACTGACGTCTTTACTGATCAGTCAGCTCTCCCAGCTACCAACCCGGGTTCCAAAAGTCACCAAATGTTTCAGGCCGCAGGGAAAGAAACTAATCGTTATTACTCAGACTGCATCACCAATTCGTTCTTTGTAAATAAAATTCTAATTATCCAAAACGGAATTTCGTCGTCAACAAGTTTGAACCGGCAAGGTCAACTGCCAAAAATGATGGGAATTTTTAGCCAAAAACAACCTGCTCATCCCTGGCTTTCTGCATATCGTAGAAATCCGATTTATTCCTAAGCTTTATATGACATTAAGGTAAAATTTTGAACTAGGGGCTCTAGAACATTGCCTGCTTGGTAGTAATTATTGGAATTTTTATGAATATTGTGACGTCAAATAGCAAAACCAACAGATTCTACATAGCAACAAATATTAATTGGTCTGAGGTTTTTTTAGGCTTGAGAAGAATTAAACATGTACCTCATCTTTTTGCGTGGCACCTGATAAGTGCAATATTGCCAAAGCCTTCTAATTCGTGTGGTGAGTTAAATTTACTGACTTGTCATAACGTTTCTGATGCTAACATTTTAGCCGAATACTATAAAGATTCGTCTAAGACCTACCTCCCATAAAATAAATTAACTGATTTTGTGCGCCACGCAATACGCTTGCGACTTACACATTTTGCTGTGGTCTTTGGCTTCATAAGGCAGATATTTTTTAAGATATCAGGGATATCCTGGTATGACCAAAAGTAAATTCAAAGGACATTTCATGAGTAGTCTGGTGCCACAAACGTGATACCTGTGGCAAGGAAAATGCCAAACAATGAGGACCATGTCTAGTTGTCTATAAAACTCCTAATGCCACGAACAACGATGAGCTACTGAGGCCTAAACAGATATTCAGATGTGGCGAATTCTTGATCTGGGAGGGCAAACGACCACATGGTGGCATGGCAGTTCGACCGTCGATTTCGACGAGGTCCACCGTATGCTCCACACCAGGTGGTGCAGAGACGGTGACTTGCGCGTGAATTAGTTTTAAGTGATAGTAGCCTTGCGCTGCAGCTACCGCACTCTCTCCTCCTCCCCCACCTGAGCTCGGTGTCAAGACAGAGTCAAGAAGACCGGAGATGGGAGAGGGCGCAGGTGGCTCACGTGGCCGGAGCCGCCCCTGGGCGTACCACCACACCTGATGGTGGCATAATGCTATGCTTAATGAGTAAAGGAGGCAGTCTCAGATGCACTTGTGGTGACAGGTATGTTGGGACAGGATATTGTCCTCGCTCCCACTCACTTCAAGTCCTCCAGAAGCTTAATGGGTTCCTATAATGAAATGTGAATTGCAGTCATCATAAGCTGCCGAAGAGACACATAGACCTTCATTGCCAATGTACTGGTGCAAAAACGTTTTCACAGCCAAACATGCAACAATTTGGCTCTAGGTGGTCAAACTTTCATAGAATAATTATTTGAAAAAGATGTCGTTTCTAAACTAAACGATGCCAAATAAAGAATACAAAGTATATATGGTAATTTCTGATGAAATCGGCTTCATCGCTATGGACATATTCTCGTGCTTTGGCAGCAACATCTCCGTTAACCCTAAAACGATAATGAAAATGCTACCCGCATCTTTAGAGCCAGTTCAGTTATCGGCAGGCATCAATGTGGTAGGAGATCGTTGTAATTTCCGATTTGAAGCTAAACAGAAGGTTCACAGGCTTGTAAATGGAACACAAACTCGAAAAGATGAAGATTCTGCAGGAAAACGGAAGCCCAATTACCCAAGCTGCATTGAAAATAAAATGGTAGGAAAGGATATCAGAAACAAAGGATCTGAAACAAACGGGCATATGCATGCTTTGCTGCAAAAGACTGAATTATAAAAAAAATGAGACGTCGGGATGATAACTTACAAGCGACTACCGTATGATGGCACTGGTAGGGATGCAATCTCGCAGATGGACATAAATGCTTATCCAAGAATACGTAAAAAGTCCTTGAAAACACAGCAAAACAAAGAAGAGTCCTTAGACAACCCCGTGTTTTATCTGTGTATTTGCCACACGTAGTGGATCAGCAACACTGCAAGCCAAACAAATACCAGAAGCTAAGGCCGACTGAGAGCTAGACGAGGTTGGACTGTCAATGATCAACGCCGCATGCACAAGAACTTTGCTAGTATGTCCATAATTTCAAAGAACATATAGAGCGGGGACTGGCCTTTTTCGACAACCCACCTGTGCCTTTATCGCAGTCCAACTGGTAAACCAGATTCTTGAGTGCCGATGAATGCTTCTACAGCCCGCCTTATCCTGCCCGCACGGTCTATGGATAATCGGATAGTACATGGGTCTATAAGGCCTTATGCGCATTCACGAGAACATTCACAAAAGCACTGCAGTCCAGGTTTCCCTTCTACCATTTCATGCACCCACACATACAAACACACCTGTACTATGAATAGGTCCACCCAATTCAAAGCTTGTACACGTTAACTTTCACTCTGACATCACATCAAGTTTCTATAAAGTAACACGGTTCCGCTTACTAATGTTGTATGTCAATATATGCACGCCCCGATTCCGCATTTCGCCAAAGTCTGGTTATGTGGGGTAAGAGAATAAATGTACGGGGCATGCGTAGATCAGGAATTTCTGCCACACCGGTTCCTTCACCAAGTTTTACCACCTGTTCATTGATAGGCTTGGAAATGTCACCAGGGCTTTGATGAAGGAGTAGGGATGAAACGACACGAGAATAGGAGGCCTCTAGCATTCCGCTGAACTTGCATAAAATGATAGGAAGACTAGGGTTAAGATTAAAGTTGCAGTTAAGAGTGGGTTATGGTTTAGTGTTGCCGTTTGATTTAGAGGCTATTGTTAGTGTTAGAAACCGATAACCTTCTTGCAATTCAATCCAAAGCTCGTTTTATCACTTAGAGGGGTTCCTATTGTTTAGAGCCGTTCTAACCGACTCCATCGCACGTCACCATAAGAACTACTTCGCATGCCCCTCGCTCAATCCGCCCACATGCACTGCGATGGCTAATTTCGCGTCCGTTGCCGACTATTCGGGAATTCTACCCGACCAGTCAGTTGATTCAGACATTCAGTCGCTATGATAACCACCCAAGGAACCCGAGATCAGGTTTATGTTAACGTTATGAGCAGCCCTAACAATGACATCCAAAATTGTACTGAAATATAGGCCAGTTAAATCGAAATAGCATAAATTCACAGAGATAAAGATTCGAAAACACCAAAAAGAAAAGTGTGAATCTTTGATGATATATTGAACACTAGAAATAATAAAAAGCATTCAATGACAATATATTTGTTACTTTTAAGTCTAAACTTAGTTACCACCAAGTGATACGCATTTATAACTGCTGACTGGGAAAAAAGAACAGAAAATGTAGTACAAACTTGAAAACTAAATGAATAAATAAAGAATGTGTACGTAATATGAGTTTAACCAAATCTCTTGACATTGGACACCTCCATTTGTGAATTTTATGTTAAACTCTGAGGATTACAAAGCGTTTGAAAAAAAATTAATATAAACAAGCTCGCAAAACCAGTATGCAAAGTTTTCCATTATTAAGTCATAAACTTGACTTTAATTTACATATGTGAACTTAAGTTTGCGAACACTTCGGGTGTTCTGGAACAGCGGCTGATTTTAGGTTCAAGTTGCTTCAGTCATCGACCTCCTTAATATTGAGACGTGAAGATCTTTTCACATTTATTTGTCAACCCGATACGTTTTCTGGTTGCCTAACTTCCAAAACATGTGATTATCTCGGAAGATATTGCCTTCATTCTTATTGTTATAAAAAACATATTTCCAGCAAAACTTGTGACATCGGTTCATTCGTACAATAAAGTTTACTTTTCCTAGTTTTCCAAAATAGACTTGGCGACCAGGTTTTTCGTCATTCAACTTGCTTTTCGGTTGCTCTTCTGCTAATGGACATATGATAGCATTTTCTCTACCCATCTGATTAGGGTTTAGATTCCCGCTTCTGTAATTTTTTTTGAGGATGTGGTACTACTCTAGGTGGATATTTAAGCTCCTCTGATTCTGCCGACAAAACGTCAATCACAGCTTAATGTGACCACTAGCAGAAAAAACTATAATTTTGACTAAACTCCTCAAAACTGCCCTATGCGCAATTTGTCACGGCAAAACGCTGAAATGGATTTTGCGCAATTAGTTTTATATACGATAGGTTAGTTCACAAATACCCTATTATTATGACGGCTATCAGTTTTCTGTAGTTTTATAACTTATTCCCTATAGTAACCGCTTAGAAATCATTAGAACCAACGGCTTTCCCTGAGAGAGAATTCATTGGGGCTCTATGTTTCCAGTAGTTATTTCGACCACCCATATTCAATGTCTGGAAAAGCCATGGGCACATTTCTCATTCCTTTGAACCCCTTTTGAAAAACTCGGCGGCCTCTATGGGATTCGAACCTACGCCAGCCTTTCTCTTGCTGGCGTGGGTTTAAATCCCATCGAGGAGACCAAGTTTTTTCAAAAGTGGGTTAAAGGAATTATTCAATTCTGCCAAAATCCCTTACTAACAGTTCTCATTATATGGTGCACTTTGCTTGATTCTTAGCCAGCAAATGCGGACTGTGTTGCTGCAAAAACCCAACATTTCACGATGATCTGTGTCGCTCTCGGCCCTATTGACCACGAGGATACTTGGATTATTGCAGGCCACCACTGTCAACGCGGGGAGACAAATTAATGTGGCGGTTGACAGTGTAGTCGAGGGACACTCAGGCTTCTTGTATCTGCCTTTGCTGAGTGATCATCGTTTCGGCCCACAATCCCAATGGCATCAAAGTTGAAACTCTGCTCCCTATCTGCGTGGTGTGGGTTGCTACCTCTGGCCTTGTATCCAACCTTTGCACAGCCAGCCAGTGCTTGTGTATTCGCGTTCGTAACCGCTAACCAGTTTTACCCTATGTAGCTGTACATTCCGCAGCTGACTTGAAGTCAATCACTGACGGTCGAAATCTCTTGCTTAGGAAAAGGTTTCTGGCCGCATCACTTCCAGATGAATTTTCGGGTCAGACCTCTGAGCAAAACTTACTCCGAGTGGCGCGATGGATTTAGCTAGAGCTGCGGAGACTCCTTGCATGTAACGCCAGGTCCACAACAATTTCGTAGTTTCATTTGTTGCATTCGGCGCTGTTCAGAAACTGCTCGTGGATAACCTTTGGTTCTGAAAATTCTCGGAAGAGTTTCATCTCGATTTGTTTGGCGGTTGTGATGTTGCAATGCATTTCCACCAGCCGGTGTTCCATGCATACAGGGCGTCGTTTGTGTTGTAGCAGGCGACTGCTGTTGTAACTGAGTATATGCAACATGTTTATCGGTTTTTGGTACAGTGACGTTGTCATTGTGCCATCCAGTTGACAACAGGCGATAACTCCGCCACCTGAAACTCGCATTTTTTACTACTGCTAGCTTTTAGAACTATTCCATACTTAAAACTCCTTCCTGCGGACAAGATAATCCCTAGCTCGTGCATAGGATTTTCTGATTATTAATCGTCCAAATGCTTTTCTTAAACAAAGTTTACGTAGGTGTGGCAAACAAAGAGTCAAGAGAAGCTCTGGATTCGAAAAGAAAAGAAGTAGATGTGAGAGATCCCATAGTTTGACGGTGACTCAGCAGCCTGCCAGTAAGTGAACACACAGGATGGAGCAACCTAGACCCTCACTATATGGTAGCAGTGTTCTGTTCCATTATTTAAACTGACAGTTAATAGGAAACTTACCTTTTTAAATAAGTAGTTAACTTTGAAGTTAAACACACATTTAACAGATCTGCACAGCCAAACGAAAGTAAAATACAAAAGTCCAACAAAGAAAAAATCAGTAACGGACTGGAGAAAGAAAGAGAAAGATAGGTATGCAAACTTTCAGGGTTCAAGAAACACAAAACGCCATTGCCATTGTGGGAAAAATGTTTTCAAAATCTTTCTTCCCTTTAATCACTCATACAAAGGAGTTGGATGATAGGAGCACGAAGTTGTAATTGACCCTCAGGCGTTAATTCCGCCCAGTGCACTCGTCAGAATTTTGACAAGTCCATATATTCAGGTGATGAAACTTTTTTCCAGCATTTATTTTCCAAGTTTACTCAAAATGCACCATTGAAAGAGAAGCAGGTTTTAATCAAGTTATTTGGCTATCTTTAACTTGACGCCAAAATTTCCCGTCATAAGTAATAATATGATCAAATCAGTTGTACAAAAACTTAAAACATATCAGCCATAAAGACCTATTACGAGCCACAGAGGGATATTGTACTCCAACCGCGCAGGACACCTGGAATCTTTTCAGAATTCAATGCAGCACTGAGCTATCTCGTTCACTGGAATGTCGACCACACAGAAAACGTGCTAAACATAGTACTCGGTAGTATGTGTCTTATTGTCTTTTGGCATGGTGATGCAGTAGAAAGAAGCATAGTTATATTCAATGGCTTGCTGCAAAACATCTTGGACCCAAATATAGTTGAGGATCATCGTAAATCCTCCGAGAAATTTCTGTATCACATAGATAAATGTGTTTTACTGATGACGGTCTAAGCTCACCTGTAAACGGTAGCCTCCGCAAAACAGATTCTTCTCCTCAACGCCTATCTAATGTAACACTACTAGCCTCGGGTCCAGGACATTGCTGTTACTGAATGAGCAGGTAATTTAATAGGCACTGGCAGTTCAAGAGAACGCTATGTCATGACTCTCAATCTTGTCAGACTTATGGGAATATTCATCTCAATTGTTCACAATCGAAGCGGTTCTCTTACTTCAAAAGTAATCAAAATGTATTAAAAAGACGCGTTTCTCTTCCATTGCCTAAAATTATCTTATTCTTGAATAACTAGGTAATATTTCGATGAAATTCTGCGGAAATCTGCTACATGTGTTGTGTGTGTAGGGGGTACTAGTTATGGGTAGCATCACAAGGTAGTATTTGGTCGCTCCATCTGTCTTGTATAGGTAGTGAATGCTCCTGTGGCCGCCTCTAGCTAGTACCCAGCTCTCACCTGTGGCTCCTCGAAGCTGGTTCTTCCCAGCGGCCACACCCCGGGCAACCGCCACGACCGGTAAGCTAAACCAGGTGAGGGTCTCCGGTGATGTGTATGTCTTCACACCCGGTATGTCTGCTCCCTTCTCCCTGCTCTTCCCCCTCTCCCCTCCTCCCTGTCCCCCCTCTGCCCTCCTACTTCTACTCTTCCCCTTCTATCACCTTTCTTTCGACCTCTCTCTCTCCTTTACTCTTACTTCTTCCCTTCTCCCTCGCTCCTCACCTTTCCTCCCCCCACAGTCGAAAAGGTTCCACGGTGAGGGTGACTTGCAATCACGTAGGCGGCCCAGGCTAACTCGGATCGTTCTCTCAATAATCCAAATCGTGACCCATAGTAGAGTTCGGTAGCCGCCTGGGATGACTCAGCAGCCATATTTAGGGACAGCATTGCTTACCCCCTCGAGGGGGAGGGGGCAAGAAAAAGTGCCCGAAACAAATGCTGGATCTCACGACAGCTGCGGCAGACCATGGCTAGTAGACTGCAATTACATGCGGTCGAAAAACTCTAAACAATATCAACAACAACTCCTCTCCCAATCCCCCCACCGTACCCTCCAGGGTACCCCCGGGCTGCTCGAGTGAGCTTGCTGTCATCCTCCTCCCCGCATGGTTAGGAATTTTGCCCGGACCAAATCACAACACAGAAAATGGGGCCGCAAGATCATTGCGTTTACTAATTGACTGCGGGCCAGAGAACCATGGCTCAAGCAGTTCACGACTCACGTGGTTGACAGTCCTTGCGAGAAGTTCAGCCTTGTCAAACTTGAAGCTGTTGCCAAGGCCCGTCGCATGAGTCGCGACTTGAGAGTTAGTGTGTTTCCTTCTTAATGCTGCCACGTGCTCGGCCGTTCGCGTGCGGAGTCGTCTCCCAGTTTCTCCGACGTAGTTGCTTTATCCGCAACTGCAACAGATTCCGTAAACGACTCCAGACGTTTCTTGCCATGGTAACGGGTCTGTTGGCCTCATTTTTTGAGCCTGATAGCTGCGTTTAGTCAGTATGCAACTCCAAATCCGAATGGTGTGAGAAGGCGGAGAACGGCTTCCGAGACGTTCTTTAGGTGCTCAGCGCTCAGCAAAATTTGGAGCTGGATCGGTTGGTTATTTGGTTGCGCATGCAGCTTTCAAAAAATTTTACGTGGGTGGCCGTTTGCTCGGAGCACCCGTCGAAGGTACAGCAATTTGGCAACTTTGTCTTCTAGTTCACTGAATTGGGTCGCAACACGCTGATATAGGGTCAGTATGCAACTGCGTTTGTGACTGGTTGGGTAGGTGCTGTTTAGGCTCAGTAATTGCATTATATTTTTCACTTTCCGTACCGTACGTGAAGAAGCCTAGGAATCCGTTTGTCGCCTTCTCACTTCACTCGGGGTTGTAGTTGCATACCGAACAGACGCAACTATCAGGCACTAAATATGGCAGCCAAAAGACCCCCTTCCACGGCAAGAAACGTCTGCAGTCATTTACTGAATTTCGTGCAGTTGCGGACAAAACCATTACGTCGGAGAAACAAGGAGACTACTCCACACGCGAATGGCCGAGCATGTGGCAGCAGTGAGGAGGAAAGACACTAACTCGCAATTCGCTGCTCATGCGACGGGCACCGGCCACACTTGCAAGTTTGACGAGACCGAAATTCTCGCAAGGGCTGACAACCGCGTGAGCTGTGAACTGCTGGAGTCATGATTCTTCAGCCCCACAGTCGATTAATAAGCGCAATGATCTCGTTGCCCCATATTCTGTGTTGCGATTTTGTCTAAGCAAAATGGCTAGCCACGCGGGGAGGATGTGGTTGAACAGTAGTCCCAGTGACAGCGAGCCAAATTACAGAGTAATTGTCACACTAAGTACCGAGAACGGTGATTAAATCACCGTAACTAACGATTAGGTTACGGACCAAGAGGCCAGTATCGCATCAAATACAACCCCCAGAGATGAACACGAGGACAACCAACGATAATAGTCCTGTGGTTGCCTCGCAATCACACCATATAAATACTGTGCAACTTGTGCCCCAAGCACCCTTTTCTGCAACTGTCTCTGATGCTGGGTTCGAGAGAGAATCTGGAACGTCAGGCCACTAAACACCATGTTCCAGTGCTTACCTCTTCGTCTGAGCTACTTCCTGGATGTCACCTGCATACTTCTTTGAGCGATGTATTTACTCCACTGATTTCAAATTCGCTAAATTATTCTGCCGTTAGAGGCAAATTGAACACAACGCAAATGGAAATAAAAATTTATGTTCCTATGTCTTAGAGCAGGAATTAATGTATATATTTGAGCGTCGAATTGACACATTTTTATAAAAACTGTGGACCACATGTGTGGGTAAAATTTCAAGCAGCTTAACAGCAGACATATGAGTATAAGAGGGCGGAAACCTATCCAATCAGAGTATGTAACTATAGAATCGAAACTATTTATTCGATTTTCCGTTAAATTTTTACAGTCATACGTATAGAAGTCCTCTCTGAAAGGTCACGCACTTATATAGTTGATTGCCTAACTCATGAAATGCATCAGATTTCATGAGTTACGGCTCATTACGCGAAATCAGCGCACAATGCGTCCACCAAAATTTTATTTCAATAAAGAACCGATCGTTAGGAAATATATGGCTTTTTGTGATTTACAAATTAATGTTACATTGTCTAGAAATAATAACTTTTTAGAATAGGTAGACATTACGAAAATGTGAAAAATTGACCTTGTTGAGTAAACTGACGTTTAAAATGTATAGGAAGCCTGACCATGCAATTAAACGAGTGAATAAAGCAGAAAAAGCCGAATTACTTTTGAAAATAGTCTTTTTCAGAGTTTTGCACATACATATTCCCGTAGATTAAGCGCAACGTAAATTATGGGTGTCAACAAGCAGCCTCACATGAAAGTGCATATTCCAACACCTTTTCACAAGAATTGGTAGTTTTTCTTCCGTTTGTACATTGTCTTAGATGCTTTTGACCATGGCAAGCAGATTTTCTCTTCATTGTGCCGATAGGGACGTCACAGGAGTATAATAATTTCATAAGCTTACATGTTCACAGATCGGTCGATGACTAATAAATTTAAATAGAATCGTCAGGTGCAATCGTTAACGTACCATTTGGTGTATATAAACATGATTATTCTATTGGTAAATTTCTATATAAATATTTCAGGTTTTCTATTATGATGAATTGCAGATAGTCTTTGAAAATTAGGTGAATTCTTTAAGATTTTAAGTGCCTTTATTCGACTGCCCACAAATGTACATTCCGTTCGATGTGCTTGGTAAAACCCTCAAAATAACATATTTCTAAAGCATTTACCGAAGCAGTGACTTTTTGGGCATTCTTTCTAATGAAGACGGCCGTCTGGGCCATATTTGTAGACTTACACAAGCATGAAAGCTCGCTGATATGAAACATGAACGTCCACAACAAAAGCTGGGAAAATATATGCCTATAATGAGTTTAAAAAATTCATATAATAAGTTACCTTTTTAAAAAGTGGTTTAATTAGATATTTAGCTGTCGAATGTCTCCGTAATTAACGTTTTTCCAAAGTGAATTCCAGAAAAATCTGGGACCGTTTGATTAAATTTACGACATCACTGAAAAGTAGGGATACAATTTCTGTTGAAAATTAAAGAACTCTCTTTTTTCTCTCTATTAGAGCATTTTTCGATATCTTCGCTTACTTCTCAGTCTAGTTATAAGCTTTCAAACACGCAAGAGAGTGGCCGAATTTATACGCAGATTTTGCGATAAAATGTCAATTTTCTGCCCCTTCCGTTTCAAGTTTCCTTATTCATTTATAGCCAACTGCCGACCTAAATTGTCTTTTCAGGCTTCTCGTACACCGTGACTGCGGAAAGTTGCGGTGTATCATCGCGTCTCGTATATATGCGCGTTTAAGGCCCTAACTATCGGTGTGGTAAAATAAACGTCATAAATTTGCAAAACTTGATTTTTAAAACAAAATATGTCATCATTTTTCCGAAAACAATGTAAGCCCTCAAACTTGCATTCACCTGATTTTCGTGAAAACAAAACAAAATTGTCCGTTCTCCGCAGGGATATATTCCACATTTTTCCTGGCTTATATTAATGTGCATTCATAGTACTGCGCACAAAAGCAAAATGGTTTGATCTGTATCCTGTAATGGCGTAGGAGAATTCCCGGAAAGCAAGAAACGTCAGATTTCGCCCCGTTTTCCCTTAATAAACCGATCTTAAGTGTACTCTTTATTATTAAACAGTTTTTCGTGCAGCTATTTAATTCAACAAACAAAACTTACTCTACCTCTAATTTTGATATAGAAATTTCACGAGTAAGCAATCTACTGTATATATGCCGGTCTTTTTATATTATACACGGACAAACACGGATTAATGCAGTTGCTACTTTTTAATACAATATTGAAAATTAAATAAAAACCACTGATTTATGCTAAAATATTTTCAAAATTTTAGATTTAATTATTAAATGTAACTATCGGATGTTAGCCCAAAAGGTGGCATTTGCAGCAAGATACTTTCAACTTATCTCGCCTTTGCTTGATCCAGACATAAAAAGAAAATTTGCTACTAAAGTTGATCTGCAGCCCCTCAACATATCTTGGGAGTTACGATCCCATTAAGTTCTTAAATGTAGCTATGCCCGTTTTTATAGGCATTCACTAGATTTTGCGCTCTTAAACCCATACCGGAAACCTAGGCTTATCATGGGAATAAGGCATCCTAAAGAAAGTGTTCGTAATTTCCCACTTTAAGGCTAAACTTCAAAGGGTATAAAGTCATCGTGACTCCTGAATAGGTCAGACAGGCCTTCCCCGCACACTTTCCAAAAATAGAAAAGATATTTTCTATTGGTTTTTCTTTATTCTGATAATAAGTTCATTCATTAATATTTTGCTAACGGGAGCCGGAAAAAGTAAAATAGTATAAAAATTAGGTTCCTCGTCATGTTTGAACTCCGAAAAAATAACCCATTTTGCAAGCCAGTTATCCTTACCATTCAGAATGCCTTTTAATCCGGCAAAAATACGCGTATCGACTTAATCACAAAGCGTTATCGAATATACGCATGTATGCGATTTGTAGGTACTGCGATATACTGAGAGCCAGATGTTTATGTAGGTAACTAAAAACACCAGAGAACGATCATGAAATTTAAATAAATGACCATTTTAAATAGCATAAGCCATTGGAGCTGCAAAAAATACAATTTGAATTGTCGCAGTAATGGAAAGCCCTCGGGCGTCCGTCGAAATGTCAAGAAAGGAGTGTATGATAAGCTACTATTGGAGCTTACTTTAATGTACCTGAAAAAAGGAAAAAAACCTTTGCTGATTCGTCGATCAGCAAGTTTCCTTTTGACCCTCCGTAGGCATTTTCATTGATGCAACTAACCATTTCCGTCCTAATACTGAGTAAGTTTGATTAAAATTGTGATCGAATATTTTTCCTTTAGCAAAATTACTGTTCTTAAAATGACATTTCTTATATTAATACAGGCTCGAGTGTTTTAGTACACAATATATATTTTCGAAATAATTGAAAACTTTATAGTTTTAGGCTTCTTTTGTGACCAATCACTGGTAATTTAATAACCAACTGTTAAATAATAAATAGTCAAGGACTGATCACATGAGTTACTAAATTAATTTTTAAAAAGTGTTTTGCATATCATGAACCATAATCGTAGGATATTTCGTACAAGCAATAATACCGCCTTGTAAATGCAGTTCTTTTATGCCACTCGTAAACCAGACTCGGTAAACAAGTACTAGCCAGATGAATATTTCCAGCAAAGACAAGGAAGACTGGAATGGCCATTTCTACCACACTAGCCGTCATTAGCCAGTCATAATCTAACCCAGGCGGTGCACCACCCGAGGCTCGAACAAGTGACCTGCTTATCAGAAGTCAAACGTTCTAAATACTGAGCCATGGGCCCTGCGCGACGGCTGGCAAGGCTCGATAGTCAGCCTCAAGGTGGAAAGAAACGAGTTAGCTCCTTTAGCGAACGGTGAGCGTTCCGCAACGAATGTCAATATCCCACATCTAAACCGGCAAGTCAAGGCGCTCATGGCTCAAGGATTAGAGCGTTGGACTTCTAATCAACAGGTCGCGGGTTCGAGCCTCGGGCGTTGCACCACCTGGGATTGAGTAAGAGCGGCTAACAACGACCAATGAGCCAGAAATGAACATTAAAATCTCTCTTGTCTTTGCTGCCAATGTTTATCGGCCTATGATACTAGCTGCTGTGAGGCTGTTGGCATAGAATGAGAGTTAGCCTCAAGGCAGAACCGGACGAATGATTCCATTTCATTAACAAAACAATGACTACCTCGGTAGTAAGATTTTTAGCATTTTCCTTCAATATCCTCATAAATGTAGATGCATTTTAAGAAAACATGCATTGAATGTTTTCCTTGGATTCCTTTGATAGAAAACTCGGCATTTTGCAAGTCGCATACTTAACTATACACTGTATTTAATTTTCGAAACTTTTACCAATTCCGAATGGTCTAAAGTTGTATTTACGTTTAGAGTTTTCACTCTTTAAGTGGTACACTTTTCATATTAGGCAAACCAAACAGTACTTTATGGCATTTAAAGTTTAATGCGGATGAAGGTTATCTGTATCTATGTGCAAATACAAAATAGAGATGAAGAAATTTCTGCATTGGGATTGAAGCGGATTTGACAAAGAATTACGATCCATCAACCTAACTTGTTTGGCTAATTATAAAAACACTATGTCAGACGGTTCCTGAGTGTGCTGTGATACTGAGAGGAAGTAACCTGTGACCGCAGCTCGATACACATAGTCGGGGTCCTAGCTATCAACCCAGTTCCTTTTGGTTTCTTAAAATTGACAACAAGAACTGAAATCAAAACTACCAGAGACGCAAACGAAACCTACAATCAAAAATCAACCTGCTGATTTAATTATTCCCCCCTGAAACCAGCTGTTGGCACCACAATATAAATGGAACATGAAATGAATGACCTAAAGTGCTTGTTTTTATATGCGATCATGCTTTCTAGAAAAGTTGAAATACCCAAAACTAATTTGTAATGTATCTCAATGCTCCAATTCGGTATTTTAAGGATTCGGGGTTATTCTGGGTTTCATTTAACTAATAATCTAATTATATTTTTTCACTATAGTTTATAGGTTGATATTACCTCAGACGTAGATGCCTACAAGGATAACCATCCATCAGGCGTTATTTATGACATTTTTTCCGGAAACTGAAAATATTATCGAATCCTTTCTATAGTAGTGCTTAGAAAAGACTCGTTGTATACACGAAGGAAACTTCGTAAGGCTAAATTAGTTGAATATCTGAAGGAGCAAGTTCCGCAGATAAACCAGTAAGATTTTGCGTTCAACTTCCATAATGATTTTTTCTGTGCTTGCTATAAGCAATTTATGACGGGTACTTTCATCCATTCAAGTAGTGGGCAGAGCTAGTCTTGCACATAGTACCACTTTAGCAAAGAACCTGCTTGTTCGGCATTCCTTTTGCGCGCATTACATTTTCATTAAAATGCTATTCCCCGCTTCCTGCTCACAGCAGATGGCCCTGAAAAAAGAAGCCCCAGTACAAAAACATGTAGACCAGTGTCCGGTGAGGAGTTAAAAACGAAACCCTCGTCTTAATGACTGACCACACAGACCTGGTTTTCCAAAAGCAACGCTTAGTAATCATCTTTTATTGAATATTCGTCAGCTGAACACTGGCCTTTAGTTTAGACGCTAAACGCTATCCTGAAAGGTTTCCTGAAATGAATTTTGAAGAATGACTTATATTTGGTCATTAAAAATTTTAGAAACTGTAACTTTTATTTCTTTGCGCGTATCATATTATGCATGCTTTCTGTGTGTAACAAATCATATCCAAACGGGTTTCAAAATGTCAGCATATGAGTGCTGTGCCCATGTTGAATGTTTGAGAGCTCCCTAAGAGAACGCTCGTAAACCAGATGGGAAACCGAATTACTAAATTTGAAAATACTTTTGGAACCACCGCATTATTTAAACCACAAACGCACTTTCTTGAAGCATAACTTCCAAAACGAAAAGCTTGCTATTTAACTAGGTTTTAAAGGATGCATTAAATGGAAAAATCATATTTCGAATGCAGATTCTTTTTGATGAATGTACACGCTGCAAATTGTCAGAAATTTTTTCATCAAAAGGTCGGAGTTATGGCGTTTATTACAAATCCAAATGCACACATAATCGGGACAGCATACTGCCGGGCACTGAAGCCAACGCCCAACTTTTGACAATGATCTGGTTACCGGCAAATTTTCTGCCGCAGTTTCTTCAGGACTGCTGAGGCTAAATAAAGCTTACCTGCCTTCACGAATTCTATGTTCAAGAGCACTCACTTCCAAAAATAGCATCAATTCAATCTCCAACGCCAAATCAACTGACTAGCCATAGGAAAAGGGCGAGGTTTTTTACATTGAAAAAAGTGTGTTGCGGGCCAGGAAACCTGTCGAAATGGGCGTTGTTTTTTACGTGAAAGATGCAGACTGGGAGTGGGAGAGAACGGCAAGCTATTCGGCTTCGGTATTCATTTCGATGAGGCGGCGACGGCCCCGGTGGAGGGAGACTGAATGGGAGAGCGCGTGCTGGCCAGCAGCCCACTCATAAGGTAACGAGTATTTAATCAGGCGCCCCAGTGATGATAAGGTCAGTGGTGGGCTCCTGCCCAGTTATGATGCGCGGTAGGTCATTTGGAGAGGTAGAGACCGGCCGGTGTTGACGGGGCCCCAAAATCTGTCAGGTGCCTTTATTTAGTCGGTACCATGCCGTGGTGGCATGGCGTGACGCGCCACGGCTTGAGGTTCCCCTAGTCGTTTGGCCAAGTGAGAACGACTGACGGTGGCGTCACCCCTCGGTGTCCGTATCAGTGCAGCTAAGCGGCGTAAATTCAAACGCCAGGACGCATTAATTAGTAAATTTGTGTGCGCACATATCGTTTCAAGTACGGGGTGTACCACAACTTCCCTAGACCATCACCAAAGAATTTAACCATTACCCACTCTAATGGAGTTAAAACGAAGGAGTTTACTTTAACCTAAAAGGCCAGTGGAATTATATTTCCGGCAAAAGTATAAGCTAATACATTGGTGACTGCAAACTTTTTAGGCTTACTGGGGAGTGGATTGTAAAAAGGACCAAAATGGATGCTTGTGGGATCTACGCAAGTTAGTCATCGGGACGAGAAGCGTGCCGGCGTCAAGGTTCTCCCAGCCTGAGGTTTATGTGCGTGGCTGAATGAAGATGAAAACTAACCAGTATTGAACTTTCACACTTTCGCCTAGCCAAAGTTTCGGGTAAAATCTACAAAGCCTGTAAAGACGCATCACTCGAAACCGGTGGTAGAATGAACGTATTATTCACTCTGATAGGTAAAATTAATACTCAACAGACAATTTCGCGAGCATACGTTAGCTTTTGGCAAATTCCTGTCAGGCCTTTATATTTAGATTACAGTGTAACAAAGTCAAATATGCGGGTAAGTAGAAAAAATCGTACGGCTGTCAGGGTGGGGGAGGGAGGGAAAAAGAAACAAATTGCGGTCCGTTTTCTGGTCATCGTCAGAGGAATGGCGGTCGTCGGGACAGGTAATTAGATGTGGGCGGCTGAATTGATGGCTTTCGGTAACGGTAATTGCGGCGCCTGTATAAACTTCTGTTGAGCGCACAGGACCAGTTTGTGTAGCCTGATTGCAGCCGCTTCTGCCGTTGCAAACAGACGCTGTCCAAAGAATTTTTAATAGGTTGAGGGGACCTTGTAAATTACCCGAATGGCCTCTTTGGTATCTACACTATGGTCTGTTTCTACCACATGCACGAGGATAGAACTGTTTATGTTCTTTATCTGCCCCTTTCCTAACCATGCTGGAAGGTGTTCTCGTACTCTTTTGGACAAACGCCAGCTTGTGTGACCACTATATTCTGCCCCACAGGAGCAGGTGAAACATTTAATGCACATTGAGTTAGTCAGGGCTTGCAGTTCGTCCTTGTCCCCTTCGTATAGGATGGGAGTAGTCGAGAACAGTACATGGGCATTGGTTGCTGGAAAGGTGCTTGACCAAGAGTTCACTTTCTGCGTCTCCTTGAAATGGGACGAATAGTTGTTTCTTTCTTGCCGGTAGCACCGGCGGCTTTGGCAGTCTTTCGGTCATATTCTTAGTAATAAATTGATCTGGATATCCATCTTTGTGTATTCTATCAGCCAAGCAGATCCTTTTTGCCCTTTGTGTCAGAGAGCGCACTAAATTACACTTAAAGTACAGTGGTAAAATTCTCCCAAAGTGGGTGTATTGTCCGAACCATGTCTTCGTACGATAGATACTACGTCGAATACTCCAGTCAGGCCTTCTACCCAGAAGCACGTCCAGCAAAGGGAGAGATCCGTTTTTTTTGCTCTTAAGCCTATCAAGTTCTTTCACTTGAAGTCAGCGCAATGCTATGCTATTCAGGGTTACCTGAATACAAATTGCGTTTTTTCTCTTAGCTGAGCTTTATCTGTCATGGACAAGCGGGTGGACAACTGGACTTGTAGCCTCTGGCCGAAGTATTTCTGTCTTGAGGAATAATTTCTAATTAGTTAACCTACCAACGAACGTCGACTAATTCCTGCCAGAGTTGAAGCTGTCTTTTCCAATTTAAATTCAATAGAAATATAAATGTCAGGATTACCTGATAACAAAATTTTGCCACTTCTACTGAACTACTTAGTTACACCTCTTAAAATTCTTTGAGTAGCGGATACATTAATCCTGTAGGACCATCAAAGTCCTTTACCCTGCCAAACCACCTCAGATGCGATTCTAGGTGGCGTCATTTTACACAGACAGGAAATTATGTGACCTGTACAAACAACTAGACTACGTGGCAAGCCTAACCTGCTATGGTTATACCCAGGTTTCAATTTATACGCCCGTTCATAGGTTAATTGGCCAATTTTACCCATTTATTGCGTTTTCGTGTAACCTCTTCCTACCGATTAGACTCTGCGTTCCAAACTGTTATCCTGATTTTTTTCATCTTGGGTGGCTCTCTGGTTAAATTCAGCCTCTTTTATATTCATGGCTTGTTGTAAAACGAAAGGTAGCAGCTCTTTAACTGTTTTAGTACCAATAAATTCTCTTATTCTGTCTGTTTTAAATCTAACTTAACTTCTAAACTCTTTTCGTTAAGCCCCAACTTGTTGAAACTTCCTTATAATTTGATAGAATAAAAATAAATTTTCGCCATGCTAGACAAAATATTAATGCTGATTGATTTTACCACAACTGCAAAGATGACCCACCATGCTGTTACTTTCAATTTGATCTACTAGTACCACACATCTATCTTTTCAATCCAATCATAATCAATATATGCAATGTAAGCAACTTCATGTGCCAGTCCATTTGTTAATGGAGTGCTCTACAAGTATTTACGACGTCCACGAAAAAACTTGGCATATAAAACCTTTTCATGGCCACACATTTGTCATCTACTGATCACCAGATATTCTAGACCATAATTGTGTCCGCACGTCTATGATCATTCGCCTGGTACATTTTATTATAAATGCACGTATTGATATCTACGCAGGCAACTCACCTTAGTTTAAAAATCGTATTGTTAAAGTATTTGTGCACCCGGCAAATCATGACTTCCCACTTTGAATCTTGCTTTAAATTCCCAAGAATATAGGCATACTAAAAAATCAGAAAGGGATTACCCACTATTCCTTCATCCTTTCATAAAAAGCGTCGTCTTACAGGCCAATTATAATAGGTTGAAGTATAGGATGTTTGTCAAAGTGGATTTCCTAACTAGAAAAAATATTTTCAATATTTTCTGTTCTATGCAAAGTATGTAAATGAGATTTAAATGCTAGTCTTTGAGTTAGTTTTTGAAGCATAACTGTAACCTGCGGGAGATGTTGAAACAAGCATAAGGGGCAGCAACTCTGTCCCACGCAATCGACTGTTTGCACCCAACTGTAGAATTCTGACGTCCACACAGCTACATGACAACACTCACTCCATCTCCACTGATAATCTGAGTATATATACAGTTAATGAAACCCTGGAAATTTTATTTCGTACCTGCATAGTAATGCAATGTGCCCATATTCTTATAGTGTCTGTAAACTGTCGATAGAATAACTGCGGACTAAGGCAGTGAACAGAAAGCTGTCATAGTAATTACGACAAAAAATAAATGCAAATCGGCTTATTTCCTGAAAAATGCTGTCACCTGCACGCATTATACTCTATTTTACGAAATTTTAATAGTATCCTTTGCGTTTAGCAGTTGCTTGGGTCAAGGAAGGGGGCAATGGTTGGTCTTTGTGGCTGACCACCAATCGTTTAACTTCTGCTATGGAAAGACAACAGGCTTTGAACATGCTTTCCATTTTAATTCTGTGAACAGGTTATATGAAATACCTTTTGTCATTGGATGGAATTTACTCCTTTAATTTCACAAACCGTTGAAGTTTTGGGTTCAACACCTTTGAAAAAATGCAGAAGTACATTTAAAATGCCTCACTGTGTTGTTCTTCTGTCGGATTCTGTATATCCGTTTAGCAACTTCTTTATTTCTTTCAGATCAAACATAGGTGACGTTTAAAGTATTACCTGCCCACTTAGAAAACGTTAAGAAGATACATATATGTCCTCTGATATTAAGGACTTCATGTCTCAAAGCTTCTCCGCAAATTTATATCTTCAGCTTTATTTCCCACATTCCTCGTCATTAGAGGCAACCATACTGCCATGCAAGGAGTTTCTTTGATTTCTTTGAAAGAACGGTATACTACAGTCAATTTTCAATTTTTTGATACTTAAAAGTTTGGATGCTATTCCGCAGCGTAGACCCTCGTGTAACAACAGTATCTCGAAGTTGCTATTTTTTCTGGATCTCCATTAATGCTATTGTAATGCACCTTCAGAAGTTATTTCGTCAATACTTTCCTAATAATAATAAATTATGATTTAAAACAAAGCGCATATTCAACATAATTATAGACTGAAAAATAGAGTCTATTATTTTAAATTATGGCCTTTTCTGTCACAATATTTGAAGTTTGTTTAAGATTAAATCATGTATTTTGTCAAAACCAAAGGCATTTCGTCCCGACGTTTTCGCAGTCTCTGATTTTCGTTTTTTTAGAATTTAGAATTTATATTTGGATAGCACCGGCAAGGCACTGTCTTAACAAACATTAGTAACAAAATAAGTTATTACAATGCGTAAAAGTACTTAAAAATGTAGACAGAACATGTCCTGCTAGGTCAACAGTTATCGATGTTTTGAGATTAATAGTGAAATAGAAAGATAGGCAGTGAAAAAATCTCCTGCCTTCAAAATGGAGGCAGAGTTCAATAGGCCTTCATTTTCGAATAGAAGGTAGGAGAAAAAAACCGCTTAGGAAAATAAGGTCAGGTTATAGAGTAGGGTAATACTGCAGTAGCATTTCAGAATAAGATAAGGAAACTTCTAGATGGTTCGTTCTTGATCACTTTGGCCTATGAAACAAAATCTCTTGAAAATGCGCCAATGAACTTGTGGCCTCAGCATCTTAGGATCCAGAATTGAATTCTGATGAAACGTCAGCCTTTTAGACTGTGGACCACCGAATGTGTACGTCCGAATTTCTTCATCGTTTGGATGAATGGTTATATAAGGAGACATAATGGTTCCTGGGGGACTCGAGGTAGCGAAAATATATTTTCAAGAGTGTGACTTAAATTCCCGATGGTCCTTTCTCCAAGTCATGGGGAAAGCCACTGGGAAAAGATGAGGAAAATAAAAAGTTGATAGAATCAGTGCTAAGATAAATGTACAGTCTTCGCTTGAAAGCAGATGGACTTCTTAACGACCTAATTTCAAATGGCAAGTTATTCCAAAGAAAGCTATACCTAGAAGCAAAGAAGTTCGTAGTTAACGCCACAAAGCTGCAAAGCATTCCAAGATATTCGCAAAATAAACGTGGAAAATTAACCTTTTGACGTCTCAGTTCTTGTTTTATTTGTACTAACTTGTCCCGGGGCAGGTATTCGACATAAATAACTGTTGTTAGATTTATTATCAGCTACTATCATGTTAGTCTATCCCATAAGTATGAGGAGATGGAAGCTTCATTGGTAAACCGGTTGTATTTCGCTAGTTGAGAAGTGCTATAAACAAAGAATAAAATAATCAAATCGATCAGACATGGCTTTCTTTTCACAGTTATCCAACCATAACAAAATCCCAGTGTGTATGGAAGCGGAGAATCTAACCCACTGAGTGAAGGCAAAAAGATGCAATTTTTGAGGCAAGTCAATTGTTTGAGTTCCTTCAATAAAACAGAGCTTTAAGCTGAGAAAATTTTGCTCAGAGCACTTAATCTGGTAAACATAATTATTGTAAGGGTAATCCAGAATCCCAAAGAACTATACCTACAATCTGCCAATAAATTATGCTTCGCGGATTCAGTTTCAAAGAGTAGAAGCATATATATTTTGACGTTCAAGTAATTAATCTAGTCGTATTCAAAAAGCAGTCCAAGTTGTGAAAATGCAGTCCTAGATGAGGAAAAAGATGGTTTAACTAAGTGTTACGCATCTAAAAAGCTAAGCAGATTAGCAAGGGCTTTGGCGATTTGCTAGACCTCAATTAAAAACAGTTATAGTTCCTGCCCCAAAATATGAATGGTCACAAAATTCATACAGTTCTCCCGCTTTCGATCTGTGGAAATCATACTGCTTAAGAAAAGTGACCATTCTTCAAAGAAAGGCAGAGTTTTGTTTATAACTGATTATTTAATCAGAAGTATTTTTTATGAAAACCATCAAATCCAAAATAAATACTTTTTCAAGTTGAATTACTACGACCAAAATAAATGATGGCAGGGCAAGAAATTATAAAAAAAGAGAAGATAATAAAACAAAAATAAATACGACATTCTAATATTTGTTGCTTGTCCCTTTGAATCTAAAACTGCTGAACTTCGGGCAGATATACAAAAAAAACATGTTATCTGTGGTGGACAGGTCTATGAACGTATTGAGTACATAACCCAAGTTTCCCTGAATTAAACTGTGTTTTCTGGACTTCACCATTTTGTAAATGAATGCGCAGACATTTCTATTGCGTAGAAGTCTGGACTGTCTACGAGAATGTAAAGGCTTAGCAGTATACCCATTAGCTTAATCAGAAGCACACCCTCTTTAAGTAATGAAGATTTACATTATCCTGAAATAGTAAGATGACCATTCGACATAGGTGAATGCCACTTTAATCGATTGTAGCTCTTACGAGTTCAATGAGCACTTTGCTACAAAGGATCCCGGTTGTCAACCGCCAAATCACTCGCTCCCATATTTACTGGTCATCCAAGCCCCAGACGTCCACAGTTCCTGAAAGTTGCTGCCGACACAGAGTGTCTCGAAGTATGTTCTTTTTAAATATGGTGACCTGAAACGCCTTCGGCTGTTTGGCTAAAAATAAGACCACATCATAAAGTAAGGTAATTGCTTTTCCATGCAGAAAGAGGAAATAAAACTTTTCTCTAATTAGTTACCTACCTAACATATTCTTCGTCGTGGCATCTTGTTGATGGAGGGCAAATTCCTTCATCCTTTTGCTTATCTTGTGCAGAGCGAATATTTACCAATATTCCCTGTTGATAATCCAATGAAGCATATAGTGATAATTTTCTTTTTGTAAGGCTAATACACTCGCCATCCGGCTAAACTTTGAAGAGCTTTGGTCCACCTTGCTTAATTCTAGGCCATCTTTATTTGTTAATAATCCAACTAGGTTTAACCTGGTTACTAGTGCAACTATGAGCTTACGACTCCCACAGCATGTACTCGGCTTTCAATTTCCGTATGCGCTCCAACTAAGCATCAGAAAGGAAATGATTTTGACATCTTTCATAGTGTAACGTACCAAAACCATAGGTCTGGCCTTTGTTATGAGATAGCGTAGGAAAAAATGGCTTATTTTCTTTCGATAAAAGAGATTTGAAATGCATTCTTCTTCAATAAAAGGACAGATACGAGTGTCAACACGTAATGTATGCTGAACAATGTCGCTAAATTTCGACCAAGAGATTTCATGGCTTAAGGTACCTACGGTAAACCAAATCAAAAACCACATTTATCTTATACTGTCGACCCTCTCGAATTTCCCATATCGATCATCGAGTTAGCCTCAGAGTTGCCGCAGAAACGGCCGTTGCATGTAATTTTATTTCAGAAAAAGTTTTTCCTTCAAATTATGCTCAAGGTATCCCAGTGTGGAGAACCTGGAGGCCGTACGGCTTTCCGTTCCGTTTTTCGCTGACTAGGTTGCTTATTGATAGAGGGGGTCAATTTTGCTTTCCCCCACGAGAGCAAGCG
This sequence comes from Schistocephalus solidus, assembly GCA_017591395.1. Taxonomy (NCBI): domain Eukaryota; kingdom Metazoa; phylum Platyhelminthes; class Cestoda; order Diphyllobothriidea; family Diphyllobothriidae; genus Schistocephalus; species Schistocephalus solidus. Next base: position 397,806 of record WEDG01001442.1, on the reverse strand, counting down.
CACAGTTTTCAATTACAGTATATCCCATAGATATTTCTCATTAAAAAGAGGACAAAATTCTGCTTCCGCTTCCCATTCATGAATGGTTACGCATGCTCACATTCTAGGGGTTCATATGAGCAAAGAAGGCAGGTCGAGCAACAGGGCTTTCGAAACCGTGATGATGTCCAGCGTCAGAGGTATAAGCAACAATATAAAAAGGCTACACTTACAATAGATTCAATTCAATCAACAATCACTGACGAAAGTCTCAAGATGACTGAAATGTGTTGATACCTGATCGATAAATCGGTTTATTTAGCTCCCATTTGCGTCTCCGATATCAAGCAATTCTCGACTCGTCTTGCTTCCGGTGTGGACGATTAGCTGGACACCTGCGAAGTTGAAATCATGACCCTTTATGAAGGTGTAGGCAGTCACTTGCGATAATTTGTCCCCCCATTGCACAGCCAACTTAGACTCACATGAGCACTATCGGAGCGTACGTTCGGTCTGAATTGCGTAGTTAGAAGGACGGTTTAGGACTGAATGCAGTACACTACCCCAGATTACTCTTTGGGCTATAGTTGACTTTTTGGTTTGCATGAGACCATTGCACGTGGTAACAGTAAGCCTGTGTGCAATTCTGAAACCTAATCCGCAGCAATGCGTTTGGAGGTTTCGCAGACCACCTTAAAGTATGCCAGAACATGACATATCCTTGGTGGTGTGTCTGCCTAGGTCATCCGGGGACGAACGGGTAGGAATCACCTTCGAAAAGACTTCGTATAGCCATTCCGCATGATACGGCCGTAAAGATATCGAACCTAGCATAATTTTTCTTCTCGACTCCGAGTCTCGTCGTATACCTCTGCAAGTCCCTTCTGCAAGAGTTCGTATGCTGAGAAGAAGTAGATGCGATCGCTGGGATAAGAGCTTCATTCGCCTGACGTTTCGGATTCCAGATCGAACCCACCATCAGAGACCGTATCAAATACGTTTAATTCTTATACAGGGAGGTGCAGTATTTATAGGATGCTATCGCTATGCTACTGCAGGCCTACAGCAATAAACGGTTCCCGCTTCGGCGATAACCACTGCACTCTGGTACGTTAATTGTTTAATAGTTGGCATGCGGGTCGTTATCCGCTGAAATTTCGTCACCCATGTTGAAGGGTGGCGTGATGATTGCTTGGCCATCTGGCTCACCGGCACCGGCGTTGGAACATGTGTTCGCCTGAATGCTCCCTGAGTGGCCGATTGCTCTGGCCCAACTGGGTCATAACACCGAATATGGGTTGGGTAGGTCATTGCTCTTGTTAATAGACTGAGGGCCTGTAAACCATGATTCAAGCAACTCGCGGCTCACACGATTATCACCTCTTGCGAGAATTTCGGCTTCGTTGACCTTGAATTTGTGGCTGGTTCTCGCCGAATGAGCCCCGATTTGAGAATCGGCATCATTTCGCCGCACTACTGCCGCATGTTCGGCAATTCGCGTCTGAAGCAGTTTTCCGGTTTCTCCGACGTAGTTACTTTGCCGGCAACTGCACCAGGTTCGATAAACAACTCCAGAGGTTTCTTGCCGCGACAGTACGTCCATTGCCGGCCATCAAACAATTAACGCACCATAGCGCAGTCGTCATCGCTGAAGGGTGGGTCGTTAATTGCTGTAGGCGTGCATTAGCATAGCGACGGCCTCCCATATACACTGCAGTTTCCTGTGCACGAATTACCCGTATCTGATACTGTCTCTGATTATGGGTTCAAGTTAGAATCCGTACCGTCAGGTGAATAAAGCTCTTGTCCCAACGATTGCATCTACTTCTTCTCAATTACTTCCTATGACTCGCATTTGCGTGTATCGGCAATTTATTCTGGCGCGACTCGCTCCGATTTGCCCGACGATGGGAAACATTTGACCTTCAAGAGACCTCTACTTAGGTACAGTTTCGGTTTCTGCATAGGTGTCTTGACAATAACGTAGTGCCTAAATGTGTTTCATACAAACCCCCGGTTAACACAGTGCTAGCGAGGCAAGCAGTATTTCAACAGAGAAGACGAATGTTCCGTGTGCCCCATTAATATTGCCACGTGAGGCAGTGCAAATACTGTCAGAAGATTGACCAATAGAAGACCAGATGCTGTGTTTTCATGGGCGAGAACGGTACGAAACTGCTTCAGCAGAGGTGACTGAGCTAGCCCACGAACTGAAAGTGACATGCGACGCAAGCTGCTTAGTCCAACGTCATCCAGAAACGACATACTGGTACCCAACCTGTCGTCAAAGGAACTGACGAAGGAGCAAGTACCAATTTTACAGCACGAAACCTCTTTCAACAAAGCTGATGCCAAACCTGTAAGCGTGATTGCGGCAGTGGAATTAGTCATAAATCAGACGGAAGCAACAGAGGAGACGAAGAACCTTATCCAACACCAAGTGTCGTCCATCCTAATTTCTCATAAACCCGCGCGAAATACTCCCTATGTTCGAACGTGATGCATTAAGGGAACTCAAGGCCGACAGAGACATCGTCATCTTTCCCGTGGACAAGGGGCGTTCCACCGTCGTCTTGGGCAGAACAGACTACTTTCAGAAAACCAAAGACTCACTGGAGGATCGCCAGTTTTATATCCAATACGAAACAAACCCCGTACAAAGGCTGACACGCGAAATTGATGTGACGCTGTTGGCATTGGAGAACTCGGTTTTAATAACGCCGACCGACCGACGAATGGCAAGAGCCTTGGCCTGGTTCTATGGCCTTCCCAAGGTACACAAGGCAGGTCCTCTTCTCCGACATATCGTATCACCCAAAGGCACTCCAACGTACGGACTGGCAAAGTGGCTGTTTCGGCACCTCAAATTTCTGACGGGAATGCTGCTACTTGGGACCTTTCGAGAGAGGAACGGTGGTGTTCATAAATGTTTACGAAGCAAATCGTGCTTGCGCTGCCTGTTTGTTTCGATGCTAAGACACATTGTAGGAAGACAATTCAGTTGGGGAGATATGCCTGCGTGCCCTACCCAAGCAAAAAAGAGTAATGTCAGAAGACAAAACAGTAATACCTAACATTTATTTTGTATAGTGACAACAAGTATCCTTAACGTTTCATACGATGCTCACTGAGCTTTGCGTTTTATCGCCCTGCTGACCAAGCAACAATAGAGACCCACAAAGATGCCTGAAGTACTGACCCCCCTCCCCGCCCCGCTCGAAGTCAGAACTGGGATCACTGAGCTGGCTGGGATTTGCAGTGGGCTGGCTAGGTTCGGAAAGGTATGTCTAGTCAGGCGACATTGACACCATTAGCAGACACAACAAGCTGATCGCCACCACTGCACCCCCTCCACCCCCGGTGGGCCGATTACTTGACCCATCGTCTTCCCCCACCACCCACCCCTCGCGAGCCAGAATAGCAGCTGCAGCCCCAAATGTCTGATGCTGGTGCCCCCATACGTTTAGGTATGCGTACCACGCCAAACGGTCAAAAGTGAGACAGCCTCAAATAAATTACTTGCCAGTGTTCGTGGCCCTTAGTGGTTAAATTGCGTATTACGAAATGACCTGAAGTCCATTAGATGCATTTCTTTGTCAGAAATTCATATTCCGTGATTTTTAAAGAGCCCTGCAACTGATCTCTACCACAAATGTCAGTTCCCTTGTTAGTCATGGGTTTCAGACCTCTACCTCCTAGTGGGGTGGTAGCAATGGTGCTGGTAGGGGAAAGATGTGATGGAGGAGGATGTAAGTGGAGGAAGGCGAAACCAAAGGCTGGAAAATGTTGGAACCAGTAAGATAGGGAACATGAGGAGAAAAATTGATTTGGACAATGCAAAAATCTAGGAAGAGCCGTGTCATAGGAGGAGCACATGAGGTGTGTACAGAAACAAGTGACGAAGAGGGGAAGGAAGGACGCGAGTCGGTATCCTAATGGTTAGACACGTGTCTTATAGCTCATTGTCCGCATGATATGAGTTTCAGGGCCTCATGACCTTGGGTTAGCTAGGGTTTGTGGATGATGGAGGAGAACCCAAAATGTCCCTTTACCAATCCAGATCTTTGTTAGTTGCATCTTGATAAATTAAGCAAACTTCAGGAATCGCAGAGTTGCTGTTGTTTAAGTAAATTCCTACTTATTCTTCCGTGTTTAAATACTTATAGTCCAACTTAATAGGCCTTAAAATTGCCGGATTAACTCCGTAAATTTTTTAATAATTGGGTGCGTAAGTCGTTTTTCGTAGCTCTTTATGAGATTTGCATACCGATGGCAAGCTCAAAGATAATGTTCTTTAGCGGAGACTGACCCAAAAGAGAACTCGTTAAATTTACTACCACATAAAAATACGACACTGAGGAAAATTTAGGCACTTATCTAGTACATTGAAGAGTCCGTCTTTTTCAGTCGTCTGGATTTTGATGCCTGTGTATTTAGAGAAAGACGCATAAAGTTAGCCCTACTAAACTGAACAGTTGTGGTGGCGTAAGAGGTGTTTCGTAAATCGCCAAGACCTCGGAATGACAAATAATTTTTCAAGCGTATTTAACAAAATCAAGAGTTCGGTTCAAACCTCACAGTAGCACCAGTATTTCATTAGGGTCGGAAGTATAGATTCAAGGATCACACGCCGTTTAGTTTGAATACAAAATAAATGGATGACAATGGAACGCCAGTGTTACCGTTACCCAGATATACAGCAGAACGCAGTTGTAATATACCGACGAGTTGTCGATATGCGGAGCAGACCACATCTTTCAACACAGCGCTATCCAGGCACCGGTGTGTACTAGTAAAAGGAGACGACGATTTCCTGGATTTCCATGATATTAACCAACTTGAAGTTTACTTTGGGTAAGAAAGTCCAATTCGGAACACGACAGTCCTACGCAGAGGTGCACTGGGCTCCAACAGGCTCACAGCCTCGGAAGCTAGGAGTAACCATAGCTTTTTCTTGCTGGAGATGCCTGTAAACCGGACACGAAAATGGGAACCAGCCTGCCCACCTCCAATAGAGGGCCTTGCGATAAATTTCAGGTAGGGTAAATATTTTCCGTACCTAGACACTAAAAATAAACCGAACATAAAACAAAACTGTAAACTTAATCTTATATCTAGCCCCACCCTAAGCCTAAACCCTACAGGTAACACGATGATAACCTTCATGCTTAGACTACTCATGACCCTAACCCCAACTCTGACCTCCAACGTGAATTTAACCTTTACTTAACCCTAACCCTCATCTTAATCCTTGACCTGATTTCCTTGGAAGTTATCCTCAACCCACATGGATTGTGGGAAGGTTCCTTTTCCTGTGTTCTGTTTAGGCGGACATCCTTGCCGAGAGGAGCTGGCTTTTCAAAAAAAAATTAAAAGCAAATAAATGTAAAATACAAGAAGAGCCATGCCTTTTCACTAGTACAGGCAGGATGATCGAAGCTGAGCACACTGGAAACTGTGTGTTTCCTGAAATGAAAAACAGTGCAGTGTGTTTATAATACATAAGGAAGTTCATCGAACTACAAAACTTTGAGGTCAAACGGCAATTGCCGTTCAACATGCGCGTCTGTCTATTCGCTTTTTCTATTATCTGAAGTAGAACACCAGAAAGAGGTTGTGATTTTCGCGCAGATAGCAGAGTTTCTGAAAGCGATCGAAGATAAAAAACTTTCTAAAATGTTGACTTTTGGTCTGGTGTCCAATCTGTAAATGGGGCTTTAGGGAACGTAGAAAGAATACCTAGCCTGCAAAGCAAATTGATCCCGCGTAACCTCTAAGCGATACAAAATCATCATTTCTAACTAATGTTGACTATTATAAAATACACGGTCATGCAGATAGGATTTGAAATCACTAGTTTCTCTGGGTTACAGGAGAGCAAACAGGTAAAAGTATATTGACTCTAGGCTTCCCTCTGTTGTCCTTGCTGAAGATATCATGGTGAAGAACACTCGGCATTTAAAAGCTGTTATCGATTAAGGCATTGGGGGCCAAAGGCGTTATTTCTGACTTAGATGTCATCGTGAGTCAATCCTACCTAATCACATGCAGCGCGGACCCGAGGCTCAAACTTAGACTTCTAGACAGTCCTAGCTGGCAGAAAGAACAGGAGTGATTCCCTTGTACCTTAGGCTTTATGCCTAAAGCACACGCAGACGGTTGTGGTATGTAAGTACGGAAAGTAAACCAGCACAGACTATATCAGTCTCCCTTCTCCTTGTCGGTAACACTTAGCGATTAAAAGGTGTTACCTGGCAGAAAAATATGCACATTTTGCTTGTAGGACCTGGGCATTTGTATGTCCGTGATTAATTACGCGATGATGAAAGGTATTTCTTTGGCGGACAGGCACTCACCGATCGACTACGTGACCCACTCCTCCGATTCTGTCGTGGGGCTCTCTCTCTCGAGCCCCACCAGCATCCGCACAGCGGCTAGTAGCATAGACAATAGAACATTACCGGCAAATACCAGGGAGACTGGAATGACTTGTTCTGGCTTATTAGCCGTCATCAGCCAGTCCAACCCAACCAAAGGTGTTGCGACACCCGGGGCTCGAACCCGCGATCCACTGATTAAAAGAAAAATGCTTTTACGGTGTGTGCTTGCTAGCGGGGCTCGAGAGAGCCCCAAGGCAGACCAGGACGAGTGAGTCTCTTAACCAATCCGCGAACGCCTATCCACTATGGTCCATATTCCATATCTAAACCTGTAAGTCCATGAGCCCGTGGCTCAACAGGTCATGGGTTCGAGTCTCGGGTGGTGCAATACCTGGGCTTGGATAAATCCAGCTGATGCCAACTAATAAGTCAGAAATGACCGTTAAAGTCTGCCTGATCTTTTTCGATATGGTCCTAGGCATTTCCTTTGTTGGCATGGGCCCGAAATCAGAAAAGATGCAGTAAGCCTTGTAATTTCTCATATGAAATTAAGGTAACAGTTCATCTATATGATACTGTCATTTACCGGTTCAAATGTATCTTTCAGACACTCAATTTTTCTAAAAACAATGGTATGTCTGGAGCCGGTAAATATATTTTATATATTAATTATTGGTAAGTGTTTGCGCATGTCCACTGCTTGCCAAGCTGCAATGCGAATAAGGCACAAAAACGTACGACTATGAATACAACAATGTTTGCCTAAAAAGCACATAGGGATGGAACTGTTTTGTCAATGGTATGAGCGGATAAGTCAAAGTAAATATAACATTTCATCTGTTCCATTGTTTATTTAATTATGTGAGTTATTTTTTGAATCAAATTCCACTATGCAGAGGTTTAGATGAAGTCTTAGGGCTTGAACTTTCCTTCCAGTACATAAGTAACAGATTTCCCATGTGATATAACATAAACTCAAAAATACGTGGTTTGAAACGTTCGCAAAAGGATACAAACTTTACGAATACATGTGCGTTTAATTTTCGACTTGACTGTGGGAGTTTTTGAAACACAAGACTGCGGATAAATTATCCAGCGTGTGCAACTCTTAATGATTAAAGAGGCTTGGTTTCAGCTGCTGAAGTTGGTCCAGCCTTGGGTTTTTATATCTGCATGATATATGACGGCAATTAATGCAAAAACAATTACTTTGTCAGTATATTTTCACAAGAGTAAATTCACCTTTCAAATGGGCCAGAGGTGAATAATCGTGCTTTATTATACCTTGACAGGTTTCAGCTCATTGTCACATGTACATTTTGTCACAAATCACGCTAACTATGAACCCGCAGGAATAGGAGCATTCTTAAAACCTAGGCTTTCCTGGCCGCCCTCGCCTCGATCACGGGGATGCAGCCTGTGAGAATGGCCCTGGTAATCAGAACCTCCAAACACCTGCCCAAGACTATCTCAGACATAACTATTAAAGCAATATAACGCTGAGTTGAACATGTAAGCATTGGCGACTTGCGAAGTTAGTCCGTAAACCAGCTCTTATCTGCCTTAGATGAACAAAATCCGTGAACGACGATCGATCAAATGAATATCTACTTTTGTTTATAATGGCGGTGATGTCCCGGGTCTTACAAAAAGACTACAGGCGAGGAAGATAATGAAGTTTATTTTCAATCAACAGCCAGCCGTATCCAAACTTCAGGTCTGGAAGACCGGAGACTCGAAGACAGTTCCTCTTGGTATTCGGGCATTGTTTTCGAATATTGAAAGGGTTACTCCATTCTTTAATACCCTGCTAGATGCGATAAAAGTCACAAAAAGCACAATTCTGCGTGAAATATTCTATATTCAGGTGAAACGATCATTCGCGACGAGATGACACGTCACCAAGATTACTTCACATCTGTGCTATCCGCCAGTCAAATGGTATTTACATCTAGTTGATTTGTGTGCCTCCGGTTGTCAGCGCAGTAGAGGCGTCTCCCATCTGGGTCATGTGAGACACGCTGCTTGGTTTTAACCCGTCCGTGACTAGGAAAACATGGCAGGAATTCCGCACAAAACAAAGAAGTCCCTCGGGCACGCAATCCCCCACCCATACCCCACCCGCTCGCATCAACTCAAAGAACCAGGTGGTAAGGTGCCCATCTGGAGTAAACAATGAAGAATGCATGTGTCCTCCATTGTCATCTCCAGTCTGGTCGCATGAACAATCACATGAAGACACCGCATTCAGCATTAATGCTGAAGCTGAATTGGTAAGGAGGATTTAGGTAGCCCTCAAAATAGGACATGAGAACAACAGCCGCACGCAATACAGGTGTCATGGGGCCAAATCCTAGGAAAAATTGGGGTCCGTTTATGGTCAGGTTTAGGTTTAAGTTTATGGTGAGGCGTACAATTAGGGTTGAGGTTAGCGTTAACATAAGTTAGAGCTAATGTTGGCAGTTAGGGTTAACTGTCTGGTTAGGGATTAGGCTAGGCCCGCGGCTTGGGTTTATTTGAGGGTCAGTGGTATAGAGTATAGGCATATTTACTTTTCCTAGCATTATGTGCATGACCATCAGTACAACTTGGGCAGAGGGTTCTTATTCTCACGTCCTGTTTAGGGAACCGCATAAAACATATTTATCGTTGAAATTGCCTCCAAAGATTACTCTAAATTGGATCAGGCTGCAGCATGAAATTGTGCACGTTTAGGTCGTGTTGGCACTTAAGCCGTTTTTACACTCACTCAGGTAAAGGTATCAAGAAGCTTTAGTTCTGCAATCGCAGATATTCCAACTTTTTCTCTCTTTGAAGTAAAGCCAAGTTTTGCTTGACTGGACTGCACATTTTTTCCTTACACGGTCTGTACCAAGTTGGGTAGACACCTTACTTTGAAAGCGAATGTGAACTGGAAAATGCTTCATATGCATATTATCTGCCTTGTCAAAAAACGTACAACCAACGTGAGAGCACTGGTTGGTTAACACAAGAAGTGACCCGTGTATTGATTTGGCGGATGAAAAATATGTACAAATCTCTTATGGTTTAGTCACAGATAACCCAAATAAGTCTGCTGACAAGTTCCGTGGGCTTGCGTTCGAGTCCCACCAGCGGCCGCACGGCGGCTAGTATCATAGGCAGATGTACATTGTCAGAAAAGACAAGGGACAATTGAATGGGCACTTCTGGCAGCTAATGAGCCAAGATTTATGTGAGGTCTGGCACATAGTCATGGCCGGTCATGTGTTAGGTAATCGATCGAATTTTTAAGTTTTATATTTTTCAAGATGAAGTTGATTAATGCAAAAGAGGTTTCAATCGATTTCGTTGCTAGAGACTTCATAGGTAAAAAACATTCAGAACGTCACATTTTGGCACGTCGGTCACAGTTTTTTGCCAGATATACTCATAATCAAAGCATTTTCTGTACATTAAGAGAATTTATCTTCGGTCCAATTTATGTGCTGTTTTTTTCTGACCGTTCTGTTTCAAATTGTTTTTGAAATATAAGTCAACAATTTGTTGTTTTCGGTGATTTTCATCACTTTCCCATAAATATATGTTCTGGGCTATGTATATATCAAAGTATTTCTAAAAAAGTTATTTTTCACGTAGACGATCATCTTGGTCACATTTAAAGGCACACCAAAAATTAAGCAACATTCCCAGAAAAAAAATAAAAGCGCATAACAAAGACCAACGCCGAAGACGCTTTCAATTAATTAAATAAATTAAATCTTTTAAGGTAAATATTCAACAAGTAGTTTACTACCGCATTCGGTCGCAGGGTGCCTAAGTTCCTTATCTTCTCCCACGGTAAAGACAAGAACAAATAGTCCTTTTGGCCGGAGTTTTCCAGTTCCAAAATTATGGTGATTTTTCTGGCTAAAAAGTAAGAACTTACTCTGTACATTATATTCTAGCTAGGTTCGCCATTTTTGTGTAGTTTTAGGCTTCGTTGTATGATTGTGGATGCACAGAACACTGGTCATATAAATACTGACATATTGCTCAAACTGTTCACATTTCGCACATTTCATTCATCAATTACGTATCAAAAGAAACTGCACCATTCAAAAAGTACCTTCCCGTAGGTTCAAAATTTTAATTGATATTAGATGCTTGTTATTTTACGGTTTTCTAAAATATGTGTGCAAACGTCAGAAAAATATCTGCACTTCTATAAAAGGGGTTGCCCATACTGGTTCCTTTTGAACTTTAGGGCACGAAAAATAACCTGCTAGCTCAGAACTGCGTCAAAAATTAATTTTTAAGTGTGGGGCGTTTTGGTTGGCAAAACTCTTGTGGTCATATGGATCTCCGTAATGCGTAAACGAAGTATAAGGCAGCTATTAACATTGGAAATTGCACGAATATAGGAAAAGGTAGGTTTCTCTCTTGATTGATAAACATTTAGTCTGACAAAATAAAGTAAAAAAAAATTTTTATGCAAAAGTTGCCAGAATGAGCTAGCTGAATAAGTAAAATGTAGCGTTTAGGGTGCCTGAAATGGATAGTCTCGACATCCGTCATCATATTTTATTATGAGGCCATCTACTGTAAGTAAAAATTGCGTTAAATCATGACCGATCGCTTATTTCAACGCACACTTTCCCTAATTCGGCAGAAAAAGTTCTAACGCAGCGGGCTGATATTTTGCGCCACGTGCAGCGAGCATAAACTATAAAATACCGGTATTTAGAAATGCAGATTTGGGTTAGTTATCGAATGTGCAGATGGAAATTTGACAGAGCGGACAAACCTATTAACCAACGATCAAAGATCCTGCTCAATAAGTGGGAACATTTGCAAAGTTTCGTATTCGAACCTCACAGTTCAGATACTGCAGTGATTGTTTCATAACAATATTTTCAACAGCTCTTGTTCACGTTTGAACAATTTTTCATAAACTTGATAGCTAAAGGTATGCTCAGGAGCATGTCATCTTCCCTACCATACAAGATTTAAGTGTATTCTTGCCCCCATATTGGTCCAGAGCAACTACCGTGTGGTCTGTTGTACGGGTACAACTCACCCGCACTGACAAAGACAATGAAGATTGGAAGGGCCATTTCTGAATTATAAGCCGCATAAATCTGATCAACGAATGGACATGAATGGAGTCAATTTTCTCTTCAGTGGTAATGGTGGTTCCTCCGAACTTCTCTGGAAAGTCTAAAGAGTTCTGTATACGAGTGCCACAATCACTCGTACATGGGTGCATATGATGTTATGTTCTGTAATTGACTGCACTGATTACCACTACCATCATTGACAGTGGAAATTCAAGTTATTGAACTTGAACTGATTTTTCGATTCCTTCTGACGGTTTCTTTACCCTGTATCACGTTTCAGTAGTTTATAAATAGATGAAATCTGTACTTCGAAATCTGTACTTCGTGACAGCACATTGCGTTATAGACTGGGTTACTCAAAAATGCAGTTAAGCCTCCGATGTCTGTTGACATTGGTAATGCCTGTATTGTAAATGCATTATCGTAGGTGCTTTCCTGTTAAGAGTAGCAAAAATTCCCATTGAAAAATTTAAAAGATATTTTGGCAAGTATACGCTAGCTTTCAATAAATTCGTGTCAGGCCTTTACATTTATATCACTGAGTATGCGGGTAAGTAGAACAAATCGTACGGTTTTAGGGAGGGAGGGAAAAAAACGAAATTTCGGTCCGTTTTCTTATCATCGTCAGAGGAATGGCGGTCGTCGGGACAGGTAATTAGATGTGGGCGGCTGAATTGATGGCTTTCGGTCACGGTAATTGCGGCGCCTGTATAAACTTCTGTTGAGCGCACAGGACCAGTTTTCGTAGCCTGATTGCAGCCGCTTCTGTCGTAGTCAACAGACGCTGTCCAAGGAATTTTGAACAGATTGAGTGAACCTTGTAAATTACCCGAATGGCCTCTTTGGTATCTACTCTATGGTCTGTGTCTACCACATGCGCGAGGATAGAACTGTTTATGTTCTTTATCTGCCCCTTTCCTAACCATGCTGGAAGGTGTTCTCGTACTCTCTAGGACAAAGACCGGCTCGTGTGACCACTGTATTCTGCTCCACAGGAGCAGGTGAAACAATTAATTCACATTGAGGTAGTCTGGGCAGGCAGTTTGTCTTTGTCCCCTCCGTATAGGATGGGAGAAGTCGAGAACAGTACATGGGCATCGACTGCTGGAAAGGTGCTTGACACAGCATGGCTTAGGCGCCTTCGAAAGAGTTCAATTGCTGCGTCTCCTAGAAATGGGACCCTGATGAATAGTTGTTTCTTTTTTGCCATTAACACCAGTGGTTTTGATGGTCTTTCAGTGATATTCTTGGTAATAAATCGATCTGGATATCAATCCTGTCGAAATTGGCTTTCTACAACCGTAAGCTCTTTGTCTATGCTATCAGCCGAGCAGATCCTTTTCGCCGTTTGTGTCAGACAGTGCACTTAATTACACTTAAAGTTCAGAGGTACAAAACTCTCAAAGTGGGTGTTTTGTCCGGATAGTTAAGAAAAATGATTCCTAACTTTTAAGGCCCTTACAGTACTGAATTGAATTGTAAACCGCGAATCTTGCTTTTGTATTTTGGACTCCAAGTTTGCGAGGAAGTCCAAATATGTTGAAAGGAAAGAAGTTTGTTCCATTCATTTGTAAGGTATATTCCTAGCGTTTTCTTTAAGTACACTCGAGGGTTGATTAACTTCCTTTCCTCAACTCACCTATACTATACAATCTAACTGCGAAATGGTCATCTATCTTCCATTTAACTTCCCCTTCTTCTTTTTTCGTTCACGAGTTGATACATGGGTGATCTTTTCGCTTAGTGACTTAAGCAAGTGCAAGGGAAGATTATCACACGAAAATTCTAGATGTGCGTTTAAACTAGGTGATAAAAATGACGAAATATGACTACCGAAATCAAAACAAGTATGGGTAGCTAAGTTGATATACATTTTACTTGTTTGCATAGTGTTTAAAGCAAAAACCGGTTTTCTGAAGCCGCATAATATTTGAAATAATTTTTTATAAAAATATTTTAATGAAGATAAGCGTTCCGTTAAATTTTCAATATCACTTACTTTCTTAGTTTTTTTTCAGGGTTCCAGGTAAGACGGTAGAAGGAAACAAAAATATGTTGTCAGCGTGAACCCTAGCTTTTTGACAACCAACTTGCAGTTTCCAAGCCTATTCAAGTGTACTATAGGAAATCGCAAAATTACCACTTTCAGGTTGTCATACGAAAAAAAGGTTATATTATAAGGTACTTCTCCGGTAACGTAGTTTTGACTTTTACGTAACTTCTAAACGAAAGATGACTCAATCATTTGAAGAAAGTTTTTTATTTTCTGTCTATTTGTATTAGAGATGCAAATGAAAAAAATAGCCAAAACTAAACAAAAAACGAATGTATCGAAATAAAGTAAAAGGTTTTAGTGTCTAGCGGAAAATTGCCAATATCAGGCAGGAAAACGCCCAACTGGTCATATATGTTGCATTTTATTCTGGCTCCGCCTAGGAAAACAACAAGCACGCGAAAGTTTAACTGAAATCGGCCCCAGAAAAGCTCTTTTTTTACGGAGAAAGCACTAGGGCTTTTTAGCTGACTAATGTTTTATTCATAGCGAGTCTACATTGTAGGTGTCCACCTTCTTCAACGCCTTGGGTCCATGTGTAGATGAGCCTACAAATACGACCCAAACCCTCCTTTGGAGAACACGGAGCACCTACACGTTCTGTAAAAAAACAAAAGTCTCAACCTCCACCGTCTTCTGAACAAATTAATAACCATGAAGACTGAAAACCTACTTTCTTACAGACGACTGAATATAACGCAAACTCATTAAAGCTATCGCTAATATTTCCAGTACACGTTGGGACTATTGAGAGTTCATTCTTTTCCATAAGAAAAACGTTAACTACAGCGCAAAACATGCTTTTGTGATTGAATATATCACTTAGCTTCCAATGTTTCAAATGATGACTGGCATAACCACATATGAGCTTGGTAAAGCATATTTTTGCGAATTCACTATCCGTTAAATTAAAACAGAATAATTAGCATCCGGACTTAACGCATCTAGGATAATGCCTTAAGGGGAACCTTCAAAGCAAATTGCTGCAAATTAGTTCGGAAGCATTTGCTAAACATCAGACAATTGACTGGCTGTCATAAGGCATATGACCTTCATAGCGGAGGATCATGCACAATGTTTTTTAAAGATATAATCATGTTGTTTGACCTATTTAGTTTTTAACATGGACAATCAACAAAGCAAGTTTAGTTATGCGGTGGGAATTTTCGTCTTTTCGGAATTTTCGCTCCTTGTCAATTTTTTCCAAACCATCTAACATTATTTCAATACTTTTTGTGGTTCACCTTATCAACTACCGTTAATTTTTATAGGGTGCCTTGTTAAATATGTTTGGGTGGATTTCCGAATTATAAACAAGTTTTCGTTTATCTACGCACTTATAATGGAATAAGTTACCTACGCTGTAGAGTAAACCACACAGCTCATAACGCGTGCTAGTCAAGATTTCAATAGCCAGTTCGGAACACATCTAATGTTGTGCCTTTCACTCATTGGCTTATCCTGCTAAGAATCTGCCTTTTACTCATGCATACAATGTTCAAATGTCAATTTTGAGCTCAAAAGGTTTGCCTTGAAGGATTGGGATATATAATTTTGCATTCTGGTAATTTGCAACGCTAGTATCTGTCCTAGACCACACCTTCAAATAAATACGTAGTTTTCTATTAGTGGGCATTAAACGAAACGACAGATACTTGCTAAAACTACCTGTGCTATTTCATGCGGCAAAAATTACATGATGCAATATGCGCCAATCTGCATCGTTGAATAAGAGAACAGAATGTTTTCTTTAAATATTCTGGTTTTTAAATTAATTAATTTGAGGTTTTAGAAAGTAGAAAGTAAGCCAATATATGTAATCATTTCATAAACAAATACAACAAGCGCAACTCAAAATGGCCATTTTATTTTTTATACATATGAAAAGGTATTTTTTTGATTAAGTATTTGCTACAATTAAATCTATGAGCACAACAGACAGAGCATTACCGATGCACAACAATTCTAGTATCTATGTGGTCACTCAGTGGTGAATTTACAATCGAAAATAAACATTGATCTCAAATAAATCGAGAAGGGAGATGTTTAGCTGGCGTCAGAAAAAGTTTAAGCGTCAGTGGGTTGAGGAAATATTTCTTCCCTGACTTTCCCAAATAGCGTCATTTTTGAAAAGATACCTTTTCTTTGTGGACTTGGAGTTCATGTACGATTAATGCTAGAAAGGTGAGCCAACTATTGAGCTGTATAAAGAATAAGATAGTTAAACGTTGAGAAGAAGTATATGCAATCGCTGGAACAAGAAGTTTATTTGCCTGGTGTTTCGGATTCATTATCGACTCCATCATCAGAGACAGCACTAGGGAAGAGGACTTGTATCACTTCGAAGGTTTTCATAACTATAAGCCAACGTTGCGGGAACACGTTTGAGAACGCTGATATTTTAACGACCCTAAGGACAAAGAATTTTATCGGCACCAGGGAACACGCAGTAATTATACGGAAGAAAAGTTCTACAGAAAAATTATGTTACACACATATTTGCGCTTGTTGACTATGTTTTCATATCTCAGTTATTAACTATGGCGTCCCTATCCCCCCAATTCTGGCGATATTCTGTTTACCTTAATCAACTGCACCTCGAACGGTACATGGACGAATAATTTATAGTGAATTTTCACGACATCTTTTGAAAAAATACGGCTTCAAATCAAGCATTTAACTAGATAGCGTACTGCAGACTACACTAAACTCTGAAGGCCGTTTGATCATGGTATTATACAGAGTGCCCTTTAAACTTTTTTGTGCTCATGTTAGTTTATGTAATCAGTTATTTTCCCAAATATGTGCTTTATATTTTTTCAAGTGGATCTAACATTTTTGATACGATTTTTCCGCTTCGCTTAAGGAAACTGTTATTTCTAACCAACATGATATTTGCTGTAATACTCCCATTTTTATTTAACTAGAGTATGTTAATTATTAATTGGAAGGTTTGACCTACACATGCAGGCCGGTTTTTCAATTGGTAAAAACCCTTAAGTAAATTTACGAAAAATTTCAAGTATTACGTCGCTTTTAATAAATGCATATTTGGCCCTCACTGTGAGCTATGTTTTAGAAGCACTGGACTAAAGCAGGAGTGTCAATGGCTCACAACAGGCGTTAATCTGGCTGCGCAGAGCCCGCACAACGTCATGCCTTCTGCGGCACATGCATGGTGTCCTGACACGCCTCGGCATAGGGATTCAAGTGACGCCAGTCACTCCATCCAATCTCAACACAACTGCTTGACGTGCTCAGACAATCGACTGTCACTTAGGATATGAAAGAGGAACTCAGTCCAAACCTGGCAAATCGATCCTGACGACATATCAGGACATAACTCAGCCTATTATATCTGATCCAATTGAATTTATCCCAATGCGTTATAAGTCTTTGTTTGCAAGGCTGCCAAGTGATCGAGATACCCGTTCTCTACCAGTACTGAGAGTCAGGCTGCAATAGCTGCTTCTTAAGGTAGTTTTGATTACATTCTCCCTGATTTTAGCTCCCGGCCACCGTGAATACGTAGTACAGTTTGTGGCAACAATTTCGTATGTGATCTGCGTCGTGGGGCAGCAATGGTTTTTAGACGTAGCACCCGGACCCATTTATGGTCGTCTGGCTATCGCAGTCAGGTTGGTGAGTTAATAGAGCGGGCGGGAGATGTTGCATAGGTTTCACTGTGTATATAAGTAATTACGTTCAAATCAAAATATTTTGCCATTTTGTGGAGCAAATGCTGGAGATCGTCCCTCGTGATAGCCGAATTGTCATAGGGTTATACTGGAAAAAAAGAAAAGTGCTCTGCGGAAATTAATAGGATAAAAATTGTTTCCTTTCTAATAAACATTTCATAGTGTTAATTAAATTAATTATGTTACGTATTTTTTTACCTATTTCTAATTTTAACTGAATAATTTACTATCTTCGCTTCAGTTCTCAAACAGAAGCAGCTCTGTCGACCCTTTCCAGAAAGACACACACCACGGATAGGTGAGGCAGATTATACAGTCATACGTACAACAAAATCTCCGGGACGTTTCACAGTCTAATGACTGAAAACTCTCGACAACGGAAGGCAATAAGTTTCTGCGGGCTCACATTCGTACCTCTAATAAAATATGCATGATTACTCTCTTTTAAAATTGTTTAACAAAGGACACTGTATAACAGCCAATGTCAAAACGAAATGTGTTGCCGAATCCACTCTTGCGTCATTGTCTTCCATTCACATCTACTGCTGGTATAATGGCTGCTTTTGACCCCACTTTATACGTTCCCCTTAAATTTTCTCCCGTGTACTAATTGAACAAGATCCTTCAGATCAATGGGTAAAACCTAACTGACCCACTTGAACTGTGCCATATGCTTGCCTCTGCGTATCTCAGCGTATATGACAACGCAAAAAACACAACTGTTGCCTTGGTACACTTGACACACGGAGTACCTTTAACGCTTCGTCTGGAATCGCTCCGCTGTGGTTCTTTAAATGCAGGTTGGACAGCCGCCCGCGCTAAAGTACCAATATCGTCACCGTTAGCGCCGCCACGTTCGTCCACAACAGTATTTACCAACCTTAGGAAAAATGCGGAAGAAAGCACAGAGACTTTACCTTCCTTGTCCCAGTTGATGGTGATTCATCCCAAGTTACAGGATTTCTCCCCCCATCTCCTGTCGGATCGAAATGCCGAACTTTGTGCTCCCCCATTACCTTTCCTTACTTCAATAAACAGTTGTCGTTTATTCGGTCTGTGTTGATATTACTCTTGTCCTCTGCAAAAAGGCGGAAAACTAGCGAGATTTCTCGACTTTCTTGCACCACACAGTAGCCCGGGAAGGCCAGCCAAGTAATTCGACAGTAGTATGGGAACAAGGCTGTCGCCTGTGCAAGGAGTAAAATTTGCGCATCGTGTTGTAAAACAAGCCAGATTGCCTGTCTGGAGAAGAGTTTCTGTCGCCGTACCACAGGGTTTAATTGCGTCATTCAGCAGGAAGCTTGTCCCATCTCGGAATAACTATTGCTTATGAAATGGAGACTAGTTCATACAAAAATAGTGATATGAGGTCGACCAGTAAAAAATAAAAGTCAGCTGGCAGTACCATTTATTTCATGAGGCAAAATGAAGCGGTACAAGCATGATCAAAACAGCGCAATTATTTCTAAGTAAAGTTGCCTTTTTTCTAAGCCGCGAGCAAGTGTAAAGATACTTGTGACGTAATCCTGCTGATCTCGGCAACTTCAAGACACCGAAGAATCGTGTGGTTTTCATATTCACTCTTATCCATACTCAGCTGTAGAACCTTAGGAAAATGTTCAAAATATTCCTTTGGAGTTTCAGATGGCAAAAAATATTACTAAGCTTTTAAGTAGTACCTCTGTTTGTGGTAAAGTAATACGGTTTTCATGTTGAAATCATAATATTTGTTTTTACTAGAATGGGAATGGCATATTCAGCCGCAGAAGCTGACTGACTTTAACTCAATATTCCTTGAAAATATTAAGGGACCGATAGGAAAATCATCGTCCCTGGCATTTTCAATTCACATCCTGGCTTTAATAATATATTGAAATTATTATTCTGTTATAAATGTACTATGCACATCCCAGAAGGCATCATCACGAACGCTGCGGGTTTCATTTCGAAGCCAAATCTCTGGCTGATGGGTCATACAACAACAGAAATGCCGACGAAGCACGCGCCTAGCCGCTCTGTCAGAGACTATGTTAGAAGAAGAATTGAATACCCGGTCCGCAATGGTGGGTGGCGAGGCACCGAGAAACTTTTTCCAATGAAGTGCTTATGACCCATCCAGTGGTGGACCATCTGTGTGCATGTTTTTGTTTCCGTTCCTAGCCGGTAGTTAGGGCTATACTTGACTAAATGAAGGCACATAAGCCCGAAACAGTTCTGTTGCAAGTTACCCCCAAGCTCAGTTATCCCTTCTGATATATATATATATATATTTAGATGGTCAGGCTTCTTGACCGCACGTTACTGTTCGTGAATGCGTGGGGAGGCAGTTTTTCCCGTTTGGCCACAATATACGACATTACAGGCGTCACACGGGATCTTGTGGATGACTTATTTCCTATCAAGATAGCCATCGATATCATTAGGGTGTACAAGCTGAGTGCGTAAAGTAGTCGTCGGTTTATGCGCCACATTTATTTGGTTTTTCCTCTGGTGTCTTTCGACGAGTTCAGACACATTCCTAATATAAAGCAGGATTCACCATGTATTTGTTTAGAAGCCTGATTGAAACTATCCAGTTCCTTTTCTTTTGGCTTCGGTTGCTTCATGCATCAAGGTACAAAATCTTTATGGTTATCATTTTGGAAAAATAATTCAAACAAGTTATTTAGCTCGACTCGGTAGCTTTCCTCGTCAGAACAATGTTTTTTGCTCGGTGTAGCAGACTGTTGACAGTACTCCTCTTGTAAGAGATCGGGTTGTTGTTCTCATAGTGTAGAATTACTTCCGCATATATTTCTTTGCGGTAAACGGATGTGTGAAATGTTCCGGCAGTCGTTCGCTGTACGAGAACATTCAGCAATAGGAGGTTATCATCAGCTTCTTGCTCGAACTGGGAATTTTCTCCCTGCACTGGTTGATTTAATGGCGTTGTTAAGTGTTTCTAGTTGGTCCGTTCTAGCGACAACAAACGTGTCAACTACATATCGTAACCAAAACTTAAGGTATCCA
Organism: Schistocephalus solidus; assembly: GCA_017591395.1. Classification (NCBI taxonomy): domain Eukaryota; kingdom Metazoa; phylum Platyhelminthes; class Cestoda; order Diphyllobothriidea; family Diphyllobothriidae; genus Schistocephalus; species Schistocephalus solidus. Next base: position 377,609 of record WEDG01001442.1, on the reverse strand, counting down.
ATTGAATAGCCATAGATTCCAATTTCTGTATTGCCATTTTGGCAAGAAAGCTAGGTATAGGTGATCCCATTGAAGCTCCTTTTAGTTGTTTACAGTATTTGTGATCGGACGAAAAATTGGTTTTTAAATAATACAACCGTGGGAAACATCCGTGTCATAGGACTTTACGAATGCTTCTATGCATTGTCTTGCTAAATCTAATGGTATGGATATGAATAAATAAACCACATCAAAGAAGACCATTATCTCCTCAGCGGAGATTGCGATTCCTCTAAATTTCTTTGGAAAATATACGGAGTTCTGAATGGAAGTTTCCCAATTCCTCGTAATTGGGTGCCATTGAGGGAATGGCCAATTTGAAGTTTTGTAATTCGGTGCGCCGATTAATGAAACGATTGGTCGCAGTAGGACTTCAGGTTTATGAAATTTAGACATGCGTGGCGAGAGTTGGTTTAAATTGTCTGAGGGATTTGTAAGTCGTTTCAGCACGTTGTCAATAGATAAGACCTGTCCCTTGGTAGAGTCCGTAGAAAGGTTCTATACGTTGAGCTATCTTCTAATAGTGACAACATCTCCTGATTGTAGTCCAATTTGTTCAATATGCAGTTAAGCCTCCTTTGTCTGCGAGGTGAATGAAAATATCTTGGTCAGTTTTCAGATCTTTTAATGCTCTCTTTTCTACTGATGATAAGGATGTAAAGGATGTAAAATGATTCCGATCTTTAAAGGCTTGGACAGTGCTGTTTCGGATTGTAAACCCTTTATATTAAGCGAGGTTTACTGGTGATATAATGGATTCTAAGCCTACAAAGAATCCCATATACAGGCAGAATGATATTACTGACAAAGACAAGGGAGACTGGAATGGACATTTCTAGCTTATTTGCCATCATCAGCCAGTCATACACAACCCCAGGTGCTGCGTAGCCCGAGGCTCGAACTCGCGACCTGCTGGGCAGAAATCAAACGCTCTACCCACTAGTACACGAGCTTGTTGTTTTGCTGGTTTCGATTGGGAATACTAGCAATGGTAGTTGGGCGATCAACAGCAAACAGACAGGTCAAAGTTCGCGCGTCAACCTGGGATATAATATGATGCAGGCGTCAAGGCCAGCAGGAACAACCAACCCACAACTCTGATGATGGAAACGAGAGGGTTTCCCAAACGTCAGTCCAAATATATACCACTGCATGAAACCATCCCTTCTTCTTCTTCTTCGTCTTCAGCCGGGGACGATGAGCTTGATTTGTATGTATATATACACATAATGACATTACCAATAAAGACAAGAGAGACTGGAATGACAATTTTCGACTTTTTAGCCATCATCTGCCAGCCAAACCTAGCCCCAGGTGTTGGATCACCTGAGGCTCGAGAGTCACTACACATACAGGGCGATGATTTTTCCCTGCTTGACAGTTATACAGGATAGAGGTCATTAATTATGTTATTGGAGATCCGTTTCATCTCAAAATCTTAAAAACCCCTCATGACTGTACCTACACTGTCTCTCTCTCTCTCTCTTATCAACAATTTAACTACGTGCTTTTAACTATGATAAACCAGTGTATTGTGTTTAAAACAAAGATTTTGCAACCCAAAACAGCTAAGACATCTCGAGGTTAATAAAAAAAAACAAAAGAAAAATAATGTCAAGTCTACTGTAATTCGGGCTTGATAACAATGGTAAATTAAAAATATCCTAAAGTACATTCACGTCCCAGAGATCAACAGTGTTAAGATAAAGTGGAAGAAACTACGGAACGACACTAATGCCACTGAATTTTTCGAATGCATGCGCTGGTAGAATCAAGACTCGCATTAGGGAAATCGAGAAATCCAACGTCAACCTTCCAACAGAATGAAGCCACGCAAACCTATACTAAGAAAAACCAGCACAGAAGCTACACGTTCCAAGCCTAAGATGGACTGAGTAACGTGCAAAATAGCTGTTTTCCATCGCAAGGTAAAAAATAGGATGACATGCAGTCTGTGGTAAACTAAAAAACTTTTCCAAGGACTTACTGACACCATCTGGATCTTAATGCGCGGATGCACCCTTCGAAAAGTGTCACTTTCTTTTTTAACAAATAATAGATACAGGAGAGCTGGACAGAGTAATTAAATGTCGCATCTGTCTGCAGTTTCTGAGATAGAGAGAGAGATGAAAAAATTGAACCAAGAAGCGATAAAATCTTAACCGAGATCGTCAGCTTTCTCCGCAGGAGAAAGTAGGATGGTCTCTGACTTTTGAGCAGACCCACTTCTTCATATAAGGAGACGCAGAGAAAGACATGCCCCATAGGAATTCAACAATGTCCCTGTCATCCACGTTTATAAAGGAAAAACAAACCTTTATGTCAGTTAACTATCCATATTCTCCCGCAGCATTGTAAGCAACATATTTAATGGCATTCTTTATGATCGCCTGGAAGAACACCTTGAAGATAAACTCCCGGCAGCAAAGTGTGGAGTCAGAAAACGCCAAAAATATCTCCGCAGATCAGAAACTCTAAGAAACAGGCCGTGAAATTCGAAACAGCCTCCACACCATCTCCACTGATCTTACACACATTTCCCAAACCGGTGACTGTGATAGCACGTATAAAATCATGATAAAATTAGGAAGAAAGAAATAATCTACGCATTGTGCATGCCAGAATAAAACCAGGCGTCACGGACAGGTTGGTCTCAAAAGCCTCCGTAGTGCTCGCGCATTTGTGTTTGATTTGAGTTTTTGTTTTTGCGTTCTATATAACCTCTTGTTCTCTGGAATTTTCCTGCTTGCTTATGGTGACGGGCAGTTTAAAGCTGAGGTTAGTTACCGAAGTGATCTTAAATCCCTCAGCAGTCAGCACATACAAGTTGATGATCGACTTGAAAAGACGAGATCCAGGAAGCAATTTAGAAGAAGAAGAAGAAGAAGAAGAAGAAGAAGAAGAAGAAGAAGAAGAAGGAGAAGAGGATGGGATAGCTAGAACCAGAAGTTTATTAGCTTGACGTTTCTGATTCTTAATCGATCCCATCCCCAGTGACAGTCGCAAATAAGTGTAGGGGATATACAAAGAGAGCGGTATTTATAGGACATATTCGACATGCAACCACACGCGTACTATAATTTAGCAACTCTCGTGATCACCGTTAGGAGGTGGCGTACTTAATGCGATGATTGCTTGTTAGTTTGCATACGAGTCGGTACGTGCCGCAAGTGTTGGATGTGGGCGTGGTCATAACTCAGCAGTTTGCCTCACTGTCAGTGGGACTGTTGGCCGCCAGCGCCTTTCCCACGTGCGTTATGACCGGAAGTCATTGCGCTTGTTAATGGACTGTGGGCCTGAAAACATGACTCGAGCAGCTGGCGGCTCACTCAGATGTCATCTCTAACGAGAATTTCAGCCACGCGAAACTGAAAAATATGACCCAAGAACCAGCGTCCTTCCTCCTCATTGTTGCTGAGTGCTCGGTCATTCGTCTCATTTTCCATTCTCATCTCCCAGTTGCTCTGGCATAGCTGTTATGTAGGCGAACGCAATAGATCCGGTTAACAACTTCATACTATTCCTGCCATGGCAGTGGGACATTCGGCCCCATGACATGGCACCTGATGAGTACCTCCGGTCTGTTTGAAACCTCAGCTCCATGTGGAGGGAGAAGACGGATGCTGACTTCCGAGACGTGATTCGCGTACGTGAGAGCTTGCCAACATTTGAAGGCAGTTGAATTTAGTCTCGCTTATCACTTGCGTATGCACTGGCTAAATTCAAAGAATCAATGGCTTGGGTTTGCGACCTTCTCTCTGCGAAAAACTCAAAACCATTGAACTCAATTAACCTGAACCTCATTTATTCCACATGCATCAACTTCGGATTGATCATAATAACGTAGAAGGTGATAGTCAGGCCGCAACCAGTACTACCTGATAAATACAATGAAGTCCTGTTAACTGTCAACGACAATCACCCAGCAACCGTGAAAAAATTTACGTTTTTCGGTTACTTTTTCAATGAATATTAAGACAGGAGGCAGAATTGCAACCCATCTTTAGTCAGCCATGGAAAATTTCGGTAGGCTGAAATGGCCAGTCAGAATATATAAATGTCTAGCCTTGACGCACTTCCCTACGAGATGTAGGCAGGAACGGCACAAAAATCATAAAAACTGAACAACTTTATCCTACGATACCTTCGAAGCGTGCTGTTTACAAAATGGCAGGACACGCACCCTGAAGATTAACTATTTAAAACTACGGGTGTGGTCAGTCTTTATGCTACATTGACGCAGGGTCAGCTGCGTCATAGTGTTCAATTTGTCGAACTGAATGAGAAGCCGTGGCTCAAGCGACCGTCCAACGACCAACGCGATGGATAGAATAATGCGAACTAGATAAAAACAACGCCGCATCTAGACGTAAGCCCTTTTAACACGACAATAAGATTCGGGAAATGTTTCCTCAGTAACGAAAACTGGACGTACTGTCGCTAAAACTGCAGCAGCGATCGTTGAGACCAACTAACAAAGCTAGGCCAAGGCGAAGGTTAAGTGGACAAGATGGCAATCATTAAACTATGCTTCAAAGACCCGAACGTTGCCAGCAGGTCCGCACTGACAACCAAAAGATTTAAAACCAATCTCGCCTCGCTGAGCACCTTCGTATTCATCTCAACGCCAATCCTCCCACCTGGCCTCATTTTAACAATAAACCTATTGCAAGTTTCAATGGAACTCACTTCACAGCTGGAGAAAACTTCGCGTGTCTGGTTATTACCCTTTCAAGAAACATCAAAGCCGATACTGAAATGGAAACCTTGATCTGCAAGATTATCTATACATTTGGCAGGATGCAAAGTGGTCTGCAATCGTCCTAGCGTCTTATTACATGTAAAATGGGCTGGCATTCCAGACTTATTTTCCCCACGGCGCGGAAATTTCAGCCGTCTGAATTCCGGCAAGAAATTGGAAGCCTTTTCACTTAAGCTGCCCTTGAGCAAAACTGAAAAATAAGTCCTATCAATGAACCTCATAACAAAAGCATCTAAATAAATCAGCGGGTTATGTACTATACACGCTTGTCCCGTAAGATTTACTTGTGATGGAAATGAGGCGTTATGAGGATGGCTTCTGGGCGCCTGTCCTACGGTGACGTTGCTACGGACTTAATCCAACAGATGAAAATAAACGGTGATCCTATTGAAACCGAAGAAATTATGATACAATCCGTAGATAGAGGAGCCTCAGAGCAATATCGAATCATTCGATATATTGCCCTCATTAGGTTGAGAAGCAATTTCGGAGGCTAATGGACTATGGAAGGTAAAAGCGGAGCGAACGACAACAATGATGACAAGACCTTGAACCAGCGCCAAAACCACCTGACCCCAACCAAACTGACGTTCAGGAACTGGACTGGTTTCATAGTCATTGAATTCATCGTGCGACTACTACTATTCACTCATCACCCATACTAAAAAGTGCCCAAAATAAATAAAGACAGTCTCAATATGGTTTCCACTCTGACACCGCGGTGCAATACAGGTTCATTCCGATAGGACATCATGGTTCTCATCGAAGCATGAACTTTATCAGACCACGGAGGAGAACATTGAATAGCACAGCCGCAGGTTCGTGCATTATTTTGGTCAACCGCCTGCTAAACAACGCTTTACAACCAAAGAAGCAATGCCAGGAGCCAAGTCACAATCCACCATGCTTGCGCTGCCAAAAAGCATGCATCTCATTTGTCCCTTACACCAACACACCCTCAGACAATTCATGCAACCTTTCTGCTCCTATGTGCGCACAGTTGGATAACCAGTAAAATATATCACAGCTCTCATCTAACCATCATGTGATGACATTTACCAGTATCCTAATGACCTGGGACATAACATGGTAGAGTTTGCACTTCGTGGTTTTTGTGGATGAGGCATTTAGGGTAGTCAGGTCGGTTTTGATCAAAGAGCCAATATCACGCTCAGGCTAAGACATTGAAAGCATTGAAAACACTGGGTTCGATTCGAGCACCAGTCTACAGAACTGGAATATGCCATTGGAATTACAGCGCGAAGAGAGAGCGAGTTGAATCCGCTTCCGATTCCGCCCGTTGATATTGAATTGTAGCCAATCAAAGGCGTTTGTATTCATTATAGCAGGCTGAAATATTGGCTTGCAAGTTTACCAGTTGACGGTGTTACTCAGTACTGATAGAAGCAAACAGACGAACTCCAGGAAGCAGTTCAGAAGGAGAAGATGCGATCGTTGAAACAAACAGTTTATTGGCCTGACGTTTCGAATTCTCACTCACGTAGTTCTGCACATGACTCAGCGGTGGTCTTCGATGGCTCTTTCGTAACGTGGGAGGCTAGAGGAAGGCTAGAGGGGTTTTCGGAAGACCGATTTTTGTGGAATGAGAGAGCAGCATGTGTCTGGGGTTCGTGGGTGAGACTTTCACGTCTTTCCACGCTATGTGTCTGCACAGACCTTCTAGCTATTTGACCTTGTCTGGCCATCGGACCAAGGTGAACATAAACGGAGTTATGTGAGTTTGTCTGTTTCAATATGTGTCAACTTCACAAACAAACCGAAACTGCGCCCTCTCTGAGACAGAAAGAATCTTCTATTATTGCAATGGACAAATATTCACTTAAATAAATACGAATTTACAGGGCAGCATCACTTAACAAAAATATGCCACCAGCAGAACGAAAGTTATTGGATTAGACAGAAATTCGAATCGACGAGGGGGGTAAAATATTGAATATTTTTTTTAGTTCAAAATCCTACTACTTCGGGTCCAATTGGGGTTGTTTCGAATGATGATGAAGTAGGGAGTAGCAATTCATCGAATGCCAGTAAATTTGTCAAACAGCTTTCCCGTCCATACCCAAGAGCCTAGATGTAAACAGATTCGGTCAAGGTACTCCTAAGGATTTTCAGTTTATCTATATTTGCATTTGTAGCCAAAAAACATGTAATTATCACCTGACCGCGATTCGAGAGACTGGAAAAGACACACAGTTTCCGAAATAAATCTTGCAGGTGTATTCCTTTGCATATTACTTCGTATACTGAACAGGCTTGACACTGAAACGTTTCTGGTCAATTATGATGAGGTCTAAAAAATTGCCTAATTAACGTGTACGTTTACATTTGACATCGGTGTCCAATTTTCAAAAGGCCATAAGCAAAAATTTAACAGATTATTTTATTTTAATTCATAAATTAATTAGTGGCAAGCAGTTGAGCAATTCTTCACTTAATCGATATGCTGACCACCTCCTGTCTGTCATTTCAAGAAAATTCCCGACAGGTTTAAGCTCTATTTCCGGTGCTCTATAATGCCGAAATTAATTGCTATGTAGATAGCGGTTTCGTATAGTTATTTTAAGTGCTCAGATCACGTTGGAAACCCGCAGCGCAATGTTCCAATTCTGTTTTATAAAAGTTACTGGAAATCGCTTGTAACATATGCCTTGGACGAACGTGTTCTGATATCCGAAGGCCAAACGATCATATTAAAAACACCTATTTTAAAAGTCTAATAAAGTAAGTCTCAGGATATCCCGTCACAGCAATTGACATGCAACAGCTTGCAGCAAGCAAAATGACAATTTGGCCTTCAATTCCGACGAGGTCCACTCCAGAGCATGCTTGTGCAGGAATGGTGACTTACGCGTGGATTATTTCTAAGAAATAGTAGACTTACGATGCATCTAACGCACTATCTATCTCTCTCTCTCTTCCCTCACCCAGCTGTGCCCGATTTCAAGACAGAGTTAGAAGACGGCAGGTGGAATCGGGTGTCCGACGCGCCGATATAGCCGTGTCTTGGTACAAGGCATCTACCACGCGGACCGCTTATGGGGCACTAGACAGCACATAATAGTTAACTCGTGAACGTGATTTATTTAGGAGAATACACATAGTGTTTTAAAAATAAAATGCACGGATTTGCAAAGATCAAAGTTCTGGGCAGTTAACCTCTAAATTTTAATACAAGAGGGTTTCGCATCAGTCTGCGTTAAACCAAGTTTTCTGAGCATGTATAAGAAAACGTAGCATGTTTTCTACAGCGTTTAAAATCAGTGAAGTACGTAGGCAATTCGTGGTGGGCAACGGTAAATTTTCCGAAAGGCGTGCAATACTTGACTGGGAAGATCTGTAATTAAATGTCAACAGGCTTCTATGCCTAGGTTAATATGCCCTTAAGCACCATATTATCCATAATTCCGACTCCTACCGGGGAGAGTTTTCAAAGGCTCTAATTACTGTGCGTTCGGGTTGCCCAGTTATCTCACATACCCTAACAGTTTGTCGTCTCCGCGCATTGTTGGTAAATTTTTTCAAGACCGCTAATAATTCTTTAGCCTTGGGACGCGCAACCCTTATGGCGGTGGCATTCAGCGCCCATTAGTACAACGCCTACTTTCTGCTTCGCAGTTGTCAGACGTGTTGCTACAACAGGACTATTAGGAGAGCCCCGATCAGTAAACAGTCAGTCTGACGATAAGATAGAAGAAGACTAGGCCCTCTTAAATTCCTTTAGTGTAACCTTCAAGTCGACAGGCAGATGGAATAGTTTGTGCGGGCTGAACGAAACCCTATCCAATGAAGCATCAACAAAATATATTATTAGCCGGCGCATATAACTGTGCGAATGAGGAAAATAGCGATTACATTCGCCCCGAGAGCCTGCTCAGGCAGTCATTTGTCAAACTATTGAACCTCCAAATCTACGACAGGCGATGGATTACGAAATTACGCTCCTACAAAGCGGACTACTCTCACCGTGACACTCTACAGGACGTCGTTTAAGCGTAAAACTTATCTAAGGTAGATGTGTATTGAGCTATAAATGCTGGGTTTCCCATTACGAGGCCTAAAGGCAATTAGTTAAATTAACTACTGCGTCGTTAGTAAAAGATAACAATGAGAAGTTTTGCATGTTTAAACATTTATGTGTGTGCGGCTGATTACACCGCCTGAATCAGAGTGTTTGGAAAAGTATAGGGGAGGAAGGTTTGGCAACGATACAAAAATGTTGCATACGTACTTAGTATAGCTTCAAATAAACCCCATAATAATGCAGTCACACCACTTTATGTGAGTCATATGGCTGGCAAGCAAAGCTTGCCAATGCGACGGGACCAACTGTCTAGGTACGTAAATAACCACACGATCCGAGTGTGCTGCGACACTTATAAAATACCCTCTAGAACAAAGTGTCTTTCTGATGACACCTGTGGGAGTGGGGTATGCTCAGTGTCTTCACCTCCTGTAGTCACCACCCCCGTGTTCGCAGTAGGAATGCAGTAGAGAGGAATTGGTGGTAGGGTTTGAGCTCACGTGTTGAGCACAGGAGCAACTGGAGTCGCTCTCACCAGCTCGAAATATCCCCTCTGGGGTGTCGTACTGATCCAGAGAGAGGGAGAGCTGAAGCTGGGCGTATGGCGCTACCAGGGCGCAGGGGTCCTGAGTGTTAGCACAGCGGAAAGAAGCCAAGCCTAAGGGTGGGGAGTCCAACGGTATTGGGCCCATGACCTGAGCTGAACCGGGCCCAACTGGCGGTTGTGGCGGCGGTGGTGGCATTGTGGGTGGAAGAGCAACATTTGCACGTCGCATTTCAAATTCTGAGCCCATGAGGCACCCGGTCTCACTACTGCCTGAGAGGCTGGGACGCTCAGTACCGAGGGTCAGGTGTTTGATGGCAGTAGAGGCTGCGTTGCTGTTGCCACAGGGCACGACTCCGTGCGGTTCCGTCCAGCCATTTGAAGACTGTGTGGGTAGGGAACTTTCCGCTGTGGACTGGTTGTTAGTGCTGCTTCCGCTCATGCTTGAACCCGGTGCATATGTTGGCGGAATTTGGCCAATGAGCTTGCTGCGGTTATCAGGGTCGGTAGACGCGCAGGGACCCGCTGAGCTAATGGTAAGGACCGCTGCATCATCTGCATTCTTAGGCGAGCTGTAACAGCCGTTGGATTTTTTGGTGTCAAGGAAAGGTGTGTAGGCATTTTGTCTCAAGCGAGGACTTGGAAGTTGCCGGGAGAGGTAAGCGATCTTGTAAGATAGACCTGGTGCGCTCTTGGGCGACTGCAGTACTGTTCCTGGGAATAACCTCGTCGTAAAATTCTGCATCGTATGAAGTCTGATTAGATTGTTTTCGGCGACACCAGAGACAGAATTCCGCACACCTAAAAAGCGGAAATATTTACATTAGTTCTTCTAGCATAAAGCACGGAGTGACCAATCAAACTAGGTGGAGTTTTGGTAAAAAGAGAGATAGTTTCCGACATCAGAAGTAATTTTGAGGTTGCTGCTTTTTGTAACTAAATTATCAGTTGACATTCGAGGATGCTAAGTAAACTTGATCGATTCAAAGCAGAGTAATTCCACCGTTCATAGGCCAATTGCATGCATTCTAGGGACCATCCAACTCTCTCACCTTTTCACAGTAGTAATATTCCCTTATTCATACTTCAATAACTGTCTGAGATACAAAGGGTTTGACTCCTTCTAGAAGACATAAAACCGTGTCACCATTGTTTCAGGGGGGACCCTAACTGGCTACTTTGTTCAACCAAGGTGAGCACATACACGCCTGGGATGGTGTAACCAATCTGAAATAAGTGCAGTACGCACGCTCATTTAATCGAATTTGCATTGGTAAACCGTCTGCCACCTGCGGAATATTTGAGCACCACACGCTTGTCAGGAGATGAAGACGGTCACTTACCCACTGCTTTTCATGGGTGCCTGCTTCGCAAAGACTGAGTGCGGAACGGGAGCGTATGGATCACCACTGCTTTCCGTATATTGCATTTGTTGTAAACCGAGTTGTGTTGGCTGGTCGCCAGCATGCTCATCGGGCATTCCATGCACGTCAAAGTGAGCCAGAATGCGCGTCCCATTGAGAATGGCCAGGGAAGTGTGCTGTGGCCCACCAGGTCTCTGATGGTGCAGCCAGATAGGTGACTGCTGGTTTCCACTGTCCTGTAGCAGGCCCGATTTCTGGGTCTGCCGCAGTTCACGCTTCAGGCGGCGATGTCGGCGTTGCAGTACAATGAGCACGTGAAGAAGAATTGCGACCACCATGAGGATTACTAGGCAGACACCGATTGCAATGTGTAGGGGCTGGAGAACTATCGAGTATGACCCCGTGGCCTCCTCGGATACGCTTGGTTTAGCCGTGTCTGATAGGGAGAGAGCTAGTAATAAGGAGAACAGTCACAATCCTGACAGAAATGAAAAATAATAATTAATAACGTAAAAATAATTACATGGTTACCAATTTAAAATCAATTGACACTCGGGGACACATGTGAAGTCGTTAAATACTGAGTCAGAATCCGCACCCAGTTGTAATTGTCTATTCATTCAGAAGTACACAACGATAGGATTCAAGTCCAAAAACTCTAGGGGATGCCTTATTCGGTCATGAAACATACAATAAACATTACGCCTGAAACTCCTAGCAGCTAAATTTGTCATGAAGTTCATAAATGATAGCCTTTGGACCATACTGATTTCAAGTATCCTTAAATAGTTCACCTCGCGTCTTCTCCAACAGCGCCTTATTTAAATTTCGTACAGTCTTATTATTTAAAAGGCGCACAAACTCTTTTAACAAAGACAGGAATCTCCTGGGATTTCTTAAAAGGATTATTAAAGCGATCAGTACAGGAATTAATTCGGAGTCATTTTAACTGACTTCCAACTTTTGAATGCCTCGGCAGCCTTGATAGGGTTGTAATCCATGACAGTATGTACAAGGCTTGCGTACTGACGGGGCTTACCCGCCCATGCTACATGACCCTGACCGTCGGTCTTGACTATTTTCCGCATGAGCTAAATTACTCGCCGAGGCTGTCGAGATTTTTCCAAGTTTGTTTTTAGTAAACTTATTCAAATCTACCGAAAAGACACCAATTCAATTTGCTCGGTAAATATCTCATGGATTCTACATTGAAAGCTTAGAAAAGCCTGTTTTGCCATACTCAGGCTACGGTATCTGAATTCGTAGATTACATGCGTTGGGTAGGAACTTTAGCTCAAGTTGTAATGGCTGAAATGGCTCTAATCAAGCCATGCACTTTATACCGAGACTGCTGAGATTTCCATAATTAGATATTCAGGTAAATTGTTCAAAGTTGGTAAAAAACATAGAACTTTACTTTATATACTGACTTTTCGTTCGAATTTCGCCATTACCAACAACCGTAACATAAGGATAATGCTCAGTTAAAAGCGTAATGCTAGTAATTTTTTTCATTTCGACAGGAAAAGCTGAATGACAGTTTCTTTTAGTCTTCCCATGAACAATTATGCCTATAAGCATCGACTATAAAATGATCTGAAGACCAAATAATTTGACAACTGACTGGCTAAAACACAGAACATGGTAGCTACAACGAATTTAATTTTCCGGATCCCGAGAGCTTTAGCTACCGCGTCTAATTCAAACTTCACCTGATCTTGACGGAAGCTCAGGGCAGGGCAGGCCTCAGTTACGCCCTGTTTGGCTTAATAAATTTAATTACTCCACGGGGAATTTTAGCATGCTTCTTTTTACATAAATCCACAAGTTCATTCTTTTTTGGTCCTATTTGGAGGTATTACGAGAAATCGCGGGGGAACGCGACTGGGAAATACAAAAGTTTTATTCATTTCTGCTTGCCTAAAGCTCAGCCTGCAAAAATAAGGCATAACCTTGCGCTGTCTTAGTGAGGGAAATCACTGCGGTCTAGTGACAGGGCATCTACTGGCCCAGCATGTGTATGTTTTCACTCTGTTGACTATTGAGTCGATAGAAATGACGTACTTTTGTGAGAAAACTTCACAAAAAAAAACAGAAGAAAGCAATGAATCAGCCCATCTTAAAGACTGCCCACTACTGCAAGCGGTGCCACGTCACACAGAGCCTCGTAGGTGGTCTTGTGAACAGGGGGTGTTACACGGATGACAGGAGGACAAGGCGATGCACAAAACCCACAGGCTTCCAGCACTGCGCAGCGTTGCCAGCTGTAACGATGTGAAAAGACAAATGTAATAATAACTGCCATTTCGCATACAGCACGCGGAAGTTACTCGACGTTCTGTGGACAGAGGTTTAGCCAATAGAAGCTAACAAAGGAGTTCCAGGAAGTAGTTCAAAAGAAGAGGCGATCACTGAAAATGGTGTTTAGTGGCCTGACGTTCCGGATTCTCTCTCGAACCAATCATCGGAGACAGTTGCAGAAAAGGGTACTAGGGGCACAAGTTGTGCAGTATTTATAGGGTGTGGTTGCCAGGCAACTTCACCCTATAAATACTACACAGTCCTCATGTTGATCGCTGGGGGTCGTAGTTAATGCGATGATTGCGTCTTGGTCCGTACCCGAGTCGTTAATCGCCATGATTTCATCACCGTTGTCAATTCATGGCATGACAAGTACTCGGCCATTTGGCTCACGGTCACCGGGACTACTGATCAACCGCATCCTCCCCAGACAAAATCGCAACACAGAATATGGAGCGGCGAGATCATTGCAATTATTAGGCTACTGCGGACCAAGGCGAAAGACCGAACTGTACCAGCCCCAAATTTTGGCAAGCACTACCGTACGTGAAGAACGTCTGGAAACCCGTTAGCAGCCTTCTCACACCACTCAGAGTTGGAGTTGCACATTGACCAGACGCAATTATCAGGCGCTCAATAATGAGGCCCAAAACCCGCTACCATGACATGAAACGTCTGGAGTCGTTTACTGAATCTGGGTGCAGTTGCAGTCAAAGCAACTATGTCGGTTAAACTGGGAGACTACTCTGTACGCGAATGACCGAGCACGGTGCAGCAGTGAGGAGGAAAGACAGTCGCGGCTCAGCCGACGGGACCTGGTCGCAGCTTCAAGTTTGGCTAGACCGAAATTCTCGCAAGGACTGACAACCGCGTGAGCTGTGAACTGCTTGAGTCAGGGTCCTCTGGCCCGCAGTCGATTAATAAGCGCAATGATCTCGCGGCTCCATATTCTGTGTTGCGATTTTGTCTGAGCAAAATTGCTAGTCACGCGGGGAGGATGTGGGTGACCAGTAGTCTCCGTGACAGCGAGCCAAATGGCCGAGTAATTGTCACGCCAGGAATCGACAACGGTGATGAAATCATGACAATTAACGAATCGTTTAAGGACCAAGAAGCAATAATCGCATCAACTACGGTCCCCAGCGATAAACACGAGGACTGTCAGTGGAGTAGGCCTGTGGTGACCTGGCAAACACACCCGATAAATTCTGCGCTGCTTGTGCACAAGTACCCCTTTCTGCAATTGGCTGTCATGATGGGTTCGAGAGGGAATCCGAAGCGTCAGGCCAATAAATACCATGTTCCAGTGATCACCTCTTCGTCGTCTCCTTCTTCTTTTTCTGCTCCTTTTTCTTCTGAGAATTTTAGCCAGCTATTTACATTTACAGCGCTAAATGTTCGCCCGCCCCCGAAGGGCTAGGACAATCAATATGAGATTTTGAGGCAGTCTGCGTCTGAAACAGACGCATCCGTCAGCCAAGGCAAAATAGTGGGCGGGGGCGACTCGGCCATCAAAACCTCCACTAGCCGCCCAGTACACGAGCTATCCTGAATGAGAGGGGGGAGAGACTTCGTAGCAAAAATAGTCTCAGGTTATGTCTTTAAGCATGCAACCAGCATGGCGTTCCGTTTAATCAAGCCGTCCACTCCCCACCCGCAATCGTTGGCGCGGCAGTAGATGAAGTCCAATCCCACGTTCTCCGGATGACAGAGATCATGCTGACGAATGTATTTCTCGCTACTGCAGGACGCAAGATGTGTACGGAAATTTGATAAATCTTCGTATGCCGTGGGCACCGTGACCCGTACAGCGCAGATGGGTACCCGTATGTTGTGCGGACTAGGACGGTCGGGTAGAGATGATAGGAAGAGAGGCAGAAGCTGTGTGAAACTCCACGCCACCCCCAGCAATTTAGGCAGCGAAAAAATCGTGTCCCACATGGAAGAAATGGAGGCTAGGGGTGGGGGGTGGGGTCGACAGAGCGCAAATTCAGCCTGCCTGGCAAGCCAAAACGATACACATATCCATATGTGCGTGCACGTACATCTCCACACGTAGGCACAACGGACCACCACAAAGCGTCAACGCCCACCCAGGGGAATTCAGAGGAGGAGCAAGATGATGATGATGATGATGAGGAGCAGGAGGATGATGAAAATGATGATGGTGATGAGGATGATGATGATGATGCTGATGATTATGAGGACGAGGAGGCAGAAACTAAACTTAAGTGAATAAGGACGAGCAAAACAGAAGTCGTGGTGGACATCAATCTTTTTAGGAGTAAAGTGAAGTAAACATATGGCAACCTGCACCGAGTGCACGCACTAAGTTTAATTCGTAAATAAATTCTTGGCGGCATCTGGGATGTCAACAAAGAGACACGAAATGTCAATCTGCCTGAGGACCGTGCCAAGTAGATGGGGCACTTTGCTACCACTCCACTCCTTTGAAAAGGGCAGGCAACTCTCGTTTTTCGGCAATTAGTTTGAAAATTATATCGATTTTTAAGGGTATTTTCACAAAGAAAGGACGTCTTCCCCCTTCATCCGCCCCGGTTCTTGAAACCATTTAAATTCTGTGAAAAATTCCGGCCGCTATCATAACCAGGCCAATTTCTTTTAAAGGCTTCGATGCAAAGACAGAACAATAAAGGTTGACTTTAAAATAGGTGAGTTATCTCTGAAGTTAGGTTATTCGGTTAGATTGTTTTTGGATAGGTCCTTTAATGAAGTGTAACGGAGCCAAGGGACCGAATTATTAATTGGTCAGCTTTTCTATTTTGAAACTTAAATGCGACCACCTAATTTGTAAACCCCTCAGCTATGTTAAATTTCAAAAGACTGTCTCACTCATCGCAAACCAAGATCTTACGATTACCATCGTTTATGTGGTTTGCCAAACCAACGCCCTCGACCGCTTGCGCTACAATATTAGTTGGTCGCCCAGGAAGAGAGATAGGTTGTGAATATTTCCCAAAGTTTCGTTACGTTACAACAGGTAAACGATGATAGAAATGGCGAATTCCCTAGGGAAAACATGACATGTTCTTCAGCATGCCCTACATTTCCGGAATTTTGGCGCAAATTATACATCCTACCTCCTTTTCATGAAATTTAAAGTCCTCGCACAACTTCAAGTCACCTACTTTTTTTTCTTCCATCTGTATGGCGCAGCTCGACAGCCACCCCCTCCACGCCCCGGCTGCCACCCGCCGGGGCACGAGGCCGTATCCCGAGTGCATGTGTTCATTTCCGCCATTTTGGGACCAACAGGCCACCTTGTAGTTAAATCCCGTTCGTCTATTTGTTCGGTGATGCCTTGCTTCATAGTTAATTACTGCCGGCTTCGTAAGTATGTCCGCATACTAGTGCATTTGTACAAGAACACCGACCTGCTTCCGCTCGGACGGTTGATTATTTATTTACTCTGGGGCTCGAGGTGTCGCCACTTTCTCTCGTCTGCAGAGGCGGCTTGGAGACAGACTAACCTATCAGTGTGCCAACCTAACGCATTAGCTATTCTTCTGTGTAGCCTGCTCTTCTGCTAAAGGGGCCATGAGACAGTTGGATGCTGGAGCCAGCTGAAAGGTGTGCCCCAAACAAGGGTGGCTCCTCGTTCGTTCGAGGCTAGTTCGGGGAGTCCATGTCTGATGCTGCGCGCACCTGTACATAATTAAAAGGCACGGCTCGCTGCGATGGCCCACCGATGGTGAAGGCGGAAAATAGAGGGACGATGAGGAAAGTGGACCATGTCAACAGAAGGAGGAAATTTGCCTCTGGCGTCAGCTCTCATGGAAAAGCGGGAGGTTGCTGACCTCGGACCCTCAATCCTCAACAGGTGGAGGAGTCTTGAAGGTGTAAACACAGCATACACTAGGCTACTGAGTGTTCTGGGGGGATGGGGGTTGCTTTACGCTCAGTCCTAAAGGACACCTAATTCGTTATGATAATGCCCCACATCGTTTAGAAGCGCATCTCTACAAAAATAACTCACATCGGTTAGGAGTATGCTCAGTAGGGGTGCCTTGTATGACCGCCTAAACTGGACATGGGAATAGGAACCACCTGCCTGCTTAAAATAGGTGGCAGTACGGTATACGTCAGGCAGGGTAAATATACCAGTGTCTTAACGCAAACTATAACCTTAGTATAAAACTAAATTGTCCCTTCAATCTTAACCCTAGTCCTTCCTAAACCTAAAGCCTACAGTGAACACGATAATAACTTTAACACTTAGCCCAATCATTGCCTTAACCCCAATTCTGACCCTACCTTGGTGCATAAATGCAACTCTAAACTTACCCCCAAATCTCATTTTAATTCTAAGCATAAATTTCCTTGGAATTTTGCGAGAAGCCACATGCATTATGGGCGGTATTGGTAGGGGTGCGTTGTATGGCCGGCTAAACAGGAACCGCCCACGATACGAGGGTCTTTGCGCCCGATTCCAGGGAAATTATGTTTATGATTAAAACGAGGGTTAGAGTTGAATTTAGGGTTAGGTTTAAGCTTGAGATTACGGTCAG
Source organism: Schistocephalus solidus (assembly GCA_017591395.1). NCBI lineage: Eukaryota > Metazoa > Platyhelminthes > Cestoda > Diphyllobothriidea > Diphyllobothriidae > Schistocephalus > Schistocephalus solidus. The sequence continues at coordinate 360,028 of WEDG01001442.1, read as the reverse complement.
AGTTGGGTTTAGGGCCATGATTGAGCTAAGGGTTAAGGCTTTCAGCGTGTCAACTGTAGGGTTTAGGCTTAAGGGTTAGGGGACTAGGGTTAAGATTAAGGGGAATGTTTAGCTTAATTGTACGGTTAGTGTTTGCGTTAAGACGGTTATATTTACCCCTCCCGAAATTTACCGTAAGACCACCTATTTTAAGCGGGCGGAGCGATTTCTATTCCCGTATCCTGTTTAGGCGGTCATACAAGGCATACTTACAGTATGCTGTTGTGGGCGTGTTCCCAGGACCCGAGGGCACTATAAAAATAGTGGCCAGCTGATTCCAGGCCAATGAGCCTATAACGCTAACATTCGAGTGACTTCTAAAGGACACTACGAGTAGGCCATCAGCGCAAGGACCTTTGATAAAAGAAGGTGCGCTCAAAGTACTAGTAGATGTTTTAGTGCATGGATGTTTTAAGTAATATAAGCATCGTGGAACAAAACCAACTGGCTCTTCTGAGCAATACGAGATTAAAAGCCTCACGTCGTTCATCGGGTTGATGTTTAACAATGCCCTGACGCATACCATTTATGCACTCGAATCCCCTCCTTCGTTACAAAAAGTGCAGCCCTTTCAAAAATATAATTTTTTTGATGAAAACTACTGCCTTACCACTCAACTAATATAATGTCGGATTCTCCGGAACCTGCCCAGGGGATCAGTAATCAAACTCATTGATAGTCACAATTAGTCCGGACAACAGTTTGAACTTGAGTGCAAATTGGAATATGCGTGAAAGGGGGTCACAATATCTATCTATTAGTTTCTTCCACACCCATCATGATCTAGTTGCACCCCTAGTTCAAGACGACTGAAGATGGTCATACGCACAGTGACTGATCTAGCCTAAAGCCCTCCCACTCTACGTGGGCGACTACTCTTATAACCTGACCGTTCTTCAGTGGTGGGAGAGATGTGTCGGCTACTCTCAACGCACCAATTGTAATACCTAACCGTGGTCCCTCCTCACGGGTAGAAAACTGGCACTCGCTAGGGCCAGAAAAGAATGGTCAGTCTGGGGATTCAAACAACTACTACTTTTCCTTGAAGCAGGCTTGGCCCCTTGCTGCTTCAAGGGCTTTCCATGATCCACATCCATTTATAGTTTCGTGTACAAAACCTTCTGAAAGCGACAGATTCGTGGCCACATTGCTCGACTGCAGGCATGCATGATTCTCGAAAACAAGCGATGCACCTACGGAGTGGTCCGGCAGCGCCTAGAATGAGTTTAACAGGGAAGTACCTAGGTTGTTCTGTAGGTACGTTAACACTACTTTCCCTGTCTCTTGTGTCTCTTCATGAGCATCAGGTCTTTCACATGACTCTTTTAGACAGAGCCTCTGGAGGACCGATTGCAAAAAGCTCCTGTAAAATGGTGTGGTTCTGAAAGGCATTTATTGCAATTTGTCGACCTCCGCGAAAGGCAAACAGTTGGTTTCAGTTAATGCAGTTTATATGCATAGAAATAAACATCTGAGCAAAGCAGCTTAGTAAAATGCGATGTGACGTCTGTGGTCCGCTTTGTGCCTATTTGATTAGCTAATTGTGAAAGTGATATGAAATTATATAAATGATTTTAACGTTTCCCGCTAACCTAGGTCAACTTCCAAGTCATCATCATCATCATCATCATCATCATCATAATGACCATTATCATCAAAAACAACATTAAAATTATAACCACTATCCTCCCCCATCTTCATTCTCTGTATGCCAGTATGGTTATTAATTCCGTATTTGGTCAGACATTAGTGCTTTAACAGAAGAGGTAAAAATGGCGTAAGTACAGATAGACCGGGATGGCCAGGGAAGTACATCGTCTTTTAAATGTTCCGGTTAACTCCTCTAAAGACTTTGAAGCCCCGGTATTTGGCATACTTCTGTTTCTAGTATCTAAGAGCTGAAAAACATCCTTTCGTTTTGAAGGCATGTAAGGATGGCACTATTCTGCATGCCTGCTATCTTTTCTGCGCTTCCTTTGCACAATAACCAGAAGACAAGCCAGGTAGTTTATGGATGAGCTCGCAGTCACCAGACTGGGGAAGTGGATGTCCTATAAATGAATTCATTCCGAAGCAACTATGCGCGCGTAGTCTTATCGAGCGAGAGCTTCTCAGAGGTGAAATTTAGCAATCTGTTCAAGGTAACCGGAAAGGTAAGTGTATATTCTTGCATCAGTTACCCAGCTTGACGTAAGTTTAGGTCAACCAGCTCCAACAACGCTGACTTTAATCAAAACTCACCAGATGTTTGGGTAGAGGAGGCAGGTGTCGGAAGATCCCATATGGATTTCATTTGGTTACTCATCTTCGAGGTAATTGGTCTAAGGGGGCTTCGGGGTCCAGCTGGCAGATCCTCGCGCTTTCGGAAAGGCTGACCTGACTGAACACCCTCGGGAACAGCTTTACTGAAGGGGAAGCGCTGTGGCGTTCGAGGCAGCGCGTTGTACAACGGATCCTCCCCAAAAGAGGATGGCCGACTAGATACAGAGACATGTTTACTCTGATCAGGAGACTCAGCATGCGCAATCTCGAGGGTCTGAAATAAAAGGCTCAGACTAAAGGCAAGAAAGTCAGTCATGCATATAGTCTTTTTCTAACTTAAGCGGTTGAACTAATTTGATTTTATGCAAAGTTTTTTTTACGGAAAAGTTTCGACACAAACATGCATTACACACACGAACATTAGGAATTACAAGTAGTTTATCGAAAAAGAACAAGAAGGGGGTCTGCTTACACGGCCAGTGTTGCACCAGGAGTCCTTGCAGCATCTTATGAGTAGTCCATTTCGCCTTCATCGTGTGCAGTTCCTATGCAGATATCAAGCTGTGAAGAAGCAACGCAACCCCGATTCACCGCTTCATAGTACTGCTTCGTTGGTCGTGGTTTGGTGGATGCCCAAACACCGCCGTCCTCTGGAAGGCTCGAATCGAACAGCGAGGCAGCAGCCAGCGTTTCCACTGAGGACCGATGCTGTTGCTGTTGCGTTCTGTTGCCATGCTGGGCCGCCCGGAATGAAACGTAGCAGTAGAACTCGGCCCTGCACTCAGTTGCACCGAGGTCCTGGCAAGACTGGGAGTCGCAATAGCATCCGATGTCTCCTGGAAAGAGGACGGCAGAAGCCATAAATGAGTGCGGAGGCACGCCACCTGGCTACCGACGCGATGTAGCCAGGACAGAGAAGCCCTTTGGGGCGGCAAGGTGGGGGTGGTGGTATGCAGGCCTGATTTCCGACTGTTACCGCTTATCCAGTTTGTGCTCGCATATGTGCAGAGTGAACTTCAAAGAAGGACCGACTCATGGTTACCCATAGAATTCATCAGGTTTCTAGGACGGTGTTGCAGGTGGAAATGCAGTGATTTTGGGGGTGGTGGTTGTGGTCGTGGTCGTGGTGAGGGCAGCGATGATGATGTTGGAGTTGATGAAGTTTGACAGGAACCTCCTCTAACATAACTAATGGCTGGCGGTTTTCAATTTGTTGCCCTACAGCAATTATTCATATTTTACAGGCCTGGTGAAGAAAAATCAAAAAAGATATGTTCGACGAATTTTACTATTTCAATGTTTGAATGAGAATTGTCGTAGAATTCTATTGAGTAGTCTATTTTGGGCAGTTAGAGGAAACACGAGATCGTTTAGACCGGTCATTGTTATGAATATCTGTAACGCCCAACTCAAAAGTAGGATAGTTTTTCGTCAATCTTGTCCCGCGGTCCCTGTGATAGATTGTTAGGCTGATGGCTTCCCAGACTGCCATGCTTTTGTTCACTGTAAGAACGCTCATAGTCCACAGCGTCACCAATGTCAGTATTTTTAAACATGTTTTGTTCTCAATAAATTTGTAGCAGAACTAGAGGATGTAAGATCCAGTAGGGCGCTGTAGTTGGCGAGCGGTCGAAGTTACCTTGGGAAGGAAAGGTGACGGTTTATAGCCTTGATGTTCAGGTGTGACTTACTACATTAGAAGAGGCAAGCAAATCACAATATCAGAAAACGTTAGTTACCCAGTGACAGTACATCGCTGAGCTGGCTCATTAGCGTTAAAGTTTTGCCCAGATAAATGGCCTGCAACACTCGCCGACCGACCGACTGTAAAGCGGGCCAGATACCATGTGACCGATGACTTTACTGTATGGTTAAAGCCAAGTCCCTAGAAAAGAAGCGCCAAACCTCGACAGAGAACCCTTTCATGTGCAGGTTTATATATGTACAATTTGTTTTCGTTTTACGTTGATTCCCAGCCGGGTTTGTCAATCGAAACTATATATTACAAAGCAATATAACGCACTCTCGACAAAGTACGCTATAGAACATTAGTATGCGCGACTCCTGCTACATCTAGTACTTCTTGTTTGCATAATGAGCGCCATGTGGTTAGTCAACAGTAGTTGATTTACTTTGACTCAAATGTTTATTGAAATTTCACTGCTGAGCCTAAAAAGTAACGTCCTAAATTCTTCACTTAATAATTTCTGAACACGACACATGTTTGCATTATGGAAAACCCGCATCGTTGTCACCTGGCCAACAAGGAGCGTTCATGCCTTCCCGGAAGTCATGCCCTCAGACAGGGAATGTATTAAAAGGCATTTCGATTGACATACCACTTACAATTGTCTAAACGTTAGGTGGAAGCGAATACAGCCAATAACGACCAGAAAACTCAATACAGCGGACGCCTATTGGCCTACACTTTGGTCAATCACAGAAACTTTTATAAGGCATGCTTTAAAGTTGACTGTGCTTTGTACATCTATTCTTCCTTTGATGAACTGTGGTACCAGATTCGAAATTTTGCACAATAAAAGCTATTTTAATCCCAAATAACTTAACGTTTTTCTAATAAAATTTCTTGGCGTGCCGATACTTCCATATATATCTATAAATCCGATCTGCAGCGACAGAAAATGGTAGGGGGTGAAGAACCGATGAACTTTGTATCGAGGAAGTGGCTATCACCTATCTGGTGGTGAACCATCTGCACCATATGCCTACGCACGATTGTCTCAGCTAGTGGTCAGGGTTACCATTGGCTGACTGAAAGCATATGAGGTCTAGGCAGTACTTATCGATATGTCCAAAAACTCTGTCGTCATCCCCTCTGCTACTATAGCCTGGCTGATTTCGGCCTGGCAGTCTGTTGACTGTTAGTGACCCATACGAGGCTTTTTTTATTCAAGAAGCTAGTTGATAGGCATGCGCTCATTCCTGAGTTATATATATATATATATATATATATATATATATATATATATATATATATATATATATATATATATATATAGTGATGACGGCTAATAAGCCAGAAATGGCCATTCCGGTCTCCCTTGTCTTTGTCGGTTCCACATTATCAACATATGCTACACGTCACTATGCGACTGCCTGTGAGTACTCTAGTCTGAGTTCCAGGGCACAACGGAACATAAATGTTCCTTAAGCAGATCGGAAGCCACACACTATCATATATATATATATATATATATATATATATATATATGTATATATATATATATATATATATATATATATATATATATATATATATGAAAAGAATAGCCAATCTTGGGGAACACAAGCATACTGCCCTGACGTTTCAAAAGCACATAAGCTTCCCTCGTTTGAGGTGACTATCGTATCACGTCTCATAGCATTTAACCGGGGGATTGGTCATGTTAAGACATGTTTGCGGCAAGGGGAAACAGTGAGTAAATGTCGTCAAACATCAAATCTTCTACTGGGGCGGTGTGTTGCCTTTGGTGCTCCTTGTCCGCATACACAAAGGGAACATCTCAGTAGTCGTTGTGGCCGTGGAGGGAGGAGGAACGGGACGAAAGCCTCTCACATTACAAGGCTTTAGTCCGCGTTTGGATGTTGGTGGTCCTCGCCCCTACGTGCATTGTCGTCCGGGCCCGCTAATCTTGTTTACATCCCTTTGCTTACTTTTTGTCTGCTGGGGTAGTGGTTGATGCGACAGCATTGATGTTTGGGCCCACATTGGTGCCGGGTTGTTGTGCGACCACGTTCTTGTCCCAGGCAAACCCACCGTGTCTTGACAAGTACTACCTCATTTGCCTATACCCCTAACCGCTATGTGACAGCCGGTAACGGCTCTAGATGGAGTCCCAAAGCACAACCGGACGATTATGGTCCGCAATCAGATCAGTGAGCGCCACACTATCAAAATGTATATTCCCGATCAAAGCCGATCACAGGCCCGTGCCTCAAAGATAAAGTGTAACGCTCCATATCCAAAAGGGCTCGGGTTGGAATCTCGGGTGGTCGACACCTGGGATTGGGTATGACTAGCTGATGACGGGTAATAAGCCAGAAATAGCCATTCCACTCTTCCTCGTCTTTGTTGGTACCACCTCATCTGCCTTGACTCGCCTGTTTTGGTATCGGTCAGCGTCTGTTTTTCCGTTCGTTCTGCTGAGGGCTTCGTAGGCTGCAGCAGGAAGAGCCACGCAGCACCCGATTGATCTTGTCCCCGTGGGATAGGTCACGAGTATGCCTCCTGCCGGAGAACCCCATCTTCCTCCTCCGTCACCTGGACAATAGGGAAATGGATTTTTCCCTCTTTTCTTTCCGCCTTTGTAAATTGGATAGAAAACCCAAAACTAATAATTCCTCGAAGTCTCTTTCACGTCATTCCTTATCGTGACAAAGCTGTCAGCTACCTGATGCATTTCATATGTTGACTTGTAGGAATGGAAAACCGAAGTTTTGCGAAAAACATTTCAACGGAGTATCCGGAGATCGGATATTTAATTGGGGTTCCTTGGATTTGCTCCTTAACTTGATCATTAAATGTGAAGTAGGTGTTAAAGTAAAAGTTAACTAGGTCCGATTCGTGTTACCTTAAAAGGAGTCTACCTCTTCATCTAAGCTTTTACCCAACAGGTTATTGATTAACCTCATAGTCGATTCATTAAGGAGAAGGTGAATGGAGTTCTGGCGACAACTGACTCCGTCAGTTCGTCTGAGTTACTAAGTCACCTGTGAGCATTGTGGATGCTGATGTGCGTTCTAAACAATCCGTCACCAGCTTCAAATGATGTTCAGGCATATCATTTGCTGACTTTTGATCCGTCGTCAATCCACTTGCCCAACCACAGGATCCAAACCGCGACGAGCATGTTCCGTAAACTGGTAGGTTAGCGTCCTTTTACCATATCCACCTCCACCATAATCGCGTGATGAATAAAGAGACAAGTTTCCACACCTTCCACCATCGGTGAGAACACTCCCGACGCCCCATCTACCACCACCGCCATGCTCACTCCCGCCACCAGCAATGCGGGCTCGATCGCAACCTGTACTTTTTGTGATCGTACCTTCACATCACACATCGACCTTGTCGATCACTGACAAATCCAGCGCATTAGACTGGCGAACCGGTGCCAGGGCCACCAGCATAGGCTCGTCGCACCCACCGCAGTTGCCAACATTGTCTACGCACATTCAGTCACCGCAGGAGCCTATTCAGCCGCATGCATTGCTACGAAAATCTGATAAACCACCGCAAAACAAGCTCAGTCACCACGCATTATCCTACTAGGCAATACACCACACATGAAGCTATCTCTCATTATTAACTACGGGCCCGGAATTGGTACCTGCCACGTGAGTTAAAAGTGTCTTCTTCGGTTCCTTCACCGTTGGGTTTCTACGGCACTCAAACGCATGTGACATCTGAACATCCCACCCCCTTTTTGAAAACTTGGCGTGTTCTGTAGGACACAGCTTGTCTGTGGCACGCGTAGTCGGGTTGTGTGACTTTGCCAGCTATTTTCCCCCAATCCCCACATCATTTGAGTAAAGGGCTTGAAAATTGGACTGGTTCATTAGGGAGGGAAAGGAGAGTGAGTTCCTTTGGGAACTCAGTGCATATTTCTCACTAGAAAACATTCTTACTGGAGTTTAAACTATCAGGGCATGCTAAGAGCTGCGGCTCGAAGACTATCAATGTTGGTATGACTCGGTTTTCTCAGAACGAGAAGTCCGGCTGCGATAGGCAAAATGTAAATCTGTAGAACTTCTATTCATTTGAGCTCTGTATCGCCCATATCCTACCGTGACTGAAGTATCTGGAGATTAGGCTGTGAGATAATCGTCATGAAAACCAACTTAAGTAGTTTGTTTGAATCAAAAACACAATTCAGAATTTCAGTCGACATGTCATGAGATGGGGAATCTACTGTATCATATATATCAAGTGGAGTCTTGAAAAACATACAGAAACATTTATACAATACAGTCTAGAGTTTATTCAAACTTCAGTCCGTCATTCAGCACTTGGGATCAGAAACGCAAACCCTTGCCTCGCCGCCCAAACGACCCCGTCTGTGGGCCATCTGCACTGCGTGCGCGAGTTTGTGTTTCCGGCCCCGAATGCCGATCAGTGTTATGATTGGCTGCCTGACGTAGACCACATCTCACAAAGAAACGACTTGGCATTTGCGTCCAACGTCCTCTGACCGCCTGTAGAGTGCATTTAGTGTATGAGGCACTCAGGCGCGGGTAGACACACCCGTGGGATCATCGGTGCTTTAGTTATGTAGTAAAGTGCAATTAATCATTCCATGTTGACGGCAGACTGACCTCAGTTGATAGCATTGACTCCTACTGGTCACGTCAGAGCAACCACCTGAGTTGTAGAGCCTGCTAAATGGGTTACACCGATGACCCTCATGTCACGTGCTTGGGAAGACGGATTTCTGTGGATCGGAATCGAGACAAGTACTCGGAAGGCGATTCAGCTCAATCTCCAGTCTTCAACCTCCTACCTGGCTACTAAAATAAGACGAGAACTAGAAGGGACGATTAAACTCACAACTGGGAATCTATTCTCCGTTGTACTCAAACACAGCCGCAAGTCAGCAATACCTACGACTGAAAATGTTGGACAGAATTATGTAGTAAGCTTATCAGCGAATATGGTCTGTATTACTGAATTTTTTTTCTGCAGGCTGATGTCAGATCTAACGGAGCAGATCCATGCAGTACACAGAAGCCGGATCCCTAAGAGATCTTGAGCTCCAGTCTTCTGAAAAGTCACACGGTTTTGAGGTGAGGAGGATTGAAACCACAGTACCTTTCGAGAAGATTTCGTTTGAACCACTTTTGAAAAAGTGTAAAAAAACTCACGGTTCCCGGCGGTGCCTCGTAGCTCAGTTGTCTAGAGCGTTGGCTGAACTAAAGCCTTCCACTTGCTGGCTTGGGTTGGAATTCCACCGAGGCCACCAAGTTTTTCACAAGTGGGTCAAACGAATTATTCAAATCTGCCAAAATCATCTACTTTTTGAGAATATGTTAAGTTTCGGTTCACCAAATTTTCCCCCCCCCCCCAGATAATTATGCTTACGGCTTACAGTCTCCCATTCAGGTCAAATGGACCCAGGGGAGAGCGGAGATTCTGGCCTGGAGTTGTCTCATTACGCGATATTCGATTAAACGTATATTTGGGTGAGAAACTTTGTCAACTGTCAACCCATTAGTGGCAGCAACTGGCTAACGGGCTGGTTGGGGTGCAAGCAAGATTGCAAGGGCCAGTGACGAAGCCTGTGGGGCCCAGACGTGTCTGCTGCAGCGCGCGGATCCGGCAACGCAAACCGAAGGTTCTCCGTGTTTGCGGTGCTTTGACTGCACGTTGACCTAGTCGCGCGGACTACCGTGGGAGTGACTGTGCGCGTCCCAGCTTCAGCTTTCACCCCAGTTAGACGTCATGGCAACGCTGTAACCAGGTGAGAAGACGAGCATTACATGTGCAGGTGCACTCAGGCCACCCAAGACGACAGAAAGAGAGGCAGACCCTGCGGCCGGCAGGCCTATGCAGTCAGGAAACGCAATGTCAACTTGGCAACACCTCCGTCTCTGACCACTTTCATGGCCATCCGTGAAAATTGCCTTCCCCGACCAACTCTGTGAAACCCTTATTTTCCGATGCTAGGTGTTTCGCTCTTTAATCGTGAGTCAGCAATCGAGGTAAAACTAGGCTTGGGGGCGGTGGTAGAAAACTATTCACGTCAAACAGGATAATAGAGCACATCCTGTCTACCGAAAGCGAGCTCCTGAAGTTTCCGTATCCGAAGCTTCGCGCGTATAGCCGCTTGCAGATATGAATCAAAGCCAGTCAGACCAGTTTTATATTTAAACAATACTTATATATTCCAACAGATATGACCTGAACACCACTAAAATACCTGATTCCTGTTATAGAATCCCGCACACAAAAGTTTCTACTTTTCACTTTCACGTGGTCACATGGATGACAAACCGATCATATGTGGCCGTTTAAGTTTTCAGCTAGGCATTTATATACAGTAGCGTAAATCTGCTGTTCATGTTCTCTCTTCCTTGGGGTCGGATAGCGAAGTACGCAGCGCATTGTGAGAACAGATAACGACAAATTTAGAAAGATTATCGACGAAGAAAATAAAGTTCAGACAACTATTTTCGACTTCGTTGTCATCACCAGTAAGCCATACATCATGGCTTAGCCGGAGAGACTCGGAAATCACACCCAGGTTTGTCGGTCATCCTACAGCAAGCCACAGATTTCATGTTGCCGGGTGTGGCCAAGGACAAAGTTTCCTCAAAGTGGTATCCACCGGTTCATCCGGATTCTAGGACGAATCCTGGAATATTCATTTTGCCTTTGGAGCCAAAAACTGCCAGCAAAATATTTTTCGCAGAATGCGGTTAGTTTGCAAACAGGACAGCTTGATGAGTGGCACTTGTGAGTAGGTCTAACAAACAATTGATTAGGTAAATCACACGTAACGAGAACCATAAGCACCAGTAGAGCACGTATATTAGATGCAACTGGTAGACGATTCAGGGTGTTGCAAACCAAAGGACATTATTTGGAAGACCTCCTGGGAGGCGGTGCGAGGGAAAACACTCATTATATTAGACATTTGGCGTGGCAGTAGGGTAATAGAGTTAATTTTGGAGTGGAGAGAGTGAAACCGTACCCCGGTGGTCCACTGAAAGGAAAACCCCGGATTGGACCAATTTCCTAGCATACTGTCGCTGTCACGTCCGGAAAACAAATGACACCACTTGATCCATAATTCATTTAACGGCGAGAGCGCGTGTGCCGGAAGTGCACCCCTAGTAGCTCTTCCTTCGACAGTGACTGATTCATACTGCGTTGTAAACAGATATTTCGCAATGCAAATCTGCGCTCCCTAGTCATACCTGGTGAGTAAGCACTCGAACACTCATGCTTTCCAGATTATTATTTGGTTGTTATAGGCTATTTGTGAGGTTTAAACCATCTTGTTGCTTTGAGGGTTTGGGGGTGCTGGTTGCTTGTCGCGCGCATTCGTTATGGTCGAGCCCTGTAACCTGAACAAAATTCGTTTGAGAAGGAAGGCAGAACTAGGTAGATTACGAAGATTTTATATATATGAATAGCTGAGGTAGTATGCATTCCGAGATGATAAATGAAGAAAGAAGGCTCGTCGGGAAATCGAGGTTTACTCGTGAATGTTTTTTTTCAAGCTGGTTACACCAACCCGACGTCAGAGGAAATGAGAAGTGAGAGTTGGGATTGTCACACTGGAGGGCTTAAGGGCACAGAGGTTACATCGACAGGCTGACGCCATGGGGGGTTGGGGGCCGTGAATCCTGTTACGATAGCTGTCGCATGTAAGGAGAGGGGTGCTAGAGTTTTGATAGCAAGTCACGTGGCGGGAGATGCAGAGTCAGTGAGGTTACATTTGGCTGGGCACGGATAAGCAGTTGTTGATTTTAAGGTGGGCGCAAGTCAGTGGACCGTGCACGTACATTATCATCATATTCCCAATCGCAACTGACAAAACAACGGGCCCGTGGCTCAATGGTCGAGCGTTCGACTCAATTACCAAAGGTCGCGGGTTCGAATCCCAGGTGGTCCACACTTTGGATTGGGTATGACTGATGACTGATGACGGCTAATAAGCCAGAAATGGCCATTCCGGTTTCCCTTGTCTTTGTTTGTTCCACCTAAACAACATATGTTACACGTCGCTATGCAACCGCCTGCGAGGGCTCCAGTCTGAGCTCCAGGGCACAACGGAACATAAATGTACTTTAAGCCACACAATATCATATATATATATATATGGCAAAGACGTTATACAGTACTTCCGACATAGATACTAGCTAAAAGCCCAGACACGTGTTTCGCCGAGGTTTCTGCTGCTGTGTGACACAGCAACGAGGGGTTCGGCTCCTCAGTGGGTCCCCCAGCGTTCTCTATGCGGTTTCTGGTATATGGACTCCAGAAATTGAAATTTCGGGTCTGACCCTAAAAAGTCATGTCCGAATCACCTGACTCCATGTCCTGCACTTAATAATTTCAGAAATTATTTACCCGATATATATATATATATATATATATATATATATATATATATATATATATATATATGTAAAAAATCGTAGTCAGCAAGGAAGATCTTTCACCTAGTGGAATTTGATAGATGGTGGTCAGGGCTTTACAATGTCCTCTCGAAATAACCAAGATCATGCAAGAGACCTACCCTCCCCATATGGGAAATGGTAGATCTTATTCAATGCGAGGGATTAACAAAAATGCTGTCTGGGTATAATCTAAAAAGAGCGAGGGCATCGCTTCCATAGGGGAAATGAAAGCGTATGGCCATGCGCCCCGGGGAAACTCCGCTGTAAAAAGTCATTAATAGGCCTTAAAAATCTAATTATAGCAGGTATTAAAACCAAATTTTTTAAAAGACATAATTTGCCATCAAATGCGTATCAGAAACCGATACATGTGCAGTGGTTGAAGGCGGTCAAAAGGAAGTGCGTCCATCCTGGTTGAACTGAAATATCTTGGGTTTATGTTGCATGGTAATTCATATTACAAGCATGCTCAAGTAATCTTCTTAAATCAAATATACATTTCGGAACTTCGGCCAACATTTCGTGCAACAGCATATCTACAGTCTCGTATGCAGGCAAGCATTACGGCCTAGCAGCAACCACCCAATCGGACACAAGCACAATTGTGTGGTGATGCTCTGTCAATGATATTGAGGAGTATTACGGCGAACCGAAATGAGAGGCTGCTGAAGTGCAATAACTTCGATGGGTACTCAAAGTGAATTGTCAATCGCGCAATTTTAACAATTGGTGAATATGAAGAGGAAACAAAGGCCTAAACAGGTTTGATCGCAAATTTGAGTATGCATTTCTGTACGTCGAGAGAGCTTCAGAAACTACCAACCGTTTTCTCTCAGCATTCCTATTTTGGGTTATACACAAACCGGATACAACCACCAGGTGCTATCTAATGACGCCGGCAAACCGGTTGACATGATCAGGAATGAAAGGAGTCGTTTACTGGAACTGGTGCAGTTGTGAGCGAAGCAACCACGTCCAACAAATGGGAAGACTATGAATGGTTACGGCCGGACTGACGCAAACTCTCAAGTAGTGGTTCACCTGACTGCAGCATGTCCCACTTTTTCAAAGAGTCTAAATATTTGCAAAAGGTGACAACCACGTGGGCCGCGAGCAGCTTGACTCAGAGTCAAGCAGTCCGTTCACAAATTCTGGTACTCCTCCTCTCTATTCGGTGGTTGGATTTTGCCTAAACAGTGAGTGGGATGGAGATCAGGAAGGTGAATATTAGTCCCAGAGACAATACTGACTGGTGAAATTAGGGCGTCTTCAGCATATCAACCGTGATGATGAAATCAGGGCCATTCGTGACTCATATGCGGAGGATCAAGCAGTCATTCCACATCAGCGATGATTGCAGCTGTGTGGTTGAGTGGAGGCTGTATTTTGTAAAGATTTCGGCTGTGATCGGCCGCTGCTCTAGAAAATAGTGGGTTTTAGTGTGCCTCTGAAAAACCAGAAGAATAATATTCTTGTTAAAGCAATCCGGTCTCCCTCTATAACTCTGCTTCTCACGCCCCCCCCCCCCTCCGTACGTTTTGCTAACAAGAGGCCATTTAAGACTACCATGTCTTCAAGACCGCATCTTGGCCCCGTCGTCGTAATGCTGGTCACCAGGGTCTGTTTGCTGTCTACGTATGTAATTTTGTTGCTTTCCAAAGGTCTTATGGAGTGCGTTATAACGCCCACATTTTTGGTTTACACTCAACCCCCCTTCCGACAACTTCGAGGCGGAAGGAGATGCCATCGAACGCCATGTGGCTTTCGAAGGCCGTTTAAGGGGTTTGTGTCGGTGGGTGGGCCTGTTAACAAAAAAGTGGGAAGTTGAAGTAGGGGTAGGACTGAGCTCCAGCTGGATAGGTGTCGAAGAGCCTTTAAGCTAGTATCACGCCGGGTGGCCCTACAACCTCGCTGTGACATCGTCTACTCCCTGAGGGCAGTTAAGCAGCTGTTCGCTCCCTGACCTTCCTCGATCCTCCCCTCGTCTACGACATCAATAAATTAGAACACACACACGCAGACACATTTTACGGTGGCTTCCAGTCTGGGAGCAGGGTACCGACAGCCTCTAAGATCGGATGCACGTAGTCGGTCAAACTTTTAGTGGATTCTGACGCACGAAAGTCAATCCATCGCATGCTTGGCCAATCAACCAAGGTGATAGTAGACGTGAAAGTTACTGCCGAATACAGCCTCCATAACTGACGCCAGACCTTCCTTATCGGTAGAGGGGACATTGCAAAATGCTGCAGTGTAGGCGGTAAATGTCATTTTACTAATCTCACTCAGCCCCTTAGAGCCTTCAGTGTGCAATGAAACTGGAGAGGGCGGAATGTTTCACTCGTTCTAGTTCAGAACGCTTGCATAGGCAGTTAAGAACCGTTTGACAGAGGCTTAAACGGTTTAACAGGTCAGGTTAGACAGTCTGCGCACAACGGCTGTTAGGGCAGCCGTCGCATGTGCCAAGGAACAGTGTATTCCCAGACGGCACAGCTGAGACATGTGGGCAAATTTTTTGGGTGAAGCAAATTTGCGCAGCATTTACTCCAACTGCCTTTCAAACACCAGACAGATTCCCCTGAAATGACACAACCAAGACGACAGGAGACGGAGCTGGGCACAGAAATCGGCATGGGTAAACAAGTCAGCTTCCCAAACTCGTCCACATTTCACACGAACCAGACTTCAGAAAGGGCAAGCCAGGATTTCATATGACAAGTACTGTTCTCCAGTCCTTCTTACAAAACATGAACTAGTTACTCGGACAGTTGGCAGTTGTCTGAGTCCTGAGTCCTCGAGAGTCGCAATCGTTAAAATCCACATAGCGCAAATTTTATCGTTGCCTCCCCAAGCAGTAGTAGCTTAAGCCCAGTACGACCGTCAACCCGCAAATAGTTTGTTTCAAATTCAAATACACCTCGCAGCTAACCACTATCCGTAACTATGTTGCAACTATAACATAATTCACATTTTTTGAGCACAAACATGGCTGCCGTCAAGCAAGTGTTCCGTGTTCACATAAATAAAACCAAATGGCTTATCAATTCAAATTATTCAGCTGCTCGGATGCGTGGTGTGACCGCAGTCATGCGAACTCTCCGCTCATCCTAATTTAACGCTGGCATATTATTTAGACGATGTCCATGTTGCAAATCGCTCAGGTCACAAACTTTCTTTTCCCTCTGCAGCCCCAACTAACAAAAATTCGTAGCAGCTTCCACCTACGTCCAACCTGTCCAGAGATGACTCACACCACTAGTAACAGGAAAACCTACATAATAGTCTGCATGCATATACTTACGCTAATCCTGCTACTGCTTCCTCATGCCCACGTAACATTTGCATTTACTCAGATGTGTATCCAAATTCTTTTCAAGTTAACCATCAGTTCGCATAACTCCCCTGAACATTACAGTATATTGGCACTGAAACAATTCGATGGGTACAACGACAAGCAGTGAATCACAACCTGGGGCTCACAGTCAGCGACTATCGATAGTGAGTAATGAGAGGAAACAGACAAATACAAAAGACACGAAGCAACTCAGTCCTACCGACAAAATCTAAACGAATGTTGTCGCGGCCTTTCTTGTATGCAGAGGAGGAATTGAGGTAGCAACTACCACCTCTTGGGACGTGGGCATCGATACATACGAAAATTCAAGAGTTTCTGTGGCCTCCAGTGGACCCCATTTCTGGACGCGCTGGGGGCACGTCAAGAGGAGCTGGTACACTCTCTTGAGAAGGGGAAACAGTTACCGGCCGCAATACCGACGGATTATGAGCGAAGGAGTGGGTGGGGTGTGTTAGAATTGAGGGGTGTTTGGCACTTCTGCGAGGTTTACCGATGCTGCTCGGCCAGCTGACTGAAACATGTTCAGTTATGTCCCATGAGGCCGTTTCTGTGTTTTCAATCCGCCCCTCATTCCTCTAGCCCTCCTCCCACTTAATCCTCCCCCACCCAGTGCCTCACACAAATTTCAGGTAAGACAAATAATGGACACAGGGCCAGACATAATCTGACTATTCAGTAAAACTTAAAGGGATAAAGCAACTTGCAATGACGCAAAGCGTCTAGACAAGTTGACCGACGTGAGTAGTCCGGAAAGTAGTTAGCAGTAGAATGATGTCATCTAATTCTGTCAAGAAAAATACGCAAACCTCTGACCCGAGAGTACTTACTCTTGGACAGTCCAGCGATAGGAAATACTGATTTCAAAATCACTCAATGCACATGTTCGAGCGGAACAATCGACGTGATTCGTTCAAAATACGCTTTAGAGTAGAACTGAAACCATATTTAAACTTCAGATAGCCCCTAACTGCCACAGGATCAGAAGCGCTGCAAAAGATAATACTGGCTCAAAATCAACCATTTGGGACAGAGTTGCAGTTCATAACAACGGTAAAGATCCGACGGAATGACATTCCAGTACAATAGAGACGTTAATATTATGAAAGAGAACCTCACAGTTCCACGTAAGAAGAGGTTTTCGAAGGCTAACCAGTAAGCGCAGATCAATACATTTTCACTTAAATCTGTCTAAACAGCTCACACTGACAAGCACAACGGTAGTATGATACATTTATTGCACAATTCTTAAACAACTTCTTTGTGAGGAGAGGATCCATGCTGGCGGTAAAAAATGCAAATTCACAGCGGATTAGCTCGCTAGCGCCAGTCCGGAACACTTAAATTTATGCAGGTCATCTGCATTCCTGCAGAAGAAGGTTGAATACGTGACTAGGAGTCGCCCGCTACCTATATTTAGACGACTGGATAAACAGTAAAATGTCTTAATGTGCGTCTGGCAGAATGAGGGTAAAGTATTGCAAGTCATATTAATCAATTTTATCATTGTGGCTCATCGGAAAGTTTACTGAAAATAATGAAAATGCGTCTATAAAAGTTGACCGACGTGATTAGTCAAGAAATTGGTTTGCAGCAACATTACGTCAGCTAATTTCTTCAAGAAAAATACGCAGACCGCTGGCTTGAGAGCACTTAGTAAGTCATGGAGGGTCCAGCGATAAGAGCAAATTATTTCAAAACCCCTATACGCACAGGTTCGACAGGAACAGTCGACGTGATTCATTCAAAATACGGTTGATAGTAGAACTAAATCCAGCTTCCAGCTACAGACAACCACAGGTTACCACAGGACCAGAAGCGCTAGAAAAGACAAAACTGGCTCAAAAACGACAATGTAGGACAATGGTAAAACATCCCACGGGATGACATTACAACGTACGTGATTAGTCCAAAATACGCTTCACAGTAGAAATAAAACAGCCTTTGAGGTACAGTCGTCCCTAAGTTCCGTACGACCAGAAGCGATAAAAAATAGGATGCTGGTTCAAAAGCAACAACGTGGCAGATGTGAACGGTAAATCACCCAACGGGATGAAATTGCACAGGAAACAGTACAATAGAGGCGTTTTTCCATACGATACGATCAGCCTGCACCTAGGAGGTCGGCGGGAGAAGGGACGGTGGAATGTTGGCCAGTGCTCGGAATAATTAGTATAATTTCTGAACCGTTAACATATTTAAACGTCTTCAAAACGCCTCGGCTATTCACAGTGGAGTCGTCTTAAAAGTATCCTTACAAACACACGAAATAGTTTTTTTCATTAGCATATTGCTTCTAACATGGCTTTCCTGTTCTATAATAAGTATATTACAGAATTGAAGCGGAATTTAAGACTCCAGTTATGACGGAACTGCCTAAATTCTTCGATAATAGCAAACAACCCTACAAGCCCTTGCCGTATGGTTGCTCCAGGGGCCGGAATATAAAAGAATGTTATTGAATCATCAAGCTGCTACTCAGGAAGTCGGACATGCTCTCCGTACACGTTGCAGCTGGCACTGTAACTGGCAAGAATACCCAAACATAGACTAATGAAACTGAAATTAAGGACCCAGCAATCTTTTTTCTTGTCATCATGGAAAGAAATTTAAAAGTGAGGGTTAGGACGGCATTGCAAAAAAAGAACTTTGTCAAGCTGACAAGACTTTAAGGGACATGAGATGACCGTCTCATTTCAGCATAAGGCTAGTCATTCATGTACAAACATCGATTTATAGACAGCATAGACGAAACCAATTGATTTTATGACCATTAAATGAGGTATAAAGAAGTGAGCAGAATGCAAACGAAGACCAAACATTTTGGCAAGGATGTTATCCTTTGATAGGTGAATTCCATAATTATGATATCAAAAAAGGAAAAGAACTCGTGAATGATTCACCGGCTAGAAAAAATTGGAGTGGAAAGGCAAAGCGAGGTTCATTGGGACATGCGACCGCTTAGATGTACATTTTTTCAAACAGGATAATGGCTCAGTAAGAGAGAATGGGACATGGTCACGGTCGACGAAGACACTTCCTTATCATCAGTGCCGTAGGTTTCGACTGGACTAGAATAGTTTTTGTTGAGTTCAAGGGAAAAAACAGAATGAGCCAGCTATTACAGTTTTGTCCTTGAGGTCAAATGCTCGTTACGCAGGTACCCAATAGACGAAAAAGAGTTTGTTACGGGCTGTACATCGCGGTAGAAAGAGACGAATGGATACGGAACAAAGGTCAGACAGGTCTGCTCTTTAGGTAGGCAAATATCAAAAGGGTAGTATGATGACCAAATTAACGGATTTCATGACCGATGCACCAGTTGGAAAAAGAAATCCTGTGGTTTTCTCAACAGCGCAAGAGACACTCATCGGGACATGCACCCTCCTAGACGTAAATTGTCTAAAATGTATAATGACTCAGTAACTGTGCTGAGATCTGAGCGAGCCATCCCAATCCCCTCAGTATTTCACGCCCTACCAGTCATGCGAAAGGACGAGCTGTTGATAATTAGTCCGGCGCATTTACTTGGCGAGATAACTAGAAGTTCCATTTCAAAATAATCAAGGTGGAGGCTGTGTCATCTGTCCGGTTAATGTGAGATATCGAAATCCGCATTTACAGTTAAAGTTTAAAAATCACGACATAAGTGTCACGTTCTCCCCTGCATATGGGTATTATTCGACAATAAATACGAAAAGAACTGCCGGTTTTCAGTCTCCGCTCAGTGCAGAATAGAGCTGGCCACCATAATTTACGCTCAAAACCATCATTGAGCAGGTATCCCAGCTAGGATAGTTCGCAGTTGCAAATTCGTATGACTACACGGATTCTCGCTGTTTCCTGACATAGATACTGATGCTACTGAGCGATAAATCACCGCATTAGCTTCTGGGCGCAAATCAAATAATCTCAGCTCCGATTGTAATAGGGAAGAAACGGTAGCCATAAAAGGGAGTGGAACTCAAAATATGTTGGGTCTTTTAAAACAGCACAAAGCTCATGTGTCCGAAGAAGAGGCATAATCACAGAAGAATTTAGAAGACCACTGTTATTTTGGGGTTATCCACACCAATGGGTCTTTGAAGTGTGCAATTAGGCCTACAGGAACAAACTATAAGTACGCGGAGCCTATTCAAAACTTAACCGAAATCATTAGCTGGTTGCTACAGAGCGTTCAATTTGCACTACCTCAGAGTGCCATGTCTTGTAGGTAGGCTTGTAGTCACATTACGAGTGAGTCGACTGAAAGAGCGATTTGAACTCGATTTCAGTCAGTCTTTGATATGAAATCTCTGCTAACTAGGCCATAGATTAATCCTTTGGCAGCTGATATCGTATAATTTTCCTACATAGCATGACTTTTGATTGCTCGTTCGACATAGAAATTTGTTAAAGCACAGCAGTGAAGTCAAAGACTAAATAAGTTGCTGAAAATAATGCATCAAAAATAACACATTCGAACAAGGTTTTCGCATGCATGAAAATTTATTGAACATCCCAAGTGTCACAAAATGAAAACAATTTAAGTCTGGCCGAACGTACCATTGACAGACGAGGAGGAAACAAGGAGAAGGAAGAAGAGCAGCTTGTATAGTTGGGACATCCGATTCAGTGTTTGCAACATCGTCCAAGTAGAAAAGATAGCATTAGTTCCTGAGCACTTCCTGTCTACTTAATTTTTTCGCTTCTGGGTAGGCGTTGTAGTGTGTGTCGTCCGCCTCGTTGTCTAGTCGCGCGTCGTGGACGGGCCTGTTGGGTGGTGCCGTGGCAGCGGGGGGATGTTTAATCCGCCCATTCCATTGCGCATGTGGCCAATGCCGGGGCGAGATCAGTTCGACCAATCAGAAGCCAGACATTGGTGGTTCGTTAACTTGGGGGCTTTCGACTCACTAACGGGCACTCGTATAGGTAAGTTGATTGTCAAGGGATTTATGATGAGTTCTCAGGATGCGCTTTTTACAGAAAAAAACCTACGAAGATTTGTCATCTAGAACACTTAAAGTTGATTAAACGAGGCTCTCAACGTGCACTCCGAATGCTATTCAGTTCTAAACATGATAAGTACTGGTTTCCTTCCTGGCTGCTAGTTAACCGATGAATAATTTACCGTGACCAAGCGTTTCAATATTGTTAATGAGATACAACTTCCTCTGAATCTTACGGCAAGGATGATATGTATAACCACCTAATCAGGATATGGGAATAGCAACACCGGGTCTACTTAACATAGGTGGTCTTGTGCTAAATGTTCAGGAGGATGAACATTTCCGTGGCTTAACCCTAACATTAACCCAAAAACTGTAACCTAAATCTTAACGCTAGCCCTAACCTTAACCCAAATCATAACCCTTAACGTACTTCTGATCTTAACCCTAAATTTAATCATAACCCTAAACCCTTACCTTAATTTAAAACCTAATTTTCCCGGAATTGGGCGCAAAGCCACATGCAGTGCGGGCGCTTCCTCGTCCCTTTTCCAGAGTAGGCAGCCATACAAGTCATCCATACCAATCTCACCCCTAAATACAGAATAAAGTAGTCGTCACAAATTACCAGACTGACAATAACTCATTCCACTGTCATGAAGTGTAGGATGTTCTACAGATTTGTCCCTGCAAGTCAGAAACGAAACTAAGTCCATTACGTAATCAACGAACCGAGGAGAATATGCAGGATACGCTAGCGAACGAAAAGCCTTTACTCGAAACACGTCGCGGCAATGGTTTTCCCGTTGTTTGCATAAACGGACATGCCGGCGGCTGAACAGAAGGAGCTGTGTATTACACTGCCGCTTCATGGAACCTTTACCAGTGAATTGCTATAACGTCGCTTAAGCTGAAGCGCTCCTCTTTTTCACCTTGAAGGTAAGGACTGGCTCCCCTTTCATACTTCTTCAATGGGCATCTACGCTTTCACTTGCTCCTGAAGGCATGCTATAGTGGTCGAAAGACTAGGCGCATATCCAAGCGGATGTGACAGCATCATCCTGGCTGGCTAAGCCAGAGCGTGGGAACGTCCATACCTATTGTATTTGTGGTTCACTTAGCTGACAGGAGCAACCAAGTATTTCGAGTAATCTGCAAAGTTTCAACGAGGCAATCTAAGTTCCTGCCCCTGTTGATACTTGTGCTGACAGAGGCAGTCGTCATACGGTATCCAAGCTTGCTTGGGGCTCCTCTGGCTGAAGCAGAAGCCAGCGCGATCGGTGAGCAACCCCTTTACGACTTAACCCAACGTGTCCATCCGCGCATCCTTCCACTTCGACTTCCCGGTGGCGAAACATAAGCAGAATTAACTGTCCGACTCCTCTGTTTTCTTTTCTCCACATGCCCCTGACAGAACTAGACATTGCAGAGGTGAGAGATGATCAAGAATGTGGGTAGATAGATGCAAACGGTTCCGAACTTGTTCTGCAAATGGACGGTTTACGTCATTTACTATAGACTTGTCTAACTGCTCTCAACCCTCTTCACTCATTGGTTATTTTAGTATTTCGAATGTTTAATCTAACTGTCATATATCACCTTACAGACCTGAGAATATATATATATATATATCGAGGAGTTCGGCTCCTAACTGGGTTGCCCCAGCGTTCTCTATGCGATTTCTGGTATATGAACTACTACTTCTAGTACTACTCGGTAGTAGACTGGGCATTACCTGGTTATCCTGGTTACCTGGTTCTTAAGTTACCCTCGCACCTCGAACGTGTCTGAACCTTCGCCCTTGGCAACACGCTCCACGCTGGGAATCATGTGATCATGGCATTGCAGTGGATGGAGTGTGCTGGAGTGGATGTGTGTTGTGTGGAGTGGCTGACTGGTGGTCTGAGAGTCAGGCTGCGATGGCTCCTTCTTAACGTGACCTCTGGCTATCTCACACATGTGAGATGTAAGCCGTTCAACCCCCTGTTGTGTGAAATCCTGGTGCTTGTGTTTGGGGGCCAGGTCGTGTACGTAGTACACGTAGACGAGGTCACCAGCAGCTGCGCCTGCTTCCGCATCAGACAACTGACCGGCTCGGACAGTGGTCTGATTGTGGGGGTGGGGAAGAGAGTGAGGTCGAGAGCTCAGCGTATTTTCCTCACTATAAAACAATCTGACGCGCTTGAAACTATCACGGTGCGCTAAAAAGCCGTGGCTTGGAAGGTTGCCAACTGACGGGATAACTCGGACCGCGTGGTCAGCCCAATGTGTGATTTTGTGTGGAGTGGCTGACTGGCGGACTGAGAGTCAGGTTGTAATGGCTCCTTTTTAATGTGGCCTTTATGGCACTCCCACTCCGTGGGATCCGAGCCAGGTGTGGTGGCACGCCCAGGGGCGGCTCCGGCCACGCCAGCCATCTGCACCCTCTCCCATCTCCGGTCTTCTTGACTCTGTCTTGAAACCGGGCCCAGGTGGGGAGGAGGAGAGAGTGCGGTAGCTGCAGCGCAAGGCTACTATCACTTAAAACTAATTCACGCGCAAGTCACCGTCCCTGCACCACCTGGTGTGGAGCATACAGTGGACCTCGTCGAAATCGACGGTCGAACTGCCACCTGATTATCCC
The DNA here is from genome assembly GCA_017591395.1 of Schistocephalus solidus. Classification (NCBI taxonomy): domain Eukaryota; kingdom Metazoa; phylum Platyhelminthes; class Cestoda; order Diphyllobothriidea; family Diphyllobothriidae; genus Schistocephalus; species Schistocephalus solidus. The sequence continues at coordinate 336,678 of WEDG01001442.1, read as the reverse complement.
ATAATAGTCAGTTGCCTTCGACTCCAATACTCATTGAAATTCCGGTTCTGACCCTAAAACTCATGTCCAAATTACTTAATTACCTAGGCTTTTAATTAGTGCCTTGTTTCCAACTATGGTATATCATGTAACCTATGTAGAAAATGTATCTTTCTTACTTAACTGCTAAGGCATTTCTGTAACATGTCGTCTTGAACATCAAGTCTCGTCAAATCCGAGCAGTTCAGCTTTCGCCGTATCTCTTTCAGTAACTCGAAGGCCACCACTGTGGAAAAAGACTAGCAGGCTTAGCGCCTGGAACCGAAAAACAGTATATATTAAAAAGAATGGAAAGCCTTGCCTTTTTTCGTTTCCAGTGGATAACGTTACATCATTCAGTCAATGATATCAAGGTATATTTAATAAATCCAATTTATGACCTAAGGTAGAAAAGGCTGTGCATGCTTTTCTGAATATGCTTGACAGTTAGCTTGAATAATAGTCAATCTGGCCAGTTTTGAGTCCTTCATTAAATCAAAAAGTCGTGTTTTGTAAAGTGAACAGTTGATCGGGAAAGATGATTCTTGGTGTGTAGTCTGCCAGCAGTCTTTTCCTAAATTAGATGAAGGTACTCCTGAAGAATTTGTTTGGGCTTCAACTATTCTTCATAAAATTAAATGAGGTTACGGGAATTTAAGCACTGGCAGAATATAAGAAAACACAACTTTGCCTGTAATCGCTTTTCATGCAATCGTTCATAGTTCATAAAGGGTATTTTGTCATAAAAGATCATTTGAAAATTGTTATTGAAGTGAATTCTTAAAAGCAGCTCTTGACAAATGAGTGGGCACAGAGCGTGAACTTTCTTCCAATGACGTAAATGTACGCGACAAATTTGGAGTCCTAACTTTTAGTCAGGGAATTTTCAGACAAAAATAGTCAGCTTCCTCATAGAAAGCATTCCTGTTTCATCTACAAGTTCGTTAACGCAGCAGCAACAAGGAAAACAGGCGGAAGGTTACCAATCATTAACCTTGTAAGATGCAGCAATATTCTCCATCCGGCATTCACTTTAAATTCAACCTCTCATGAACTGGGGGAGGGGCTTGAAGTGGGAGTTTCAAACGCGTGGCGGAAAATGAGGACAATCAATTTAGATCGGCAATGAAAGCTAAACTGCTTCATCCAATTTCAAGGTCATAGCATGACCTCATTTGCATCGAAATGGGAAATATGACGGCTGATTTCTGCCAAAAAATTCAAGAAGCAAGAGGGCAATCGAGATTGCCGGAAAAGGATTGAATAGTACTTTATTTTTTGTAGTTCTGGCTACTGTCAGCACGACCTGAAGATGGCCACTTTACTTGAATATGTATGTAAGTCATACTGCTGACCCTTCTCTGAGGTCAAGCCCCAAACTTTATGAGGGGGTTGTTACTGGTAGTTTTACCAAAAGTACCGACAGAATTCTCTAGCACAGAGATAATGCATCCCCGGGGGCCTTAAACCCGTGAAATATCTGGTTCTAGATTGGAACAACTAAGGTAAAAAGAAGTTGAGTGCATTCATAATCGAACTTTTGCAAAATTTAAAGTGTAGCATTTCAATGGTATTGCCGATTGCTAAAGTCCAGAGTATAAATGCTTAACCTTGAGGTTTTTAAAGGAGATTGCAAGTATTCTATGAAAACTTTTAAACCTTCATCACCTTCTTCTTTCGGAAATTAGTAGCAGAGGGCTTTCCTAGTCTAGCAGTGGCCACTGATCAACAATATGTTCAGCGATTTTCTAGAGGAGCGAACTACAAAGAGAGGGAATGCAGGAAAGGCACAAGAAAAGAAGGACAATTATTTTTGCGTAACTGGTAACTAGTCGCTGAACCACGAAACATAATAGTTGCAGTAAAGTCATTTCTGGAAGTGCTGGCCATAGCTCTATCGGTTCTTTGTTAACCGCCAGCTGGTCGCTAGAAGAACAGACGACGTTTAAATCTCCACTACGCTATCTGAAGATGAACCGCACGCCCGGACACGTTCCAACATGATCTCTGCGATAATGAAATTAAAACACCAGAAGAAACTGATGTTCTTGTGGACCTCCAAGCTCATCACATTGGTTTCTCCAACATGTCACATCGATCGGTAGTGGAGAATTGCTACATGCGAAAACGCTTTCTGAGAGAGAGAGAGAGAAGCACTTTATTTTGAACCTATCATTCAAAATGTTCAGCAAAAACTTTGGCTCCATTCACAGAGAACATAAGAAAAATTAACAAAATCAAAAGGTTAAAAGTAGACATCTAATGGGGAGACAATTCCAATCGCAGTTTCTTGATTTCTGTCTCTTTACGTGTGAGATAGCGCACTAGAAGCGGTGGTACAGAACGCTCGTATGCTGATGTATGGCAAAAGCTATATCGGAGGCCTCAGCGAATAGGGACGAGAAGACTTCATGGCAATCCGGTCAGAGTGGGCAACATCATCAAGAATTCGCCCAGCAAATTACTTGACTGTTGTGAAGTGTTGTTTTGTTATCAAACCCCCTAAAACAGTACACGAAACAACAGCAGCGGAAGAGAGCAATCGTAGGATAGGTTTTAAAATTCAAACAAATCCTTTTTAAATAAAGCTGGAAAAATCACGGGAGAAAGATAAAGGTTGAGGGGGAGAATACAAAGCATATATTAATCGCCAGATTAGGGATCGAGGTAGGTGGTAGGAACGTAAACGGTGAATATAATAAAGAGGTTTACGAATTTTTAGTAAACAGAGCATCAATAGGAGGGGAGAATGAAAGATTGAATGTCAAAGAGGATACCTCGCGAAGGACATCCAACGATTCATGACTAGAAGATGGCAGCAGTAGAAATACACACTGAACAGATTTTTGATTGTTCAGAAGAAGAATACTGTCTGATGACCATGCTGAGACATGGTCCAGACCATCACTAAAATACTTTAGATGCCTCTTATCTTTAAGAGGATAGCCAACAGCAATATATTTGCCGTATTTTATATACAGATAGTCATTTGGCGATCTCAACTCATCAGTATGGAGAGAGAAGAGGTGACGGGCTAAAATGGCATCCTGAAGAACTCCGCTGGTTTCCGCCCGTCAGATTGTACAAATTAAGTGCGGGAAGTAAAATAATCTTCAAGTCAAGAAACCGCCCAACAGAGAGAGCCACAGGAGGATGTTTTGTTAAGGAGGAGATGGCATGGGATTGTTGTGAAAGCAGAGGAGTATTCAAGAAATGCGCACGCGTACGCATGACAGGCTTTATGTAAGTCGAATTGACCAGAAGAGCAACTACGTCTAGTGTTCTGCGCCTGGCCTTTATGCAAATTGTAGTGGATCGGAGAAAGTGAAGGAGAATGATATGAATGTATCTAAGACCACTTTTTCAGTAAAGTGAAAGAGCAGGCGTAGTTTAATTGTTTACGCTTATGATATGTTGAATTTTGTCAATGGAAAACAGCAAATGTTCTTTTGACGTTATTTGCCTATCTGAATTATAGTGGTATGGTATCAAACACTGGTTAAAAACGAATGAAATGAGGTACCTCGTTAAAGTAATGAATAAAGACTTACCTAAAAGACCCATAAGTTTTTAGGATTAGATGGTGAATTCACAAAACTTTGAGAATTTACGTTATCTCAAGTAAAATTGGAAAATTGCTTTTCATGTGGGTAGCCTAGGAAAAGGATTGTCCACCATTTGAGGACAGCGGGGAGCAGGCAAGTAAAACTCAACTGGGTCAAAAATACTTTTTAGAGCGTTTGGGTGACTGACAGCAGTAAGGTAACCTCTGCGGAGATATCAATGCTCCGTTGTCTGGCCTGTTTACAAGACTGACGACGCGGTCTAACCCAGCTTCTTGGCCAACGGCTGGTTTTTTATATTGGTCGCATAGCCTAAAGTTTGAAAATAAACCAAATCAGACAGCGGAATTTTGAACGCACCCGCTTCGTTTTCCAGTTTGTTTTCTGAAAAATCGTAAGCGTGGATTTCTAACCTGTGTCAAACCGGAGCCCCCTAATCTTCACCCTTCCTTGCGCCAGTCATCCAATCCGAAGCTCCACAGCAGACCTATATAAAGAGTTTGTTCCGCTGCATGTCAGTTGAAATACCAGTCCTGTAGCTCTGAAGCATACACTCTAAACTTTAAGCTTAAACCCCAGTCTAGACAATGAGCGAAGTACGAAAGATCAAATCACGCTTTAAGGACGTGCGCGAGGTACTTCTTACGAATAATACCTCCATCTGCCCTCTGGGCTGCAGACCCGAAAGATAAAATGAGCAAAAAAAACGGGCTTCCAGGACCAACCTGAGTAGGCGCTGTATTCTATAGTGTGCGGACTATGAGGAGGTATGTGATTCATTAAGTGTAACTGCAGTTCGTGGACAAAATTCAGCCATAGCTGAGCTGCTACAAGTCACCTTCCATTCATTGGGTCAAGTTCGACTACTTGACCATATAACTTGAACTCTACTCCAGGTGCAACGCCCATCTCTTCTACATAATCCGTTTTCCCCCTGCTCTAGTATCACAGCTCGTATTGTTGTGCTCGCAGAAATCTTGCCAGAATGCAGGGACTTCATTGAAAAGAGGGCTTCTATCCACTCCAACTTATGATATAATTAGATGCTGACTAAAACGATTTCTCGGAGCTTCTGAGTAAAACCTACAAGGCTATCACGACGGTGATCTCAGTGTCTTAAAATGGCTTAGAAAAATGACTATCACAAGATTTTAGCCAGTGTAAGTGTATATATTTGGCTTGATTGACTGAGATGACTGTAAGATAAGTGTAACAAAATCAATAGAAAACGTGCGGCGTTTGCTATTTACGGAGAACCGAAATTGCCATGCAGTGTTCAGTTAAGCGAGTAGTAAGTCATCCATTTTACTGCGATCTGTTTACGTTTCTGGCATCCTGTCTCCGGTACACAGTAACAGCAAAATGCATAGACATCTTCTTCAATGGCGACATAACTACCGAATCTAGAAACTTTTGACAGAATTATCAGCGGATGATCACTCCTCAGTACTAGAAAGGTCTAAACGAGAAGGGGGTAAGTATAGTTAAATGAATTCTTAAGTACAATTTCACAGTATATTGGTCATTTGCGAACAACGCGTTTGCTGAAGTGTCTTCGTCGCCCGTGACCATGTCCCATTCTCTCTTACTGAGCCACTATCCTGTTTGAAAAAATGAACATCTAAGCGCTCAAATGTCACAATGAACCTCGCTTTGCCTATTCACTCCAATTTTTTCTAGCCGGTGAATCATTCACGAGAGCTGTTCCTTTTTTGTGATAGCATACTTCTGGAATTCACATATCAAAGGACAACATCCTTGCCAAAATGTTTGGTCTTCGTTTGCATTCTGCTCACTTCTTTATACCTCAATTAATGGTCATAAAATCAATTGGTTTCGTCTATGCTGTCTATAAATCGATGTTTGTACATGAATGACTAGCCTTATGCTGAAATGAGACGGTCATCTCATGTCCCTTAAAGTCTTGTCAGCTTGACAAAGTTCTTTTTTTTGCAATGCCGTCCTAACCCTCGCTATTTAATTTCTTTCCATGCTGACAAGAAAAAAAGATTGCTGGGTCTTAATTTCAGTTTCATTAGTCTATGTTTGGGGTTCTTGCCAGTTACAATGCCAGCTGCAACGTGTACGGAGAGCATGTCCGACTTCCTGAGTAGCAGCTTGCTAATTCAATAACATTCTTTTATATTCCGGCCCTGGAGCAACCATACGGCAAGGGCTTGTAGGGTTGTTTGCTATTATCGAAGAATTTAGGCAGTTTCGTCATAACTGGAGTCTTAAATTCCGCTTCAATTCTGTAATATACTTATTAAAGAACAGGAAAGCCATGTTAGAAGCAATGGGCTAATGAAAAAAACTATTTCCTGTGTTTGTAAGGATACTTTTAAGACCACTCCTCTGTGAATAGCCGAGGCGTGTTGAAGACGTTTAAATATGTTAACGAATCAGAAATTATACTAATTATGCCGAGCACTGGCCTCCACCGTCCCTTCTCCCGCTGACCTCTTGGGTGCAGGCTGATCGTATCGTACGGAAAAACTTCTATATTGTACTGTTTCCTGTGCAATTTCATCCCGTTGGGTGATTTACCGTTCACATCTGCCACGTTGTTGCTTTTGAACCAGCATTCTCTTTTTTCGCTTCTGGTCGTACGGAAGTTAGAGACCGGCTGTATCTCAAAGGCTGTTTTATTTCTACTGTGAAGCGTATTTTGGACTAATCACGTACGTTGTAATGTCATCCCGTTGGGATGTTTTGCCATTTTCCTACATTGTCGTTTTTGAGCCAGTTTTGTCTTTTCTAGCGCTTCTGGTCCTGTGGTAACCTGTGGTTGGTCTGTAGCTGGAAGCTGGATTAAATTCTACTACGAAGCGTATTTTGAACGAATCACGTCGACTGTTCCTCTCGAACCTGTGCGTATAGGGGTTTTGAAATAATTTGCTCTTATCGCTGGACCCTCCATGAGTTACTAAGTGCTCTCGAGCCAGAGGTCTGCGTATTTCTCTTTAATAAATTAGGTGACGTTCTGTTGCTGCAAACCAATTTCTTGAATAATCACGTCAGTTAACTTTTATAGACGCATTTTCATTATTTTCAGTCAACTATCCGATGATCCACAACGATATAATTGATTCATATGACTTGCAATACTTTACCCTCATTCTACCAGACTCACACTAAGACATTTTAATGTTTATCCGCTTGTTTAAATATAGGTAGCGGGCGATTCCTAGCCACGTTTTCGACCTTCGTCTGCAGGAATACAGACGACCTGCATAAATTTAAGTGTTCCGGACTGGCGCTAGCGAGCTAATCCGCTGTGAATTTGCATTTTTTTACCGCCAGCATGGATCCTCTCCTCACAAAGAAGTTGTTTAAGAATTGTTCCATGCTACCGTTTTGCTTGTCAGTGTGAGCGGTTAAGACAGAGTTAAGTGAGAATATATCGACCTGCACTTACTGGTTAGCCTTCAAAAACCTCTTCTTACGTGGAACTCTGAGGTTCTCTTTCATAATATCAACGTCTCTATTGTACTGGAATGTCATTCCGTCGGATCTTTACCGTTGTTATGAACTGCAACTCTGTCACAAATTGTTGATTTTGAGCCAGTATTGTCTTTTGCAGCGCTTCTGATCCTGTGGCAGTTAGGGGCTATCTGAAGTTTAAATATGGTTTCACTTCTACTCTGAAGCGTATTTTGAACGAATCACGTCGATTGTTCCGCTCGAACATGTGCATTGAGTGATTTTGAAACCAGTGGTTCCTATCACTGGACTGTCCAAGAGTAAGTACTCTCGGGTCAGAGGTTTGCGTATTTTTCTTGACGGAATTAGATGACATCATTCTACTGCTAACTACTTTCCGGACTACTCACGTCGGTCAACTTGTCTAGACGCTTTGCGTCATTGCAAGTTGCCTTATCCCTTTAAGTTTTACTGAATAGTCAGATTATGTCTGGCCCTGTGTCCATTGTTTGTCTTACCTGAAATTTGAGTGAGGCACTGGGTGGGGGAGGAGTAAGTGGGAGGAGGGTTAGAGGAATGAGGGGCGGATTGAAAACACAGAAACGGCCTCATGGGACATAACTGAACATGTTTCAGTCAGCTGGCCGAGCAGCATCGGTAAACCTCGCAGAAGTGCCAAACACCCCTCAATTCTAACACACCCCACCCACTCCTTCGCTCATAATCCGTCGGTATTGCGGTCGGTAACTGTTTCCCCTTCTCAAGAGAGTGTACCAGCTCCTCTTGACGTGCCCCCAGCGCGTCCAGAAATGGGGTCCACTGGAGGCCACAGAAACTCTTGAATTTTCGTATGTAACGATGCCCATGTCCCAAGAGGTGGTAGTTGCTACCTCAATTCCTCCTCTGCATACAAGAAAGGCCGCGACAACATTCGTTTAGATTTTGTCGGTAGGACTGAGTTGCTTCGTGTTTTTGTATTTGTCTGTTTCCTCTCATTACTCGCTATCGATAGTCGCTGACTGTGAGCCCCATGTTGTGATTCACTGCTTGTCGTTGTACCCATCGAATTGTTTCAGTGCCAATATACTGTAATGTTCAGGGGAGTTATGCGAACTGATGGTTAACTTGAAAAGAATTTGGATACACATCTGAGTAAATGCAAATGTTACGTGGGCATGAGGAAGCAGTAGCAGGATTAGCGCAAGTATATGCATGCAGACTATTATGTAGGTTTTCCTGTTACTAGTGGTGTGATTTATCTCTGGACAGGTTGGACGTATGTGGAAGCTGCTACGAATTTGCCATTTGGTGGGCATTTTAAGCTGCGGAAGGCAATAAAATGTATTAATCTAATTGTGTGACCTGAGTGGCTTGCATGATTAATGTATCGTCTGTATGCTATTCCAGCGTTAAATTAGAATGTGCGGGGATATCGAATGACCTCGGTCGCACTAAATATGAGAGATTCCGTGACCAGAGAGCACTTGCCAAACTGCAGCCATGGCACTGCTTACAAAATTTGGAGTATGTTGGGGGTACGATATAGTTGCTCATAGCTGTTAGCGCTAAGGTGTATTTGTTCTAAAATGATCTAATGAGGGTTAGTCAGCGAGAAATACCACGGAATGGGGAGGCAGGGTAAGATGTGTGTGATGTTAATTTTAGCGATTGTGACGATAACGTAGTGAGGACACAGTGGCTGCCAACTGCCGGGAAAAATAGTTCCTTATATGCAAGAAAATTCAGACAGCAGTAGTTCTCATAGCGGCTCACAGATTTCGCATTGTGAAGCCTGGTTTGTGTGGATCGTGCTCGACTTCATGAAGGTAGCTCGTTTAATACGTATCGATTTCTATGCCCCAACCCGTCCCTAGTCGTCTTGGCTTTTATGGGAACCTCTCTGGCGTTTGTACGGCAGCTGAAGTAAAATATCATGCAAAGTTGGCTTACTCCCAACAAATTTGCATGCATGTTACAACTGTTCGTCCGGAAATGCATGGCTCTTAGTGAAAATACCTTTCGCTTCTTATATAACCTTCCTGGATGAGGCGGCCTGCTGTATACATTTCCTGATACAGTTAAAAAGCATAACATGCATCCTTTCGAATAAAAAATGACCGTGATTAGGTAATTATCAGCATAATCCGTTAAATTTATCTCTCTGGCTTTTCTTTTTTTAGTATATTGTTAACATCGAAACCATGCTTTTCCTCACATACATGTTGTAAATTGGCCTGTACAGTTTGGGCAGGATGATTTAATTCTCATCTGCTTAAAGTTTTCATCAATTATTTTAATTCCTGGGTAGTTTAATTTATTCTGGTGTTGGTTTGGGGCGTCAACCATAGTGTTACTGCAGCCATGTTGGTAGCGTGCGTGAGTGCAACATAGATTTCCTTCCAAGTAGCCAGCAGATTATTTTGTAATTGGCTCTCAAGAGCACTGGCTTTTCTTATTATAGTTATCCAAATTGAATGGTTTCCTGAAACGTATTTTAACTGAGAGCTTCTAGCTTTCCAACGGTGCCGAATGCCCGGTATATCCAATCTCATTTACAAAATAACTCTCAGTAAAATGTAGGTTGATATCTTGAAACATGAGCTTAAAAAGTAATTTCTGATCCGACACTTGGTTGGTATTCCGAGTATAACGTTTTCTCATGAGACGAATTAATGCAGACTTAGATGTATGTGTATTTTAATTGTAAAACGTCAGTTGTTGGGCTTTTTTAGACTGATATGAATTACGGTTCCATCTTTGGGGCAGGAGATTTTACGACCTGAAGTTAGTATACTAGGAAATGCTTAGTAAATAATAGTTACCAATCATGATGTTACTGAAAATAGCAATAGAAGCTGAAGTTTCCACTTCTGGCCTATGTACTCTTGTCAAGTTTATGTTCTCCAAATCCTATGCGGAGTTCTAGGGATTTCGACTGGAAATAGTTTTTCGTCGAGTATCTGCGGGTAAACGCTGTCCATTTTGAACTGTGCACCCATGTTTCTGGTGACTAAAAGCTGGAATAATTATGATTCCCTGAAAGCGGTGTTCATTGATCTTTTCTGATTTTAAGATGGAATTTAAGATTTAATTTTTCTTTTTCTTTTCACATGCTGGGGGACACAGAGAATCGAATAAAAGTCAATAAGAGTAATCTTAAAAAGTCGCAACCAAAAATACTGCTACAGTTGGTCCTCTCGTTTCGTATTCCCTGGCTAAACAGCAATATTCTGACCCCACACCTAAAGGTTCTCAAATTGGCACCAAGATCATTAATTCATCAGTAATGGTTACGTAAAATCCCATCTAGTAAAAGCAAAAGGCAAAGCTAAGCAAATTTTCGACGCCCTTAAAACTTTTCCTTTGTCGTTAAAAGACTTTTCGGTTCTTGGCATGGTTCTCGTGGACTTAGAAGTTATTTAAATTTAATCTTACCATACAAATACGCGTTATAAGTTTTCACATGCTACGTTTTGCATCCAAAATTCGTACGTACGTGTTGTGTTGTTTTTTTTCATAGAAGTATGCGCTAAGGTGGAATTTTAGTAACCGAAATCTTGGCTCCATAGCCAGACTGACGGTCCAACGCTTCAAATTTATTTTTCATTTTTGTTCCTCCTTTGACAGGAGGAGATTCTTTAAGTATCGTTCAAAGCAATTAAACAGGAAGACACCTTAGCCGTTCGATCGACTTCATGGACGTGGCAGGAACTTGCTGATGAGTTTATTTGCTATACTGAAATAGAACGTGAGTGTTGCTGGTTTGCGCACTTTTTATCACGCAGGTTTATGTCGAGAGTGACAGTGACTATTCAGCGAAGGTCTTACATGCATATAACAACTTCAAACTGTTAAACAATCAGTATAAACCTTTGCATAGCTTCTTCACTCTCAGAACGCTCTTGCAATTTTTTAATATCTCGTCAAAGCAGACGGACATTTTGAGAATTTTGTCGCAAAAAAATTACTGTTGGATGTGTAAATACGTGAGATTCGACAGATTTATTCGAATAAACGCGAAATCTGAATACTTTTAAAGATGTCTCTCAAACAGAAAGGGATTTCTTGAAGCTTTTTTCAAAAACATTCATGCAGAAGGTTCGCTTGCCATAAAAACCATAATGGGTAGGAGTACTCTCTATAACTATCTAGCATCTCCGGAATTTATAAACATAATACTCCAAAGGTTTACGTGATTACCCGCGTATAAACGTAAGCTAGGACAGGGCGATAACTACCGATGCAGTTTTTTTACCAGGGTCTTACGCTTAAAATTACTTACCTTTATGTATCAAGGGTGATCTTATACCAAGTCTCTGCATACTGCGGTGTCGTGAATAATGTGAGAATACCTTACATATTTTGTAATGACTCTTTTTTTCCAGTTAGCACCTTTAAAGATTCCAGCAAGCTGCTTCCTCCTATCTTTAATTATTGCGTGTTTGAAATGAAGACATCGCTGTGTTAGGCAAAGTAGAGGTTAAGGCAATAAGTTGAACTAGAGAAATGGCTCATTGGCGCAGATTTAGGACACTGCTGGTGGTTTGGAGAGCTAGATCAGCGACTAGTTACCATGCAAGCTACCTACTGAGACCCCCAAAAACGGGCTAAAATCCATCTAGGAATACGTCCACCGGAACGTCAATTTTATTTATCCCGAATAAACAACTCAAAATAATGAATCCAAAAGCCCTTTGAAAAAAACATAAAAAGCTGCGAATTATGTTTTAAAGTTTTGCGAATAGGAAAGTTTTTTATATATTTATACCATTGTAAAGGTAAGAAAAACATGGTCAAATGTGGAGCTTTTCCATTGGGTCATTTTCCATTGTCCTTTTGGGGTGAGTAAGGGGTACATAGTAACAAAACCAATTTTGGTTTGGAAATATATGAATTCCCATAACCCTAGATTTACCTCATTTGATTTAATTTCAAACATCCGATGGTTCAGCATACCGACTTCAGTTCCTTCAAGCTATCCATCAAAGTAATTTAATCGGAGACAAACAGTTCCAGTTCGGCACTGACAGACGGCTTCAGGTTGTAAACTGTCGCAAGTGCATACATTTTCAATTTTCACGGTTAGCTTATCGTCCAATGTGGCCGAATTTATGTTTTGATGTGAGGTGTTCTGTAAGCAAAATACCTATAGTTCAAGGCCCACAATTAGGTAAGTCGGCTTCTCTGTTAAAATCACTTAGACGTGCCATTTCAGCTGCGGCACGAAATATTGACAAAAAATTCAACCAAATTTCGTAGCCTCAATAGTCTGATTGAATGAAATTTACAATCTGCCAATGACGGTCGAGTTGTGTATAAATGTACTGAGTACAGGTAACAGACAGAAGCCCAGACACACTTTTCGTCGTTATTGGTGGTGCATTGTAGGAGGAATCTGTCGCCTGTGTCGCTATGTGCTTAGAACACATTTGTCAATAATAAAGACGGAACTTAGTGTCGGAATTTTGAGTACGGTTTATGGGACATGTCTGAATTGTCTGATCGTAAGAACACTTCCTGTTATTATAGTGTGTGGAATAATATAAGTAACACAGCTATAAACGGGTTAGGAAAAATTGCTTCATTTTACTAACCCACGGATTTTGTATAAGAGAATTGCATTCTGAATTCCGGAAAATTGCTTCCTCGTAATATGAATAATCAAAATTTCGTGCGTGCAACTGTAAAGACGGGTTTAGTTTTCAGTTTGTTTATGATTAGCATTTTGATGTCCGTGCTTTCCTGTAGTGCATCTTCTCTGTCCGGGCCAGTTTCCAAGTCGCATAGTCTGTTGTAGTAAAAATTCTTCCAAATGCTGCGCTCAATTTTTCTGGATTAAAAACTTCACAGACCTTTGCTAGTTTGATTTTTTGGTAGTTACCTTCCGGTGAACTTGTGTTCCGCTTCCTTTTCTCCCGTGACGCTTGATAAGGCATAATACATGCAATTTTTAATATAACTTTAAACCTGTGCATGCAAATATCTGCATACGCATAACAATATAGGCGCAATCACGCTTTGAAAATAATCTTTGCATACAGACGAATTAAATGTCTTCTAAGGGTTAATGTTGCTTGAAGTAGAGCATGCAGTCAATTACCTTATGTTTGGTGATGGGCCTGTGAGCCTGTGACGTGATGTTGTCGTTTTATGTTTATCGAAATGTATTAGAGTAAAACAAAGAGGAGCCCGTATGATTTCTTGCAAGAGACGTCAAAAGAATAAAATTCTTATTAAAGGTCTGTGTCGATAGACCGGCCAGTGACTACGATTTTGCACTAGAATTAGCATATGCAATCATCGGCGGGCTATTTTCTGTGTATCAATAAACCTTTTTTATTAAAATTTCATTGTGTTCTTTTGCGACGAGCTAAGTTATAGAGCGTCCTCGAAAATCAAGCGAATTCTTTGCAGTGTGCCCTAGTTTACATCCATTGAAAATCTTAAAATTCTGAACCCACCTTAAAGTTAAATCTCAACGCCGATAAAAATAAACACCAATACCATGGTATGTGGTGGATATAATTATGTTCACCGAAGAATATTTCTTAAATTATCCTTATCTTTAAAAGACGTTTCACTGGTTTATTTTGCTGAAGCATGTCCATTTACTTCACCTTTTGCCCTGTAAATTCAAGGAATAAAATTAAAACTTCTGGCGCGTTTTCCAACTCCATGAAAATAACTGATAGTTATTTTTCAGCAGAGAAAATAACTTACCTTCTTAGTGACATTAAAGTTCTTTTCGTTATCATTGCCCAAATGTCGACTTCGTTTGGCGATTGTAAATGAAAATAGAAGGATATGACTGAATTTTTGATGCTTTGTCCACTGATGCTTCTAACGTACATATTGGCTAAAACTTTATCGCGAAAAAAGGCTTATGCTGTTTTTCAATAGTTACAATTACCACTTGATGCTGGGATACTTACGCAATATTTGAAATTGTCAGGGAACTATGGGTACGTGTTAATACAAGACTATGTTTAGGTACTATAAGAGTTTATAGGACCTAAATGCACGCAGATATATAATTCTGAAGATTTTTATGGACGTACAACTATCCAGGTTCATGAGAATAACGTGGAAGTCTAAAACCTGCTTTACCTGACTGACGAGAACCAAGAATTCTTACTTTCAGGAAGCCGCATGTTGACTTGCTAAAACTCTCAATTGTTGATAAGTCTCCTCTAGAAAAATAAAGGGTAGTGATGCATAAACGCGATCTAGAGCAAATAGTTATTTGGAAATTTCGTAGAAATAAGTGACTCTTACGCTCTGTTCATATTTAGGACATGGTTTCTGTGATAAATAGTCGGCACAAGAGAAACATCTTCCGAAACCCGTTAAGTGTATGGCTAACTTACCGAAAGTTGTAGGCATCAAAAAATAATCCTCCCCAGTTCCGTCATCACATTTCTTTAGTAAGGCCCCTTACTGTGTTTTAGTCCATTTGAGCTACTTCAAATATATGGAGCGATCCTACGATTTGATTGTCAACCGGATGCAATGTCGTACATATAAAACCATTAAATTCCTCAAAGTACAAAGGTCTAATGAACTGTTTTCTAGTGAAGAATCGCGATTGAAAATTTATTTTTTGAGCGTGCACCTTCGATTGATATTTTCCCAACCGAATGAAAACATGAACTGTTCCTGGTCAATTTGTATTACGGTATGGACTCAAGTGAACCATAACTGATGGGCAAATTGGTTTGAATCTTAGACGCTTTCCATTTTAAATCATTGCTTAAAGTTAACCGAAGCGACTCAATAGTTTCTTATGTCTCAGACAATGGCAAATTTACCCATGTTGACATAAAACCGTGATGGAATTAATTTTAAAAGTGCCTGAATATGCAGTTAAAGGGCAACTGCTTTAAATTGATTATGGTAACGCGAGGAAGTATTTTTCTAAGCGTACAAAATAAAGTCGTGATGCATACTTGGTATTTTTGTACCGATTTTTTTCTGTAACAGTAGGTGCTTAATTATCACCCCAAAATCGAGAGATAAAGATCAAGTCACCTTATCAATCGACCGATCTAATAGCAGTGCGAATAATTTCTTTTCCGTTTTGGAATGCGCGCATTATATTCCAGACTGTATATTTGTATGCATTGATTCTAAGGATGGGGTAGGACCATTTGCTCAGGGCTTGTCGCCATCAAAACATGGGGTTGTTTAATAACCGTGACATGTATGCATTATAGCATCTAATTCTCATTCCCTACAAGGCATACTGTAGGCTGAAAACTCAGGAGAAAGTCATCAAAAATATTGATAAACACGTCATTATTAGTGACATTTAATGTTGTTTAGAGGATTTGGTGCAATTTATATTAACTAGTCTTCTGATTTGATTTGAAAATATGTTTTTGTTTTAATATGCCATCCGGTGAACGTTCTCCCCAGTTGTTGACTGAAGAAGCCTCTGTCTCTAATACAAAAAATTGGGTCCCGTGGACATCAATGTACTTTCGAGATTAATTTATGTGCACGTTCTGTCTTCAAAGGACTGTCATAGTGTTTTCTGTCGTTTTAGGAAAATATACTGTAATTCCTCAATCTTCTGGGAGCAAAGCGTTTTTAAATATGACGTTGTTCTTTCTTCGAGAGAACTGTTCAGTCTCTTTTCTCCTTCACTGTCCTGTTTAGAGCTGAGCACATTTGCAGGTCAGCGGGAAGGCACTTGGAGATCGAACTGAGGCAGTGATGGGTTGTGCATATCGCTTCGATCTGTGGATGGTATGCACACCACTAATTCATCCTCCCTAAACTATGGAATCCACACAGTTGCATAATCGCATTCATTACACTCTAATATCCCGGGTGTTTGCAACGCGGGCTGTCCTTGTGTGATTCAGCCCGTCGTGTCGGATGATTGCCGAAGTTTGACTCCTGCACTGGGGACCTGCAGATGAAAAATGGGTGGCAAAGAAGGTCATTTTCTAATTCTCAAGCATAGGGTTGAACATTTAGGAACACGGTTAATCTATGACAAGAAATATCCTCCAGAATAAAAATAATATGCTCCAATTGTAAAAACTCATTAATGGACTGACACAAATTAATTCGGCAAAACATAGGCATTAGAAAACAATGTTTACCTTCGGTGTTGTTGAACTGTGAAATTCGTGCATATTAATCAGGGAGAAGAAAAGAAGTTCCAGGAAGTAACCTAGCATGCACAAATAAGCCAAAAGTTGGAAAAATTGATGTATTTGCTGCTGTTCTAGTGACTATCACAAATTGGAATTATAATATTTACTTACTGTATTGCAAGCTTACTCCAAGTAAACCGGTGACCGAACTGTTACGATACAAGCGAAGGCCTCCAAAGTGCAACCGCTTGCGCGTGGTAAGAATCATAATTATATGCAGTTATTTTTTGTACATTGAGAAAATAGTATTTTTATGTTTAATTACTAAGACGAAAAAGACGTTTAATCCGGCTGCACTTTTCAGCTGTAAGCTTATTTACATTTTTAGACATTAGCATGTGCTCCCGTGTGCCTTACGTACACGATGAATAGAAGAAGGGACGTGATTGAATTCTGGAATTTTAAAGAGTTCAACTTAGACATCGAAGCAACGACCGAAATAAAACGGCATGAACGTTGTTTATGAACTTCAGTGTACAACATCTGAAACTGAGAGGTGCCATTGCAGGGAGAGCACCTAAGACATAAGTCTCAAAGGAGCTTAGTAATTTCGGCATACAAATGATTGTATTTAACTAGTTGGAATATAGAAAATGGAAAAAAGTGGACAGATAGTATTACGCAACCTTACAGAAGTCATATCTACCCTATGTTTATGATTATCTTCATGTTTACTGCAGAAAACTAGCACTTATGCTCACATAGAACTAAAAATGGACTTTTCGCCATAACGACAGAGGTTGTGGCAGCAGCTCAATAAGGATACACCTATCCTATACACTCAAAACCTCATCGAAACCTAGGGAAAAATAAAGTCACCAATATGAGCAAAAAAGAAAGCTACAGGGAAGTCAGAAGGAATACACTTATTGGAAGAATATATAATGAGTCCAAATTTGGATGGAGCCTCCAAAATTCATTAAAGGCAGGATCATAAAATGGAAGCGAATGTCTGTGGGAAGCAGTATTTATATAATACAGTTAAGAAAGAGCTACACCTAGTGAAATTTTTAGCTCCCATATCTATGGCGGATATTTATATTTTATGTAATTATCGTTTTGTTACCCACATTTGAGTCGTTGATGGCTGCCTCTTCTTTACTGGTGTCAGTGACATTGGAGATAATTGTGTAGTAAATTGGATCGTGTGTGCTGCCACTGGAATTTGGTTCACCTAAGCGTTCCCCATGAATAATTTCTTACTTCAGTTAGAAACCACTGCGAGCCGGAGAAATAAAGTGCGAGTATCTGTTGACTAACGTGGGTACCAGCGCTCAGTTAAACTTTAATATGTAGCCATGTTCCATTGAATGAACTGCCAAGTGGAAATTAAGATCATTCCATCTCATTGCTAATGCATATCCGGAAAATTGGGTTTAAATATCTTCTTGGTTTTGCTTTAAAACGTACCTCAATTTAGTCAAGGTTCTCAGGTACACGGTCATTATCCATTCGGTGCTAAGAATTTTCCTAGGTAGAGTAATAAGTTCACTAGATAGCACGCGGGTAATTACTGTTTCTAATGGTGAACTGCTGACCCAGGCTGTTGTATAAGTATATTCAAAAGACAATTTGGCGAGCATACGTTAGCTTTAGATAAATTCTCATCAGGCCTTTGCATTTATATCACTGTGATACTAAGTCAAATATGCGGGTAAGTAGAACAAACTGTACGGTTGTCAGGGTGGGAGGAGGGAGGGGGAATGAAACAAAATTGCGGCCCGTTTCTGATCATGGTCAGAGGAATGGTGGCCACCGGGACAGGTAATTATATGCGGGCGCCTAAATTGTTGGCTTTCGGCCACGGTAATTGTGGTGCCTGTATAAATTATAAAGTATAAGTATATTCTCATTCGAAACGTCAGGGACTCGCATGCGGTTGATCAAGTGGACAAAACAAAAAGTATAAACATAAGTGATGAAGGCGGAAACGATTAATCTTGGTTGTGGATATCTAAGAAGTTAATCATAGACGTATTGTGTTCGCAATTTAGCTAAAAGGCTTTACTTACAGTAGATTTTATAACTCATGAAATGTCATCCTCAAAATTTAAGATTGAATTATGGCACATAGTTGAACTTTTTATTGTGTTTTTCATACTGATTTGAGGTAAAAAATGCTTTTTTCTAAGGAAGAGTTCATTTCATATCTATTTATTGAAAACAAAACTGGGCAAAATGGGGCAAATCCAACGTTTCTTGATTTGCAGGTTATTTTCCACGTTATTGCACCTTCTGGACCAAGTGTTCTTGTTTTTTTGCATTGTCCCATAAACGAATATTAATAAAAGCTAGAAACGTTTTAAATATATCCTTTTAGAGAACGGAAAATTTGATTTTGCATTAACGAAAATAAGGTAAATGGAGATATGAGAAACTAGATTTTTTCGGGAAAACAAGGATGCATTTAGTTTTAAAAATTCAGTTTTGCAAATCTGCGACATTTATGCCAAAAATCGCAGTATCAAACTTGTGTGCGTGTATTGGGTTTAACCACACCGATAATTGGGACTGAAAAGCCGCCACATGCCGTCATTTTTCGTTGTCACGCCATACGCGAAAGTTGTCCAGACAATAACTATATACAGTTTAATTTTAATGAATACAGAAAATTGAAACAGAAAGGGCAAAATTTTGACATGTCCTTGCAAATCTTAGTATATATTCGGCTCAGTTTTGCACTTGCAATCTTTGAAAGTGCGAAAAGTATACCAAAAAACGTTCCAATAGAAAGAAATAAGTGATTTCTTTCATTATCAGTGGACATTTTACCACCTATTTTTAGCGAAATCGAAAACCAGTCGAACGTCCCTATTTTTTCTTTTACTAGATCTTGGAACATGGCTAAGTTCACAGACATTCGACAAAGAAATATCTTATTAAATTGACTTTTAAAGAGGTAAATTATTATATTTAATTTTATCAAATCGACCTTAGTAACATTAATTGCCAAATAAGGTTATGGGCTTTTATTCTTATCGGCAACGAGTTTTCGTGTATGGGTGAGCCTAAAAACATGACCTAAGTGGCTTTCTGCATTGGTAAGGTTGTTTCGGAACTCACTATTACGGTAAAATATTTTAAGAAATATCTTATTTTGAAGGCTTTATTAAGCACCTATAACGAAATCTACATTTATGGGCAAAAGAAAGATTACATAGGAAAACCTTAAGTATCTACCAAAATTTCAAGGACGATCCGAAACTCATCGTTATCCAGCACCTGAAATACTTCTGGAGCAATTAAATAAAAGAGAAATCCTCTTAATTTGCATAAAATGGTATGCTAACGATTTCACCGAATAGTTCTATTTAAATTTATCAGTCACTGACCAGCTTATCAACATGTCAGCTTATGAAATATTTTATTTCTGTGACGTCCCTGCCAGCGCAATCAAGTGAAAATCTGTTTGGTTTAGTCAAACGTGTCTTAAACGATGAACGGAAGAAGTAACCGCAAGTCCTCGTTTAACCGTTTCGGAATATATACCCAAAATTTAGGCTATTTGGTATCAGCCATACTTTCCATTGCCCTTAATCTGAAAGACCATGGCCATGGATTATACACTAAAGGACTATTTTCAAAACGTAATTCTACTTGTGGTGTTGTATTTACTGGCTTTTTTATATGGACAAGTGTCTTCAGGGGAAGCTAAAGACACTGTGAGTATATGAAGTTTAGGAACTAACAACTGGAAAATCTTATTATTTTGCTTAGTAATTGAGAGTCCCATGTGCTAAAGTGGAATGCCAGTAATTTGGACGTGAGGATTTCAGTAGAATTTAGAATTTTATTTCATTTCGTTTTAATGGTATAGCATCAACTGTCAAGAATAATTTCTTCTTCAATTATGTTGCAATATTTTTGTTTAAATTTCGAAGAATGTCATATTTTGCAGCGGGTTGAGGTTAGAATTTAAACTGTCTTTTAGTATTTATATAAACACCTCTGCGTGTTCCGCCCTGTGTAAAGTGGTAGTAGACTGATAAGAGTATTGACAATCATCTTGTATTTTCATAAGAAAGGGAGATCTTTACTGATGCTTTCGAGATGGTTCTTCTTTGTGCAACCTGCTAATGATAAAAGAAAGACAAAAGCGACCAAAAATCTACATAATTGGAATTATAGAGGCATTTTTAAATTTGATTTATAAGGTTATCCTCTGTTGGTGGTAAGACCTATGGATTTAGCTTTAACACATTTATGGACATGTGAGATTATCGTAAGGTTTAAACACATATCATCACGCTATTTTACTTAAATATTCCTCTTTTAGCCCTACAATGTAAATGATTGGCTTAAAAAGAGTTGCATATTGAATATATGCAAGTGTTGTTTTATTTTAATTTGCGAAACCGGTATTACTCATGTTATGCAAACGCTAAGTAAATGCTCACCAGAACGGTTTGTGGCTTGATGATCTTCAATTGATTTTAATGCAAGCATTGCCACATTTGTTGTGTTAAAATCGCGTTCCATTAAAATAAATTTAAGTGGGCTAGCCTTCATCATATAAGAGCTTCGGATTTGTCTAAAGTTTTCATCGGCAGTGCAAAACAAGGCAGCCAATAATATTCAATAATAGAGAAGCTTTAGAAGTAATAGACTTAGTTAGATTTCCACGGAGTACAAGTACCAAAAAGCCTAAAATTTTGGAATATAAGTTTTGGTACAGTTGATCAGGCATTGAAATATAATTCTCATTGCGGAGACAGCTTCAGCACGTAGTTTGAGCGAAGTTTTGAATATAAATGTCCTTGACTCCTCTTTTTAAGACGCCAACAATTGGTTCTTATAACATGTTGACTACTCTGACATGCTGCACCACGGAATTTTCATGAACCCATGAAGTTTTCGTTTAGCACTCAAAATCTCGTCAGATTGCCAATCTTCATACCTTAAACTCAAATGATAGCACTAGATAAAAAGGCAAGGACATTTTGCTTTTAACTTAAATGCAACATTTATTTATTTTGCTTAATTAAATTATTTAAGATTCAATAAGGTTTGGTCCACCCAAAAAGTGCAAGATATGTCTACAGCTATGAGCAGTTCTTTTTGCAGTAGCTTAAAGCAAAAACTAAAATTTCTTATGACCGTTCGACTCAAGAAGCTTCCTAAAAGTCAGATTAACTAAAGGGTAGGGCTGGTTTTACCGGTATACTGTGGAAGCAGGTAGTTAGGATAATAGCCTGCTAAGGATGCCGGTCCAAAGATATTTTTTGAGGTAAAATTATTTTACTCTTGCTTTTATTTACCTGAACTTTTGGTCCTGTAATTTCGCATAATAAAAACTAACTTTAGTAACGTACTGGATTAAATTACGCGCATACATGTATTTTGCATTTGTCGTCAAAAGTATAACACGACGCTTTTCGTGAAGAAGCTCTCAATCGTGGATTATACTTATATAATTTATGAAACACATTTTGAAATATTATGACCACTGTCTAAATAACGAAGCAGAAGTAAGTGGAATATGATGCATGTATTTATTATGTTGACATGATGCATGAAAGAAACTTTCGCACGCACAGTGTGCTTGCAATTCCTTTTGATAAAATGAAGAATCTTAGACGTACAAATACCTATGGCCTAATTGAGTGAACCAATTCTTCCACTTTTCGCGGTTTTTGGGGAAGCGGTCATCGATCCTGGAGGAGTAGTTGAGTTTAACAAGCTTGCCAAAGTTAAAAGTCAATTTTTAAGTCCTCATAAATAGACAGAACCAAGGATGTATAAAGTGTTTCCCTTCAAGTAAGCAATGGCACCTTCGAACTCAAACGTTTTAGGTTTTTGTATCCGCGCAATTACGTGCTTTGACACCCAGTGATACTATTATGAAACAATACTTTTTTCGATATGCAAATACATTTGGGGAGGTGGGTTGCGGTCATGTATCCGCAATCGTTTTTAAGCAGATATGCGTTTTTAGAATGAATATTATACTCGTTTAGTTTAGTTAGAATGATTTTCAGCTTTTCAAGATTATCCCGCAGTAATCCTGGTAAAGATTAAAGGACTAAACCTGAACTGAATAGGCAGCAATCGCTTTTCATTTGTTTCCAAAAAAACATGAGAATCAGTAAAGCGAGAACTCGGAAGAATTCTTCTTTACTTTGTTTTAGCGAAAGGTCCAGTTTATGTACTTCAATTGAAACATAAGTAGATACTTATAAAACTTAAGGAGTTTTTGAAGAGTTTTCAGTTAGGGCATCAGTATATTCCTCGTAGATCAGTATCCTTGAGGTTTGTACCCTTTGATGGCAAGGTGCCATGCCTAAATTGGCGTACATAAACGCCAAAACCCATCGCCAAAACATGAAAATTTAAAATAACCGTTTAACTTAATATTTCTTCTAAGAATCATACACATAAAACCTTTTTCTTCAATAATGCACTACAAAAACCGAAATGTTTACACGAAAATAACAGCAATTTTGGATATCCTATGGACTACTGTAGAGTTGTTGAACTATAGGTTGTCGGGAATATCACTTGCATGTTGCGTTTACTGCTGCAGTTACTAATATTGTATCAGATTTTCAGTTTTTGCCCGGACATTTTCCTTTTCTGAGATCCCATAAGAGAAAGTTATCAAACTCATTTTCACCCAGTGAACACCATCCCAAGCATTATAAAGGATAAGCTTTTGACTCAAAACATTAAAATATAATTCTTCTTGGGTTTAATTTTAAAATAAGCAGGCCACTGCCTGTCGAAATATATAGGATATTAATTTTTAGAAGCATTTACACTGAGAATCAAAAACAAATTTTAGAATTTTCTATGATGTATTTTATAGTTTACCTATGCATTTATTTGCATAAACGGGCACTAATAATTTCAAAAATGTTTAATATATATTGGAAGTAAATGGTCCTATCCTCATACTCTGGGTTTTACCTTCATATTACTGGCTTGAACTAATTTCACACTGTTTTCAATAAATGCATTGGTTTTATTAATACTTATATGCACCAAATCTGAAATTGCATGCTTGTTTTTATAGGCATAGAACTTTCTAGAATCTTTTGATCTTTCTGAAACAGACGCGATCTTTTGATATTGAACGATGTACATTTCCTCATATAGATATGTATCTGGAAGAGCAAAACCAAGCTAGATTAGAATAACCATTTCCAGCATAGTAGTCGGAGGCAAACCACTTGGAGTAATTGGCCATATGGATTTGAGTAAGGTCTTACCGCCAATGTACAATGAAACGGACTCCTACACGTGAACAAGCATTTATTTACCATTAAAAGTTAAGCATTGCATATAAAATATCTCTTTGCCAATTTATTTTAAAAGGTAAGCGGGCAGTTCATTTCGGTAAATATATTTTTTTCGGAAACTAATCAAACATACCGAATGTCATGAAGAATCCGGGCCCACGCAATAATCGTTTTCGATGCATAACTAAACAGTCTAAATGAAATACTTTTATTAAAACAAAAGGACAGCCCGATTAAGACGGCATTAAGCTAGCTTGTATTCTTATTTTTCTGAAAAGTAAAAAGCAAGATATAACCTAATTACAATATCTGAATTCGTTGGCTCCAATCCAGATGCAGGAATGCCAGTGAATGCAGTTTCCTATTTGACACCAACATATACAGACAATTGGATGGAGTAGATATGGGCTCGCCCCATGGCCCGCTTCTGAACAATATATTCATGGATAAGTTGGAAGCTTTATAGTTTCGTCACTAGACAAATAGTCTGAAATAGTTTGGGTGGAACGTGGATGATATATTTGCGGTTGCATCTCAACAAACTGACATTTCAGCTCTAATGGATACAATAAATCAAGCACACTCGTCAATCCAATTTAAATTGGAACAAGATCAGTCCGGATCGCTCCCAATTTCTGGGCGTGCTTCTGAGTAGAAAGTCTGATGGGCGTAGGAAGACCTGGTCCAGGCGATATACCCATTTTATTAGTTTCGTACCACTAAACTTTAAGCGTACTTTAGCGCGCCGTTTCACACAAATGGGCGAAAAGGATCTACTCGGCCAAAAGTATTGTATGAGCCTAAGGTTGCAGAAAGCATTTTTTGACAGAATGGATACCCAGGTCGGTTTATTGTTAGGAACATGGCCGGAAGACTACAAACCCCCCGGTGCTAACGGAAGGCAAGAAAATACTTTCATCAGGGTCCAATTTCAAGGTGACGTAGCAAGTGAACTCTTAAGAAGGTACCTAAGTCAAGCTATACCTGACACTTCCAGCAGCTGATGCCTATATACTGTTCTCGACTTCTCCCATTCTATAAAGTGGTCAAAGGATTAGAGAGAGCACCTTCCAGCATGACTTGAAAAGGGCCAAATAAAGAAACTCGTCTGCATTCTCGTTCGTATGGTAGATCCAGATCATCGCGTAGATGTCAGGAATGCCTTCCCGGTGATTTACAAAGACCCCTCAAGCTATTAAAACTGCCTGGGATAGTGTATGCTAGCTACTGTGGGAGCGGCTGCAATCAGGTTCCGTCGGCCGGTCATGTGCCCTCAAAAGGACTTCATACAGGCGCTGCAATTAATATAGCCCAAAGCCCGTAGTTAATATCTTTTCGCGGCCTCCACCATCCCTCTGACTATGATCAGAAGACTTACTGCAATTTGGTTTCCTCCCCTACTCTGACAGCCGCGCGATCTGTTTTTGTAAGTGCCCGCATATTTGACTCATTTATTCAGCCATTTAAAGGTAATAGCCTGAGGAGAATTTATCGAAGGCAAACGTATACTCGCCAACTCTTATTTGAATTTTTCAATGGCGATCCACACCATTTTAATAACAATAGACTAAATAAAGTAGATGTATAATGTCATAAATCAAAAGTCCTTATAAATGAATAAATTTTGATAGTCTGAACAGTTATTCGGATTTTTTAGGTAAAATAAAGCTAATTAGGGCCCATGCAAAAGGATGAGGTAAGCATTGGACGCGGGCACGCTGAAAGGTAGATGTTGTGGGACTTCTATTTTTATTTTTATGGGCAAAATTTATAGTGAATGAGGAAACTGTCGTCGTTTGGCTTGTAAAATTTTTGCAAGATTTAAAATATTTCATACGGCCGGATAAGGAGAATACGATCATCGCTTAAAATGATGGGTGGACTCTCTTAATGTCCGCACCCCGGAATAAATTTGACCTGGCCCTTAATTTGAGGAAGGCTAAATATTCCAGTGCACAAACTTAACAGCAATTCTTATTCAAACGTTAACCGTAAGGCTTACCTGAGCTCTAACCCCTAGCTCTAATTTCCCTGACATTTAGCGCATTAGAATCGGTACTGAGACTGGTTCCTCTTCTTCTTTTATGACATGGGAACCAAAGAAGTAAGCTACAACAAAAAGAGACGACAAGTAAAAGCTCAAAAGACAATTTGGCGAGCAAACGGTTCTCAGGGTGGGGGGAGGAAGGGGGAAAGAAACAAAATTGCGGTCCATTTTCTGCTCATCGTCGGATGAATGGCGGCCATAGGGATAGCTAATTAGATGCGGGCGGCAGAATTGGTGGATTTCGGCCATGGTAATTTCGGCGCCTGTATAAAGTTCTTTGGAGCACACAGGACCGATTTGCGTAGCCCGGTTGCAGTTGCTTCTGCCGTAGCCAACAGACGCTGTTCAAGGATTTTGGAATAGGTTAAGGGACCTTTAAAATAACCTGAAGGCCACTTTAGCATCTACAAGATGGTCTGTGTCTACCACAGGTGCAAGGTTAGAGCTGTTTATGTTCTCTAGCTACCCCTTTCCTTACCATACTGGAAGGTGTTCTCGGACTCTTTAGGACAAACGCCGGCTTGTATGACCAATATATTCGGCCCCACAGGAACAGCTGAAAGAATACATGGTCTGGCAGTTTGTCCTTGCCTCCTCCGTATATGAAGGGAGTAGTCGAGAGAGAGACACAGAGAGAGAGAGAGCAACGCTTTATTTTGAAAGTAAAATTTCAAAAATTTCAGCAAAAATGGTCCTCCATTCACCGTGAAGAATTGTCCTTGAATGCGTCTCAAAATATCGATCAATTTGGACTTCCTTCAAAACGATGCCAGCGTCGTGCGCTGTTGACCTCATTTTTGTTTTTCGAATAAACAAATAGTATTAAAATTCAAGCATATAATGGGTGAAATAGGTCAATCGACGTACATATAAGAGGATTCACATGCGAATGGAGTGCAGAAAAGATGGCGGCTCAATTTCAAAAGCCCGTCATGAACAGTACATGGGTATCGGCTGCTGGAATGGTGCTTGATACAGCTTGGCTTAGGCGCCTTCGTTAGATTTCACTTGATGAGCCTCCTTAAAAGGGAGACCCTGCTGAATAGTTGTTTCTTGTTTGCCGTTAGCACCGGTGGCTTTCGTGGTCTTTCGATAATATGGATCTCCATTCTGTCAAAAAGTGCTTTCTACAACCTTAAGCTCTTCGGCAATGCTATCGACCGAGCATATCCTTTTCGCCCTTTGTGTCAGACAGCTGAAATGTCCGTTTGTTCAGATGCAACCGTAAAGAGATCATCCACGTAGCGCCCATAATATTTTAGACAATTTGCCTGCGGATGAAGCTGTAAAGCCTCCAGCTTGCCCAGGAAAATATTCGCCAGAAGTGGACCAAGGGGTGAGCCCATAGCTACTCCATCTATCTGTCTGTAAAAGCTGTTGTTAAATAGGAACTGCACGTTCAATGTACATTTTAGTAACAGTTACTTGAGCGCATTCACTGGTATTTCTATATTTTCTTGACTGGAAGTACTGAATTTACAGATGAGAGTTGACTGTCTCCATGACTGGAACATTCATAAAAAGAGACAAGACATCCAGTGAAAACATCATCATGGCATTCAGGTCGAGGTCTTTACGCCCTTCCGCGAACTCAAAGGTATCTCGGTACCTATGGGGCACTAGCTGATCCAGTATGGGCTGAAATTTGCCTGCTAACCATTTGCTATCACATGGTCCGTTTAGTTCCTCATATATAGAATGGGACGAATGGGTGTGCCCTCTTTGTGGATATTTGGTAAGCCGTACAATCGAGGTTAATGCGTGCCGACGGGGTGGAGGCACTCTAGGTCATTTTCGTTTATCAGACCTTCCGTTTGAAGCCTTCTCAAGCAGTCAGTTGTGTTTCTACCTCAGCGGTCTGATCCTTCGCATTTTCTGTCTTTATAAACTTTTCCTTGTCCGACAGAATTGAATGTATTTTCATAATATAATCGGTTCTGCCCATAAAGACAACGCCCATTCCCTTATCTGGCCTCGTTATGAGGACATCCTTGTTTTACCTGAGATCTTTTAATTTCTCCATGTGCGACTTTGATAGCAAGCCTCGACATTTCTGGTCACTGTTCAAATATTGATAAGAACAGTTAACTAACGTAGACTTAAGGCATTGTACGCTGTCTATCGAAACTGGCTGAAGGTTGTGTGTTTGATAAAGGAGGTTTTCAAACTGTGTTTCTAGCTCTAGTTGGCTGGGTTTCAGACGCGGGCAGCAAAACTTAGGACCAAGTGATAAGTACTCCATTTACGATTTATCCAGAGGTATAGAAGTATGTACGTATGAACGTACCGATTTGGGTCTTCTGGGAGCTTCGATTGTAGTTTGCCTTCGTGTACACTCCGGAGCAGGGAAGCTAATTTTATTCCTCCGCATTTTTCCGCAATAGGCACCACATATTTTTCAAATTCCTGTCTTA
This sequence comes from Schistocephalus solidus, assembly GCA_017591395.1. Taxonomy (NCBI): domain Eukaryota; kingdom Metazoa; phylum Platyhelminthes; class Cestoda; order Diphyllobothriidea; family Diphyllobothriidae; genus Schistocephalus; species Schistocephalus solidus. The sequence continues at coordinate 308,811 of WEDG01001442.1, read as the reverse complement.
CATCATTGTCCAGGTGGTCGAGTATGGCTGCACGTTGGCATGCGTGACGTTCTAGTTCATACAATTTTACACGGGTGCTTACCAGGTCATTTTCGGAATATCTTCTCAAGATATCGCAGGTAATAACCATAAAATTCCTTCGCAATGATCTCCAGCAGAAATTCAGGTACTCATTTCCCTCGACACATTTCCCAATAAATCTGGCTCGTACTTTCGTCTTAACAAGTTTTGTGTTTATTCGTAGGTACCCATTGAGAGCCTTTAAAACCGCGGGATCTTTGGACTTATTTAGAGTAGCAAAATTCCCATTGAAAAATTCAAAAAAACAATTTGGCGAGAATACGTGAGCTTTCGATAAATTCTCATCAGGAATTTGCATTTATCAGCTGCCTGAAAGGTTTTAGCTTTAAGTTGTAGAGAGCACTTTTTGACAGAATGGATATCCATATAGATTTATTACCGAGCATATTACCGAAAGACCACCAAAGCCGCCGGTGCTAACGGCAAACAAGAAAGCAACTATTCAGCAGGATCCCTTTTCAAGGAAACACAGCAAGTGAAATCTTACAAAGGCACCTAAACCAAGCTTGTCACGCGCACTTCCAGCAGCTGAGTAACATGTACTCTTCTCGAATACTCCCATCCTATATGGAGGGGGCCAGGACAAACAGCCAGATCAGACAACCTCAGTGTGCATTTATTTTTTCAGCTGTTCCTGTGGGGTAGAATATATTGGTCACACGAGCCGGCGTTTGTCCTAGAGAGTACGAGAACACCTTCCAGCATGGTAAGGAAAGGGGCAGATAAAGAACATAAACAGCTCTATCCTCGCGCCTGTGGTAGACCTTGGCTATCTTTTAGATGCCAAATAGGCCTCCCGGGTAATTTACAGATCCCATTAACCCATTCAAAATTCCTTGGACAGCGTCTGTTGGCTACGGCAGAAGCAGTTGCAACCAGGCTACGCAAACCGGTCTTGTGTGCTCCAAAGAACTTTATACAGGCGCCGCAATTACCGTGTCCGAAAGCCATCAATTCAGCCGCCCGCATCTAATTAGCTATCCTGATGGCCGCCATTCTTCTGACGATGAGCAGTAAACGGACCGCAATTTTGTTTCTTTCCCCCTCCCTTCCCCCACCCTGACAATCGTACAATTTGTTCTACTTACCCACATATTTGTCTTGGTCACACAGTGATATATATGCAAAGGCCTGATGAGAATTTAGCAAAAGCTCACTTATGCTCGCCAAATTGTCTTTTGAATATTTTCAAAGGGACTTTTCTCTTCTCTGAAATTGAAAGCCATCATAAGCATATCGGATTCTATTAGTGAACTGTGGCAGTTCAGAAAAACTACTTTTTTCTCTCCCGCTACAATAAAGAATGTTGAGGTTCAAGGCGTCCCTCTAATGGGAGCAAATGGCCTGCTGTTAGACATTACCGTATTTGAATCTTCAGTCAGGCCAAGTGATTTTACATGTGATATATCTGCCATTCCATAGATCAGAGTTTTGCACTTTTGCAATATTGCATGTTTCACATCTTTCTTGAAAAAGAGGAGGTTATCCTCACTTTCGCCCACACAATGTATGCTAAACGAACATCGATTACTGAGTTCTAGAATTTCTCTGTTGAAACCTTCCTTAACACACAGCCTGCTCCTAGGACAAATAGCAAGAACATGTGTTTTGATCTGCAAAAATTATTAAATTATTATTACCTCGCTTTGATACCTAGGATTTTAAAGTTTATTTAAGGTGGTATATTTTACGTTAATGAGACCAAACCAAAATTCTCACGGATATCTGCAATGCTATATCTCCACTTCGTAATATTAATAGACAATAGTCGGAGTGTTCTAGATATCTCCTCCTTACAGTTCAGGCCTCTGCCATTACCTTCTATGGTTTTCGGCACCCATCTGTATTACAGTTTTTCTTGTCTGGATAAGGTTCTTTTGCCCCACTTATTTCGCTTGATTTTACATATATGAATTTAAATTTATATTTGATAGATGGAAACCTGGGCCAAATTAAACGTTAAAATAAGCACCTTCGACTGCAAACTCGACTAGTATGAAGCTTCCACAAAATAAATAAAACACAACCCATGGGTGATTAAGTGCTTAGATGTGGATGCTGATTTAACCATTTTTGTATTCTGGGCACTTGCCATACATTTGAGAATGCCCCTGTAAGCTGATAGTGTTTATGTTTAACTCTTCGCCATTTCAAATACCTCAGGTCCACTCTACGTTTCTGCATCCCGTAAAAGGCTACTTAAAATGCAACTAAAATTGACTTTAGCTCGTAAAATATGCCACGCCATATGAACCACTTAGAAGAAAAAACGGTAATTACTGAATGGTGAAGATACACGCAAAATACGGAGAGTTACCTGAGGGTTTCCAAAAACCCTGAATAGGTGTAAATAGGATTACGGCATGGGGAAGCGCAAACACAATATTTGCGATATTTGCCATAGCAATCACCTCTTCCCTTTTCTGCCCCATCGTGTTGGGCTTTTGCCTGTGGTTGCAAGTGCAGAGACGTTTCTAAACTACGAATGTATGGTGAGGCTTACTTCGCCTTCTACGATGGCGTTTATACCGTGTCAGTTATTTTGGCTCAACGACCGATGTTTTCCATAGTCATTAAGGGAAGCTATGTCAGTTGTGATGAAGTGTATTTTAGAAAAAACAGGTTAAGATCACCTTTTCCCCTGCTTAAGGGTGTGTACGGGCAAATTACTTTTGTTTCACTGAATAAAGACCAAAAGACTATGAATTGTAAACTAATATCGGTACTAAAAACACTATTTAATGCAAGCTCACAGGATTCTTTAACACTGATCTGTTTAACTTCTCATACTGCTCAGGAGAGCTTATTCACTAGCGACGATCTATCAGGTGCGCATCGGTAGCGTTACGCTAACATACACGCTCCGCTTAATCATGGCAACCAGAATGCTCGGCCAGCGCTTATTCTTGTGTGAAAATACATCCAATCTGCCCCGACAGGGACCGCAGGATAGCAAAACTCTTGTGTACATAGGTTAAGTGTACAAGACCAGTGCAATTTAGTGCACGTGTTTGTTTTCAACTGAAAATTTTGTGTTTGAATGAGCAGCGCATGAACAAAGCCGAAACGGTGTTCATCCTTGATTAAGCGTTTTTATATATCTTTACATAGGTTTCAGTTTTGTTGGGGTGGTTTTAAGATTGAACTAGGTATCCGACTTAATCGAGTGCAAGTATCAAATATGTTGCTTTACATTCAGAGACAAATTCCTATGCTTCTGCAACAAGCATGAAAAAAGTTCGGTTTAAAGCCCATATTTAATATCACAATGAGGGTCAAAAGGACGGTAATTCGGAATTACCATAGAGTGTCCCTGATGTTGAGTATAAACGATAACCCAAAGTGTCACGCCAATGTACATTTTGTTTTAGCAATCAAAGCTACTCTACATTTAACTGACTATGAATGGTATAAAATATGTGAATTTGTGTGACGAAATAAATAGATTATGGTCTAAGAATATATGAGAATTTGTCGATGACCTATTTTGCACTTCAGTTTTATTTGAGATGATCAGTTGATGCACGTAAACTGCTATTGGAACCGAAGAGTTTTTGGAACACCTCTTGGAAGAAAAGTAAGCTGCTCGGGGATGAGGAGAGTAGCACACGTTGGTATTTAACCAATATCGCAGTTTAATCATCTTATGGAAAATCTCATAATTTCATCGAGAAGCACTGAAATGTCCAAAGTAGACTAGCAGATGCGCCTAGCTTGATCTCGACTGAACATATATTTTTCCGTCCATGAACATCAGATGATGTAGACGGAAAGTATGATTTCTATTCGAAGAAAACTGATATTAAGAAAATGCAAGACTCTGATTGGAAAAGAGACGTGTTTTGCTCAATAATGGAGAATTTTAATTGGCATTTCTGAATCGGACCAAGTCTCTGGGACAGGCAGTGACAAAAACAACATCTTACTGAATCATATTGCATTTAAGAACTGCCAGAGGACCTTTGATTAGTGACCCACACTGATACACAAGAGTTTATAACTAGAGAGTGAGGTAGCGTATGTCCGAGTAGATGAAGATGAAGATTATAGATTGCCCAAATGGGCTGTGAGAAGAAAAAAGATCCACGGAAAACCAAGACATTTGCGCATCAAAACGTTCCTTGTGTAGGACGCATTCCAACCGCTAACTATTCAAATAGGCAGGAAAACAAAGCTAAGTAGATGAAAAATTCGCGTTAATCAATAAAAACCTTATAATTATTCATAAATCGACCCAAAACAGCTAAGTAACCATTAACGATCGTCGGTTAAAGGAACCACCAAACCACTGTTGAAAATTATATTAATTTAGTTTAAAAAATATAGATTAGAGAAGCCAGGATACTAAAGACGCGACATTCGTGCAAAATATTTAACTTGATTTGCTGAAGTACGGAATTCATGTTCATGCCAGCAATTGAGTAGATAAAACAAACTAGGCAAAGCAGTATATGAAAAAAAACTCTTTAAAGACAAATAATCTACAAATTTTCTTGTGGTTTATTTAGAAGGACTGTTTACCTTTATTATTTGCTTGTGGTCAGTTTCAGCATCAGAGGATCAACCGACGTGGACAGCGAACCGATGCTTGGGGCAGGTTAGAGCAAGTGAGGTCGACCCTGGAGAATCCAATGCCATGGCATTTCTGTGCATTTTTCTTTATACTAAGTTTTAAGCGCTAAGAATCGGGGCGTACAAGGTTTCCAAATAACGGGATAACTAAGTCATCTAAGGACTGAGATTTGAGATGCAATTGCTCCTTTGTATGGCCTCTATCACACTCTGAGACACGTGAAATCTGAGCCTTCCTAGTAAACGTCTGATATTTTCTGTTGGTACCAGTCCGTGTGTGGCACGTTTAGACGTGTCGGTTAGCTCTGTCAGTCATTGCGTCCGATCTGGTCTACCCTAGTGCATATGCGCTGATATAACATTTCAAGCAATAGATGCGCTAAACCGACACAGGAGCCAAATAAGAGCATGGCTGGTGTTATTAGCGAACCCATAACAGATGCCACACATGGTGCGATGTAGTGGCTCACGCCGCGTCTGCCACCTACACCCATGTCCTGCCTCTGGTCATCCTGATTCTGTCACAACACCATACCCAGAAGGGTAAGGGAGAGGAGAAGGTGTGATAGATGCTGTGCACGTCTGCTATCTGAGCCCTCATACCTCGGGGCGCACGTCAACTATCGTCGTTAGCGATAGTCGAACGGCCAGACAGATCCTTCTCAATGAATTAATGCCACATACCAAACGACAGCAAATCGTTTGATGTTTAATGTATGCCTTCGAAGTGATACGCAAGAATTTTTGTAAAGACGTTCCTCGTTTCTTTCTCCGAAAAGCTGATAGTCAAGGTGAAAAGTATTTTGTTTTTTTGATTTTACGAATGAAAACGTCGCATGAATATAAGTATTCAAAATATCGCACATCAATATGCTGACTTATGTATGCAGTATTCTGCTTGATACTGGCATTGTCCCGTCGCTAACAAAGAATCCACTTTCTTTTCATCCCGGAGTTGTTTTCGTTTCATTCGCCAAATTCCAAGCTTACTACTCTGAATGCACATGTGCCATTATGTGACGTATTTCTTAAAACTACATCACCGAAATTGAAGTGATCACTTCTATGCCTCTACAAATTTAGGGCAGTTCGTTCATTCTCCTAGCCTGATTGACGAATATCCTTCTTGCTTGCAGAAGACTTTCATTTATATTTTGTATCAGCAGAAATACTAAAAAATTTAAGCTTAGCTCAACTTTAAGTCATATTTGGGCAATTTTCCACGTCAATCGCGCTCCTAGGTGCGCATTTTTTATGAGTGGAGAGTGATATGAACTGAAATTATTTACCAAACAAAGATTGCAGCAAGTAGAAAGAGATTTTTATTCTCCCAGATAAATAAAGTGGATCGAGATGTTATCAAGCAGTTTATTTTTAAAAAACTGACGTGTGGTAGATTTAAACGAGGGAATTTTGTAAGTTCTTGTAAGTCCCTGCTCCTAAGAGCAGGAATAAAGCCAAAAGCTCTATTTTTTTAAAGCGTACCCATATTTTTCTGCTCATCACCGAAGGGCTATGTCAACCCTCGAACATATGTTAAGATACATTTTGGATGGCCCAGTTAATGCGTAAACTTATAACTGAAATGGATAGAGCCCTGGCGCGGTAACTTATAAACTGAAACTTATATAACTTATAACTGAAACTTATATAACTTATAACTGAAACTTATAACTGAAACGGATAGAGCCCTGGCGCGGTTACTTATACCTGAAACTTATATAACTTATAACTGAAACGGATAGAGCCCTGGCGGGGTTAACGCTATTAATTATTTATACGACCAGTCCACTGTACATTAACAATCATATAACCAAGCCTAAAAACAAAGGACGCGAAAATGCTACCAGTTGAAAGAAAAAGTGGGTACTTTCACACTGTAGCAAAACACAGCACTTCTATTTTCAGAAAAGTAAAAAATCGGCCAAATTTTCACCTTTTTTCTTTGACTTTAGCTTGGGAAAAAATGCAAGGTACCAGAACATTTGCCAACAGAATACCTTGCTTAGTACCATTTTAAAGTGATAAGGCGCAATAGTTTTTCGCGATTGATTCATACATTATTCATAACCGGCTGTTTTATCTATATGAAAAAGAATTCCCAAGGACTCACTTATTCTATAAATTCTTTCAGAAACAATATGTTATTTTGGAGATCTTGCTACACATGACACAGATCCTATGTAGAGATGAAATTGATTAAGAAAACTGAAAATTACGGTGCATTTACTAAAATTTCGAAGACACTGAAAGGCAATGGTTTTTAACGTCTAGAAAAGGTAATCACAAAATTTATATACTCAAAAGAGTATACTTATAATTTTATTTGTCCATTCTATGCAAAATTTATGTCCTTTACTGACCTTTTGACGTGTGATCAAGAGAATATTTACTCCCTTTAATGTCCTTTTTTGGCCTATTATTCACCTTTCCTAGAGGTCTCATTATCCCTGCATATGAGGTACACGGTGCGTACTGAAATAGAAAATGTTTTTTTGATGAGCCAGGTATGATTCAAAATCAGCCATAAAATATTGACTAAGGTTACCAACAGGCCAATAAATATTCTTTGTAGCTGTAAATGAAAACTCTTCCTCCTTAACTTATACAGATGAAGTCTGTGAGTGAGACCTTAAATCACCTACCCAATTAGATCGTCGTCCGTTAGGCACATGGACCTTTTCATCTTACTGATTTAAGCCTACCGATTGTTATACAACGCAGAATACCCCAAACCATGGTTTCAGGGATAGGAAAATAGTTGTCAACCAATTTTTTCGGTATCCTTATATGTGTAACCTTCATGTTCACGGACAGCTCATTTATCAACATACAGAAGATGCCCATTGGCGGAAATCGGCAGCCGCTTGTTGCAGGTATTCCTGATATTTTGTTCTCTGTCAGAAAAGGAACTGTGACCTTTGGCCTTTGAGCAAACTTCTAACAGAATTGCCCTCTTTCATCTATGTTATCGAACTTGTACCTGTTTTTCTGAAAACTGTATAAAACGCCATTTCGATTGAGCTTGAACTAAGTGGGCAGTTAATTAGGTAAAGGTAACTTGTTTGGCCGCCGAATGAGGAGGCAGGAATAGGAATCGCTGCAAAACATGCGGATTCGTTTCCACTTACGGAGAACTTATGTTTGGGATTAAGTTGAGGGTAAGGTCTAAGTTTAGGGTTGGGTTTAGGGTAAGGTTTAGGTCAGAGTTAGGATTGGGGTAAGGATTATGCTAAGGGTTGAGGTTTGGGTTCGTGTTAACTGTAGGGTTTAACGTTAGGATATGGAGTATGGTTAAGATTTATTTTACAGTTTTTTTTCTATGTTAGGGTTATTGTTAGCGTTAAGCCAAAGGAATTGTTGCCCTTCCCGAAATTTTTCGCAAGGCCAGCCATGGTAAGTTGGTAGGGTATTCTTTTTTCCGTTTCCTGATTAAGCAGCCATACAAGTCATCCTTACCGATAATCGATACTAGTTGGCTCATTAATATTAAGTAAGTTGACCATCTCCGTATATTGACGCTTGTAAAGCCCAGGAGTGTGGCTTTCAGGCATAGGCAAACAATATGGTTTGAGGATTCCTTTATGAGTTTGCATAGTTTGCCGCTATGGAAAATGCCTTGAAACCATTTTTCGCAATACATTTCGTCCACGGGTATCAGGTTATCCAAAAAAATACAGCACTTATTATGATAAACCTCTTACTGATGTCAAAAAATTCCCGCGATACGATTACTAAATTTAACTATCACTCCAAGAAATTTAGATGTGTTTAAAGATTAAAAAGGAAAATAATATCCACGAGGACGAGAAGAGTAATCTTTATGGGAGAAAATTGAGCAACCAGCCTTATTAATGGCTGCACTTAGACTCATTAAAGAAGAATGAAAAAAAGGAATTGCAAATAGCATATACACTTTTTCGTTCACTTTTACCACTGGAATTTCTGCAGGCCATTAATAGTTTCTCTGGGTACAGGGTTGATTTTGTGTCCGATTGCCCCATCTTAAGTAGCTCCCGAAGTGCTATGCTCACTGGTGGCGCAAACACGTTGTTCACAAGTAGAAAAAAATTTTAATTTTTAAGATTGTCTCTGGAGTCGTGCGTTATTTCACAGCCTTACGTGCTATTGTTGCCTCCTGGCCGACCATAGCGTTGTCAAGCCCTGGTGAGTAATACCATAAAAATGGCCAGTCAGTCATTCCGACGTAAGTGTAGATGTTAGTTGACATGTTCTGGGCGGAGGAAAATGCCGGAAATATGCTTTTAGTTGTCCTGGTAAGCAGAAGAGCAGGTTAACTCGCAAGTTTTTAGGAGCTCCAGCAGAACCATCCTTTGGTGCACCAAGGCAGTTGTCCAAATACTTTCCAAGAATAGTTACAAAATACGGCAAAGAGAAGAGAAAACTGATGACGTGAGTGCACTAATATTACATGGGGCTCTATAATGGTCAGCAGCTGACGAAGGATGAATAATACGGAAGAAAAATTGAAAGCGATCTGAACTCATGCGTGCCATTTCCTTTACCAGTAAACATTCAGAGGCCATAAAAAGCTGATCATAGTCTATAATGCAAATCCACCGCTTACTCAGTCGGCCCAAGAATCCGTTGTCACTTTAAGAAAACTGTAAGCTACTCATCAGTGTTTAAATTATAGCTGATAAAAAAGGTAAAAACTATATTTTTGAGACATCTTTAACACCGCAAGCATAAGGTATTTTGTTTCGTTGTGATAGCAGAGGTCCAACTGTTGAGGGACAAGGAAATCCTCAAAAGAAAGCAAATAAGGTGCCAGAGGCCCTCTCTCAACCGATTAAAACCAGTTGTTTATCGATAAAATAAGAAGATATCAAAAAACCAGAACTCCGGAATGGCAACATGATACTGTTTGTTATAAAGTGGAGACCAATGATAATATGGGGCGGTTTGACTATGACCAAGATATGATTTTCTCTTTCCGATGATCGGAAAGCCAGACCGATCCAAAAAACTTGAACGCAAGACCCGTTCTTGTTATGAAAGTTTGGCCGGCATAAAATGGTTGACATAAAAGCTGTCAGGGCCCATTAATTATAAAAAGTCCGCTTCCCACTTTTCAACGAAGATACCATTAAATGTCATCCAACACCATTGCACCCATTCAGTCAGTTTCATTATGTAATAATTATTTCTTCCTTCAACATGATGTGCTCGTTAAAATCGCACTATTGATTGGACTTCTAAGCCCGTTCAAAGTCAATTGGGCAACCTATCACAACTTGTACCAAACGTTTGAGAGGTAACCCCTCGAAATGGCCATTCAAGTCCCCCTTGTCTTTGTCAGTCATGTTATTCTGCCTATTTACGTTCTTTTATTGGAAGATAGGAGCGGGATCAGGGTACTCTAACGGCCTTCCAAATATCCAGACTAAGTACAGGACTAAACACAATACAATATCCCCTTCAATTACGGTACTGATGAGAAGTAAGAACCTTGAAACAGCTGTATGCGACAAGCCTGTTTCACACTTAGCAACAAGCTTGGATTTTGACCAAAATTTGGACTATGCTATTGTCACAATAAGACTTGCATACCAAGATATCATGGTAGAGTTAACATGAGTCATGAAAATAACTTACTAGTACAGAGCAGAAGGAAGTGATATCGCTCTTCATTTACATATTCGCCACCCAAACAGTACGTGTCGCATTCAAAATCAAACCATATCCGCGAGTCTCTATTATAAGATGGGTTTCGGCTCTCATAGGAATTGATCACTGGTCAGTCATTCTCAATGTGACCGACCAAATATAGTTGCGAACCATCTACCTCATTTTCCTCCTACGTTGATCCTTCTCTAATGACAAGACAAAATCACGATTCCTATAGGCTGAAATTTTTAAAATAATGGATTGGTGTAAGGAACTGGTAATTTTCAGCCTGACTCTTCGGTCTGAGAGGGCGAGAAACCCCGTCGGTTGGCAACCCAAACCACGACGCATAGCACGCCATAAAAGAGTGAGGCACTTCGGATTTATTATAATGAGAAATGTTTTGATTTACCATGGGATGTGTTCCCAAACGTCGACCTCACTCCCTCTTTCCTTTGCAAAGTGCCAGTCAACTGTCCGAGTCTGACAAATAACTGGTGATTGAGATTTGGTTCAGTGGCTAAATGCACTAAAGAAGCAATCTATGTGGGGCACGCACGACCTAAATCCCTGGGCATGTAACGAGCTTCCCATGTAAGTGAAAAGTGCGTTTCACACGCCATACTGACCCTGACGTAGTGAATCGCATACTTTCTGGGAGAGATGGATTGCGCTCGTTGCGCAAAGGTGTCGAGTACTTGTGTGATGTGGGATATGTTCGTGTGTAACGAAAGGAGTTGTGCGTTTGCGTATACGGCGAAGTGTGGTCGGTGGTCATTTAGCTAATATTGACGTGGATTCACATATGGCCAATAATCGCATTCTATGGCCGATTGTTCTGGAGCAGTGCAGACAGGTGCAACGCAAGTGACGAGTGTGTTTTGGGGCTCCTGACACTGGTACATCGGTCCCAATATAGTGGATTTGCGATTGACTGACAGGCCGACGGGTGATATGAAGATGCAGTCGCAATGGAGGCAGGCTAGGACTGGGCACACAATGTAGGTTTATGGTGGAGGCAGGTGGATGGGTTTAATTTCGCGAGAATGGCGATAAACTGTCTGGGCTCTCTGACCAGTCCATTAAGTGCTCTAAACGTCAAGATTCGTGTACCATAATTTTAGCTCTGGCCTCCTCTCTTTTGGGACTCGTAGACTGCTGCTACAGTTTTCAAGGCAGTGCATCAGTCTTAGATATTCCTGGTGGTTTTTACAGGTCAAAGAATCGATTTATAGGTGTTTCAGGAGTTATTCAGGTAACTCTTCTAAGAGCTTTTTGGCCGCCTTGTCTGTATGGTTCACGTAGCGGACTCTGACTTCACACCAGGCATAGATACGGGAAGAAGGAGAGATTGCGGTAGATGCAGTGCAAGTATAATATCACTTTAAATTAAATTACGCACAAGTCACCGTACCTGTACCATCCTGCTGTGGAGCGTACGGTGGACATCGTCGAAATCGACGGTCGAACTATCATGTGTATGTCCCCATAAGGTACTAGTTAGGGGCAGCACCACACAGCTTGCATTTGGTCGCTCCATTTGTCTCGTACAGGTGGTGAATGCTCCTGTGGCCGCCTCTAACTGGTACCCAACTCTCACCTGTGGCTCCTCGAAGTTGGGTTCTTCCCAGCGGCCACACCCCGGGCAACCGTCACGACCGGCGGGCTAAACCAGGTGAGGGTCTCCGGTGTTGTGTGTGCCTCCACACCCGGTATGTCTGACTCCCGAACTTCCCACCTCCCCCTCTCAAAAAGTCCTACGGTGGGGGCGACAGCAACCCCGTAGGCGGCCCAAACTAACTCGGGTCGTTCTCCCACTAAAACAAATCCGTGACCCATAGTGGAGTTCGGCAGCCGTCTGGGATGTCCGAGCAGCCCTATTTAGGGATAGCACTGCTTGCCTCCTCGCGGAGGAAGGGGCTAGAAAATGTGCCCTAAAAAAATGCTGGGTCTCACGTCTTCTGCAGCCGGCCGCGGCTCGCAGATCACAAACTACGCGGTCGTAAAACTCAAACAAACAACAATACCCCCGTCCTCATCCCCCTCGCCATACTCTCCAGGCTGCTCGGGTGAGTCCACTCACACTAGCAGCCTGGAATGTTCGTTCCCTTTTAGACAATCCTAGGAGCAACCGGCCGGAACGGAGGACGGCGCTAGTCGCTCGGGAACTGGCGCGCTACAAGGTGGACATTGCTGCTCTCAGTGAGACCCGATTCTCTGAGCAGGGTCAGCTGGAGGAGGTGGGGGCCGGCTATACCTTCTTCTGGAGCGGCCGGCCAAAGGCAGAGCGACGCGACGCTGGTGTTACCTTTGCCATCCGTAACGACATCGTGGGAAGTCTGCCCTGTCTGCCGCAGGGTATCAATGATCGCCTGATGAGCCTCCGCCTGCCTCTTCGGGGAGACCAGTTCGCCACCATCATCAGCGCGTACGCTCCCCCAATGACGAGCTCTGATGCGGCGAAGGACAAATTCTACGAGGACCTGCACGCCTTGCTGGCGACTGTGCCGAAAGAGGACAAGTTAATTGTCCTTGGTGACTTCAATGCCCGCGTCGGGACGGACCACGCTGCCTGGCAGGAAGTGCTGGGTCCCCACGGTCTCGGTAGCTGCAACGATAACGGCCTCTTCTTCTGCGCACGTGTGCGGAACACCGTCTCCTGCTGTCCAACACCTTCTTCCGCCTTCCGACGCGGGAGAAGGCCACGTGGATGCACCCTCGGTCGCGGCGCTGGCATCTGCTGGACTATGTTCTCGTCCGGAGGCGAGATCGACAGGACGTGCTGGTAACCAAGGCGATCCGCGAGGCCGATGTTTGGACAGATCACTGCCTCGTCATCTCTCAGATGAGGCTCCGACTGCAACCCGACGAAGGCCCCAAGGTAAGAGGCCGCCATGTAAGTTAAATACTCTTTTATTAAATTTGCCTGCTCACTGTTTTGATTTCAGCAACCAAATAACCGAGAAACTGGAGGACCTGCATGCTCCAGATGATAACGCTACCGTGGAGACACGATGGTGTCAACTGCGAAATGTCATTCAGTCCACCGCCCTCGATATCCTCGGACGCGCACGCCGTCGACACCAGGACTGGTTTGACGACAATGACGCCGACATCAGCAACTTACTCGCGGAGAAGAATAGACTACACAAAGCCTACATGGACCTTCGGACTGACGCCACCAAAGCAGCCTTTTTCAGATGCCAGCGCCTTGTACAACAACGGCTGCGGGAGATGCAGGATGCCTGGATGATCCGAAAGGCTGAGGAAATCCAGGGGTATGCGGACCGCAATGAAATGAAAAAACTTTTTCAAAGCCATCAAGGCCATCTACGGCCCGTGTATCAAGGGGTCCGCACCGCTGCTCAGCTCTGACGGCACAACACTGCTGACAGAGACATCGCAAATTCTGAAGCGCTGGGCCGAGCACTTCAGAAGTGTCCTTAATTGCTCATCAACCATCTCCGATGCTGCCATTGACCGGCTCCCTCAAGTGGACACGAACAATGACCTGGATCTGCCGCCTTCCCTACCAGAAACCATCCGGGCCGTGCAGCAGATTTCCAGCGGTAAAGCACCGGGATCCGACGCAATCCCACCGGAAGTCTACAAGCACGGTGGGCCCCGGCTGATGGCAGAACTCACAACACTCTTCCAGGAGATGTGGCGCCAAGGACAAGTTCCTCAGGATTTCAAAGACGCGACCATCGTCCATCTCTACAAACGGAAGGGGAACCGGCAACTCTGTGATAATCACAGAGGCATCTCGTTGCTCAACATCGCCGGGAAGATCTTCGCCCGTATCCTTCTCAATCGTCTGAACGGTCACCTAGAGCAGGGCCTGCTCCCGGAAAGCAATGTGGCTTCCGCCGACACCGCGGAACAACCGATATGATCTTTGCCGCCCGCCAGCTACAAGAGAAGTGTCAGGAGATGCGAACTCACCTATACACTACCTTCGTGGATCTAACGAAAGCCTTTGACACGGTGAATCGTGACGGACTGTGGAAAGTCATGCAGAAATTTGGTTGTCCTGAGTGGTTCACGCACATGGTGCGTCAGCTTCATGACGGGATGACGGCGCGCGTCACTGACAACGGGACGGTATCCGAAGCATTCGCAGTGACCAACGGAGTGAAGCAGGGCTGCGTACTGGCCCCCACCCTCTTCAGTCTCATGTTCTCGGCTATGCTGATGGACGCCTACCGTGATGAGCAGCCTGGTATCCGCATCGCCTACAGAACTGACGGGCACCTTCTCAACAGTCGGCGTATGCAGGCTCCAACGCGCGTGTCTACGACTACAGTCCATGACTTGCTCTTCGCGGACGACTGCGCCCTTAACACCGTGACGGAGGAGGACATGCAAAGGAGCATGGACCTCTTCGCCGAAGGCTGCGCCGATTTCGGATTAACAATCAGTACAGCCAAAACGGTTGTCATGCACCAGCCGCCACCCAGCACGGAATACAATGCTCCTCGAATCAATGTCAACGGTGCTCAACTCAAAAACGTGGAAACCTTCGCTTATCTAGGAAGCACGATGTCGCGCAACACGAGAATCGATGACGAGGTTGCCCAACGGATCTCCAAAGCTAGTCAGGCCTTCGGCCGGCTGCAGGCCTCCGTGTGGAATCGCCACGGTATTCACCTGAACACCAAACTGAAGATGTACAAGGCCGTCGTCTTGACGACACTCCTTTACGGAGCGGAAACCTGGACCGTCTACTCGAACCAAGCCAGGAAGCTGAATCACTTTCATCTCAGCTGCCTCCGCAGAATACTGAAGCTGAGATGGCAAGACAGGATCCCGGACACGGAAGTCCTGGAGCGGACCGGAATCCTCAGCATCCATGCCATGCTGAGGCAAGTGCAACTGCGATGGAGCGGCCACCTGGTAAGAATGGACGACGAGCGACTACCCAAACGACTTTTCTGCGGAGATGTCGCTACGGGTTCTCGCCGGCAGGGAGGTCAAAAACGACGCTACAAGGACACTTTGAAGAAATCGCTGAAGCAACTGCAAATCAACTCGGCGACC
This sequence comes from Schistocephalus solidus, assembly GCA_017591395.1. Lineage (NCBI taxonomy): Eukaryota > Metazoa > Platyhelminthes > Cestoda > Diphyllobothriidea > Diphyllobothriidae > Schistocephalus > Schistocephalus solidus. The sequence continues at coordinate 293,487 of WEDG01001442.1, read as the reverse complement.
TGGGAGGACCTCGCCCAGGATAGACCGGCATGGAGAAGATCAGTGAAGACTGGTTCAGCAATCTACGAGGCCAACCGGATCGCCGCCGCCAAGACCAAAGAGCGGCACGAAAGTCACCAGCGCCCCGGACCAACACCGCCAATGCCCAGGCCCTGCCAACATGCCCGCGCTGTCAACGCATCTTCCGCGCGCGAATCGGCCTGGTTGGACATCTTCGGACGCAATGCACCAACAATCCGACAATTCCAATTTCTATGTCAAATTCGGCCAACCCTCCTTCTGACTCTCCACCCTCACTCCTGGAATCAATTCCATTACTCCCACCATCATAGAGACCGCATCCATCTACTCATCGCCTGCTACCCCCACCACCGCAACCACCACCGCCTTCGCCTTCACTACCTCCACCACCACCACCATCAGCGATGGGGAATCTCTCCTAAGCTGTACTCAATGCGACCGCACATTCACCTCACGCATCGGCCTGGTCGGTCACTTGCGAATACATCGTACAGAGACCGGTGAGCCAGTGCCTGGAACACCATCACACAGCAGAGATCGTCACCTCCACTGCCCTCACTGTCCTCGCGCATTCACTCATCGCATGGGCCTATTCGGTCACATGCGCATCCATGACAGCGGAATACACCACAATGCCGACAACACCGATACACCATGCACACCCTCCGCTCCTGCCATTCTTAGCGCCCCTGACACCCCCACTACCATGAATGACATCCCCCAGCCTCTACCGATTTCTCCTGCCCACACTGCGCCCGCACCTTCAACTCACGCATCGGCCTGGTCGGTCACCTGCGAATCCATCGCACGGAGGCTGGTGAACCAGTGCCTGGGGCTCCGACATACAGTCGACGCGCCCGCCTTCACTGCCCTCACTGCTCCCGCACATTTACACACCGCATGGGCCTATTAGGACACATGCGCCTCCATGACAACCTCCGGTAAACCACCGGAGGCTAAGCTACATCAGCGCACACTACCTACACCAATACATCGACAACACCCTCACAATCACCATTTACCAGGAGTATATCATGGTTTCCTGAAACCGTGGCTGGGAAGTCTGCCAATCTGACGCTTCCACCAGACCACGCCGTCGGCTCAGTGTATGTGCTGTGTGTGTCGAGTGGCTGACCAGTGGACTGGGAGTCAGACGGCGATGGCTGCTCCATATCCCTGAGTTTGTGAATCCTGGTGTGTGCGTTATGGGGGGCCAGGTCGTGCTGTGGCGCGCGAAGACGGGTACGCCGATCCGTCAGCCAATGCGCCCACTCCCACATCAGGCAACTGACCGGCTCGGACAGTAGTCTGACTGTGGGGTGGGGAAAGTGAGTCGACAGCTCAGCGCATATTCCTCACTATAAACAATCTGACGCGCTTGAAACTATCACGGTGCGCTAAAAGCCGTGGCTTGGAAGGTTGCCAACTGACGGGATAACTCGGACCGCGTGGTCAGCCCAATGTGTGTTTTGTGTGGAGTGGCTGACTGGCGGACTGAGAGTCAGGCTGCAATGGCTCCTTCTTAATGTGGTCTTTATGGCACCCCCACTCTGTGGGATCCGAGCCAGGTGTGGTGGCACGCCCAGGGGCGGCTCCGGCCGCGCCAGCCACCTGTGCCCTCTCCATCTCCGGTCTTCTTGACTGTGTCATGAGAACGGGCTCAGGTGGGGGAGGAGAAGAGAATGCGGTAACATTGAGTGCCGCGGTTGGAAGGTTGCCAACTGACAATTACACTCAGACCTCGCAGTTAGTCCAATGTGTGTTGTGTGGAGTGGCTGACTGGTGGTCTGAGTGTCAGGCTGCGATGGCTCCTTCTTAACGTGACCTCTGGCTATCTCACACATGTGAGATGTAAGCCGTTAAACCCCCTGTTGTGTGAAATCCTGGTGCTTGTGTTTGGGGGGCCAGGTCGTGTACGTAGTACACGTAGACGAGGTCACCAGCAGCTGCGCCCGCTTCTGCATCAGAAAACTGACCGGCTCGGACAGTGGTCTGATTGTGGGGGTGGGGGAGAGAGTGAGGTCGACAGCTCAGCGCATGTTCCTCACTATAAACAATCTGATGCGCTTGAAACTATCACGGTGCGCTAAAAGCCGTGGCTTGGAAGGTTGCCAACTGACGGGATAACTCGGACCGCGTGGTCAGCCCAATGTGTGTTTTGTGTGGAGTGGCTGACTGGCGGACTGAGAGTCAGGTTGCAACGGCTCCTTCTTAATGTGGCCTTTATGGCACTCCCACTCCGTGGGATCCGAGCCAGGTGTGGTGGCACGCCCAGGGCGGCTCCAGCCGCGCCAGCCACCTGTGCCCTCTTCCATCTCCGGTCTTCTTGACTCTGTCTTGACACCGGGCTCAGGTGGGGGAGGAGGAGAGAGTGCGGTAGCTGCAGCGCAAGGCTACTATCACTTAAAACTAATTCACGTGCAAGTCACCGTCCCTGCACCACCTGGTGTGGAGCATACGGTGGACATCGTCGAAATCGACGGTCGAACTGCCATGTCCCCTAAACGATCCACGTGGTAGATGCTTAGGACCAACACGGGGGCCTAATCAGGGCATGGCAGGCATTATTCGCGTTCCACTCCCATAACGAATGCCGAACCTGAGGGTGTAGTCACACGCGTAGGGGCGGCTAGGGCCTAAGGATCCCAGCCGCGCCCGTCACCTGCGCCCTCTCCCATCTCTGGACTCCTTGACTCTGTATTGACACCGGGCTTAGGTGGGGGAGGAGGAGAGAGTGCGGTAGCTGCAGCCAAAAGTTACTTTTACTTAAAACTTATCCGCGAGCAAATCACCGTCCCTGTACCACCCTTCTGTGGAGCATATGGTGGACATCGTCAGACTACGGCGGTTGAACTCTCAGGTGTGTCCTTGTGTACCCTAAACGGGCCACATGGCAGATGCGCTGGACCAACATGGGGGCCAAATCAGGTTACGGTAGACATTATTATGATTTTGGATGTGATCCCATAACAAATGCCGAACATGGGGTGTGTGTTTCCAACATGGGCACGCGTAGGTGCTGGCTCATGCCGCACCACCCACTGTGGTCATTTTATGGCCATGGTGGGATATGATTAATCTGCACCCGACTCCGCCTCCGGTCTTCTTGACTATGTCATGACTCCGGGCACAGGCGTGTAAGCGAACAGAGAGTGCGGTAGATGAGATCAAGTCTACCATCACTTAAAACTAATTTTCACACATTTCACCGTCCGTGCACCACTCTTTTGTGGAGCATACGGTGGACATCGTCAGACTATGAAGGTCGAGCTGACATTTGCGTGGGTGAGAGAGAAATTTACCTTATTTTGAAAGTAGCATTTCAAAATAATCGGCCAAAAAATACATTTCATTCACCATGGATAAAAGTGGATCGACAAAAATATAGGACGGGGAGATAGCAAGCGTGATATTTTGACCGAAAAATTGCAACTGGGGATATCGGGGCAATTTTCGGTAACTTCTGTGCAGACTCTATTCCCTTCGAAGCAGTGTTAGCTTAGTGAATATATGATGATATTATTTTAGTTCAAATAGAACAAAGAGTCTAAAATCAGTATATAACTGACGTGAAATAAAGGCAAATCTTGTGTAAAGGAAGAACAGAATGATTGCAGATAAATTTTAAAATTTCAAAATCCTGTCATCCATCCTCCCGATGTTATCGCTGTAACACAGCTGTATCTGCCTCACAATGGCGAAGGTACCGAGAATGCTCATTTTTTCTTCGACTTCCTTTTCGCGGATTCTGTCCTGCTACCCCAGCTTACGCAGTTGTGGTTAAAATGATTCACTTTCCTTGCTTTACCTGTAGCCTATCCAAATCTCCGCCCCATACGGTATCGGTTCGATGCATCCTCAAATGCATGTTTAGGTGTAGGCTGTGGTGCTTGCAAACTGGTTTTTACGTGTGGCTGAAGGTCTGACTGAGTTTGAGACCTGAATTAGGATTTCATTGTCAGTTTTGAGGCTTTTTGAGTTTCAAACTATCCAGATAGATGTTGTACAACGACGCAACGCAAGTTCCATTTACGCGGAACCTGAACGCCTTGTGTTTAACAGATAATGCCGCTTGAGACATAAACACTATCTGCGTCGTTTTAAAAGGCAGCTCGAATTTTGATCAGCCGAGAGTAAACGGGTTCAGGATCCACTACCTGATCACTTGTGCCATGGTGCTGAGTGCGCAATTATCAGCAAACAGGAGATCATAAGCACTCGTCGTGGAGACGAATGGACGTGTGCAGGCGTCGGGTGTTGAGCACCAGCCCGTCCGTTGGGTAGGCAATATCGATTTATCGGTAGATATGCCTGGGTTTGTGCAAGGATTGTTGATGTGAGGCACTGCCGAACACCATCTTAAAGTCAACGTTTGCTACACGCAGCGTACTTCCTATACCAACTGCCCGAGACCAGCCTTCCAGAGTATAGAGCCAGTTTGTCGCGCATGGCCTGCCTCTATAGAATTCATGCTGCGCAACGGATAGTTATTTATGTTGCTCTAGGGAGCGCATTCGATCTCGGTTGATTTTTGTTTTTTTTCGTAATTTTGCGGCGGAGGCTGTGTGGCGCCTAAATAAACAAATTATTTATGCACACCTGGAATGCTAGCATTCGCCATTATTCGTGGTGTGTCATTGTTTACGGCGACCTTGCTCTGACCTTCTTATATCTATGTGACCCGTGCAAATTTCCAATTGGTGTGTAAACAGGCGGCTTCGAACGAGTTCTTAATGGTACCATTTCCAGATGTGAGTACTTTAACTCACGGTACCTTCGTACGTTTAATTAAAATCAACTGCGCCGACTTTAATGGTTACACTATTCGGCTATATTTCAAACGAACTTTACTTTCATTGAACATCTTTCGATGGGCATTCATGAGTGGGATATCGGTACCTCGGTTGTCAATTTGATGTCACTACCATATAAAATTATAATTTATAATTTATAATAATTGCTCGAGCCCTTCCTTCTTGGTCACTCAGGTGTCAGGAAATATTGAAAAACGATTGACCATAGCTCAGTCGATCTAAGCTGTAGAAACTTCAGTTCAACTAGTTTATAAATCCATCCGAAAACCAGCCTTTACTCCTCTGAATTACTTTAATAACAAGCTAATAACCGCATATAAACAATAAATAATGATGTGGGACTTAAACGTTTACACTAGAATAACAAGAGACTGTAAATGGCTCCGTCCTGTATGACAGCCCATCAGGACTATAACCTAGATGATTAAGCCGAAAAAGCATAGTCACCCTGGCAGCAGAGGTATAAGCTTAATGTTCAGCCACGTTTTTTTGCCGATATTCTATGGCTGCATTTCGCAGCTGTCAGGGTTTCGGCTCCTTAGTGCGTCCCCAAGCGTTCATCATATGTTTTCTGGTGCAGGTACGTAAATTCCAATCCTGACCTTTTTCTTCTCCTCAGGAATGACGGCGCAACTGCTCAAGTAAATACTTCAGTGCAAAGCTTTATAGACTCCATCCGAAATTTGATATGTTAATTGGCTACAAAAAAATATTACTGCTGTGACAAAAGATGCACTCGCCGGGACAGTTTCCAAAATTACTGTGTTGTCTTTGACACGAGCCGTCATTTCGTCGGGCAAACGTTTTAACTCTCAGTGGTAATCGTTCCGACCATCCAAATGCCAGTATAATTTTCCAGACACCATCGCAAGTTGACTGTATCGAAGATCTTCGTCAAATTCGCACATGTGAGGCTTGGTCTGTATTCCCCGACTCTTTTTGTGCAGATTACGGCAGAGAAACCATCTCAATGGCTGCATGGTTCCTCTTAATTTATGTTGATTTTCATACAGAAGGTCTTGCTCCGGTTGAAGATTTAAGCGATTGAGTTGGAAGTAGGCGCTGTGATTTTGGCAAAGGACATGACATTGTATAGGTATGAAAAAGAAGATGAAGAAAAATAAGACTGGTCGGTCACCGACTCGTTTCTTAATTTACGTCAGCTTTCGAACTCTTACTGAAGTCAACCGTTAGAGATAAAAGCAGCATCAAAACAAGCAACAGTTATAGCAACATCAGTTCCGTCGGTCTGGAGGTGACTGCGCAGGGGTCTGTATGCCGGCGCCAGAGCGATATATCGATCAACTGAGTTCTCAACAGACTGCAAAAGCGATTGCAAAGTAACAGTCGTCACTCGTTTCGTAGTTGTGGTCAGCCACTTATAATAATCCACCAGGCCGTTGCCCAGATGCCTCTGTACTTGTCAGAACGTTGCTGGAGCCACACATTTGTGTTGGCGTGCACTGACGGTACCTTTGAAATCCTGAGGTATTTGTCTCCTCTGATAGAGTGAATTTATTTTTTTAAGAACTGTGGGCTGACATGATTGTGGCTTTTAGTTGTTCGTAGTCAGGACTCGGTGATTGAACACCTGAATCTGGTGCACAGCTGAAGTCTGGGCTTGTTTCCATTTGCGGATATTTATTGAGAACTTCTTCGAATGTCAGGGATGCTTTGAACTTTACAATACCTCCGCCAGGAGGCGGTCACATCGGAACTGATCTCTGATGCAGCACCGGGTTTTGGGGTCAGATATTGCCCTGATGGGGGACAAAGAAGATTTTCAGTATATGACTGCCTGTATATCCTTGCATTTTCTCAGCCCTGTGAACCTCTTATTTATGCCTCCGCCTCTCCTTGTGCTGACGCCATACATGACTCAGGACTGTGGAATGAAACCCCGGTGGATGTGACATCACACGGGGTCAGCTGGTGTGACGACGATCGGGGTAAACCAAGCCGTAGTGGGATGTCGCGGCCGACACAAGCTGACGCGGCACAAGCTGATCGGTGGGGATGCTGACACCGGTGACACGAGGGGGACACAGCGCACGGCCAGAGTTGACAGAACAGGAGCAATGAGAACAGTGGCATATGATGAGAGGTTCGAGCATGACTCTCCAGTCTCTGAAGATGGGTGGACGAAACAACTACTTGAAACATCAGACAACCAATATACTTCTCCCGGTGAACGCTCCTTCTTCTTCTGATTCTCCAAAGGACATCATAAGCCACAGTGTTTACGAATACTCTCAAAAATGCCCTTAGACATTACAGCCTATCCTGTGGGTAAACGAGTGAAGTGCTTTTATGGGTCAAATCTCCTCTTCATAAACCTACTTAGGCATCACTTCTGATTTCCTGTCAAACCCGCCAAAATGCACGATATCTTTGGAAATGTTTTTTTTCCTGAAATGGCAAACGATGGGAGTGTGTGTATGTGTGCGCCCCCTAAAAGGGCCGCGTGGTAGATGCGCTGGACCAACACGGGGGCCAAATCAGGGTGTGGCAGACGTTATTTGGGCTTAGCTCCCATAACAAATGCCGAACATGGGGGGTGCGCGTGCCAAACATGGGCACGCGTAGGTGCCGGCCCATGCCGCACCCCGTCCTCCCAATCCGTGGGAGATGACTCATCTGCGCCCGACCCCGCCTCCGGTCTTCTTGACTTTGTCTTGATAACGTGCACAGGCGAGTAAGTGAAGAGAGAGTGCGGTAGATGCGATGAAAGTCTACTATCACTTAAAACTAATTCACGCGCAAGGCGACGTCCCTGCACCACACTTATGTGGAACATGCGGTTGACATCGACAGATTACGACGGTCGAATCGAAGTGCGAGTTTATGTGTCTGTGTGTGTGAAAAAACCCAATTTCGATAGCTTTCGCTGCGATCAATACAATGTTTGATTGATAAAAAAATTGCAACCGTTCTGTGAAAATTAATTTCAAACTCTCAAGTTAAAAGCCTGATGGATTCAATCCATAAAAATGAACCTGTGGAAATCATACCGAGTGAACAGCACGTATTTATTGACACATGATATTTAAGCTTCACGAAATTCATAAGAGGCGTTCCCCTAGTCGGTGGCAGTATACTCATTTTCGGACCTTAGGGATTTAGCATTTAGTTTTATTTCAAGCTAGTTCCCAGCACTACACTGGGCGTATACCAGTTTTCATTTGACCCACTCGTGAAAAAATCGGCGGTCTCGGTGGTATTCGAACCCACGCCAGCAAGGGAAAGGCTTTAGAGTAGCCAGTTTGTTTGGCAGTTAAGAGTACAGCAACTACGCCCTGGACAGACTTGGCAAACAAACCAAAGCCCACGTCGTAAACCGCGCAATTAAACAATATCGAATTTAGATGAGCAAATCGAGGGGAGAATTCGCTTTTCCATATGATTGCTTTCCTGGGCTAATATACCGTTTTACAGAGAGATTCGGTAGACTCTATGACATCGATTTATGTTGCATATTTTAATTATGGAACGAATACATTAAACACAACGAGTCTGATCAAAACCATTTTCGGGCAAATACAGCCTAAACCTTGAAATGTCCCGACTGCTAGTTGGTGCACGAGAACCGCAATTGCAAAATCAGACAAATTCAAAGTTGTCCCTCTATCTGGAAAGCTATGTAAGGCCGTTCAGCATAGTGAAAAAAATGAACAAATTTATATATAATGCGTGAAATTTACAAGAGCAGTTTTGACATCAGAACATTCCCGAAAAGACAAGAGAGATGGGAATGGCCATTTCTGATTTATTAGCCATTATCAGCCAGCCATACGCAAACCCCAGGTGGAACACCACCCGAGCTTCGAAACCGCAACCTGTTGATTAGAATTCCGCTACTCTAATCATTGAGCTACGGGCCCGTAATCGATTGGTGAAACATCCATCCGCCAAACTTGGCTGCAATTCTTGCTAAAAATTCATGTTAGGTAGCACCGGTCGTAGCATCAACCTGCCTCTCACGAAGGCCTACCTGTGTGTTGAATCATCCTAGATGTATGAGAATGTATGAAAAAACGTAGATAAGAAGTGAAGCAAGTATTTGCAACAGATGGACTAAGACTGATTGCGTATGAAAAGTCGCTAGCAGATGTCGAGTCTCTACTTAAAGAGGGAAAATGTGGCATTTATACGCACATTCTTGGGTAACCTATTGAACTGGTTTTTGACTCCTGAGTAAGATAGGTCGGTCTGGCGTTGACCTTCAGTCTCCATTCGTAAAATTTGGATTTGGACCTCGGAGGTTAAGGGTGCGGCTGTGTTGTAAAATTGGGCTGTGATCAGCATTGCCAGTACCACGAGCTATTTTATGTATCTCCAGTATATAAAATTAGGGACGTGTGCGTTAGAGAATGCGGAATTGAACCTTATAGGGCATTGTGCAGCTGGCAAATTGCGTGGTGATTTGACAAGCACCGTTAATTGGCGTGGGGACTTCTCAAGACCTACCCTGTCACGGACTGGATGTGGAGAACTGGCTGGCATATGGGGTGAGGTCAAACAAATTCCTATGCGGAATGCGGAAAGTTTACTCTATGAGTGTCTGTGCTCGTCCTAGAATGCGAAAGAGATTCTTGAATGCTGTTCAGCAACCCTGAGGCACTAATAAAAATATTTTAGATTTTTGGACATAATACTTGCTAGCTTAGCACGAAAGACACCATGCGGACTCACTTCATCAGCAGAGGTTGCCTGCAGTTTAAGCTCCAGGTTCGATTAAGGCTCAGGTGATAAAGTAGAGGTTATGGACGCTTATGACGAGATTCTGTTCAGGTATCCATCGACTAGTGCCAGTGAGATCATCGTAAATACATATTCACATTACTAATTGTCTGGTTTAGGATATTATTGTTGTACTTGTGACAGTTATTCATCATTTGTTCTGGAAAATATTTATATTTGGCAGAAGTAGTAACTAACTTAACCGTTTTGCAAAACTCCATTGTAAACTTCCTAGCTCGGAATACCTTGAATTTCGAACACGCACTCAAAACGTCCTGATGATGAGAAAGGCTCTAAAAGTTTTCTTGAAGTTTTTGGATAGGTGATAATCACGGGGCTTTCTTCCAAATATGTGGCAGTTCTCCGCTCTGAATCCCTTGCTATAGCATAAAAATACGGCTTCCATACTGTCACTATTTTCAAAGCTCTAGCTTACTATTTCTGATGCATGCCCGGCCTTGGACGCGAGAAAGTGTCATCCTAGAAAAAAATGGAGAGGTGTTCCTAAACGATATTATGTCAGGTGTGGTACTGATTAAGTTACTCGGAAGATGGGCTGTCCCAACCTCATTTGACCAAAATTTAGGCCAGGAAGTGACGAGTGTCTGATGCGACTCGGTCTGGACTGCAAGGCACCGAAGATGGGAGGGACGCCTTGTATGGCCGCCTAAACAGGATACGGGGAAAGAAACCGCCCCACCTGCTGAAAATAAGTAACATTACGGTAAATTGCAGGATGGGTAAATATACCCTTGTCTTAACGCTTACACTAACCCTAACCTAAGGGAAAACTGTTGCCTTTATCTTACTCCAAGCCATATCCTTAACTTAAACCCTGCAAGTACCATGATAAGAAACGTAACCCTTAGCCTAATCGTAGCCCTAACCCCAACTCTGACTTTAACCTCAAACTTAAACCCTAAACGTTACCCTTAGCACAAAGCCACATATATTGTGAGCGGTTCATTTTCCCGTGTCCTGTTTAGGCGGCCATACAGGCCTCCTTACCCCGAAGATTAGCAGTAAATAGACTACATATGTGAGGAGCTATCACTGAAATTGGAAACCGAAGGAATGCCGGCTGGGGTCGATCCGTTCTTGGAAGTTTTCGTGGGCAGAAGTGCAAATGCAACTGCAACTGCTTGCGTGCGGATGAAATATTGTTCTTTTCGTGCTGTGCCGGACTAGACAGGTCTTACTTATGAAGGGTTAACCTTTGTGATATTTGAATAAAGACCTCGATCCTACGGCTCTTTTATCATTGAAAATTATCCGAGTTCCCGCACTTGCGATAACCCTGCCCACATTTATCCATCAATTTATGGACACTGATCACACACACACAATGCACACACTTATATTCACTTCCAGGATCTCCTGCTGCATCGTTATCTGAGTCATAGCCAGAAGTTTATTTAGACCAGCGCATCTGGGAAGCTATTCTAAATAAAGCAGGATTAACTTCCCCTCTCCAGACCCTAAGTACATTCAAGAGGGCTTTTAATCGTGTGTAATCGAATTGAAGCTGCGATAAAGTAGAAAAGACGACAACGGACGGAGCAAGGCTAAAAAAAGAGTAGAAACCTCCCGAATTGTGGTGAATGTTCGCATTCGAGTTACATGGATAAATAGGAGAGAAGAAGACTGTTTGATCCCTTGAATCATTTCCTTATTGATTTGAAATTTAGAACATTTACTGGAATACATCGGCAGAGATAAAAACGAAAACAAAGCAATCAGTCGTTATAGGACGCAGGTTTTTTTCGAACATCAGTAAAGCTCGTCCGGAGGTGACTGCATAGGGCCCTGTATGCTGGCACCACATCCACACATCGATTGACAGAGTTCTAATCGTAAGCCACTAAGCTTCACTCGATTAGCGGCCTGTCTTGCTTCTGGTGTGGGTGATTAGCATCGTGACTTCAAAGTTAGAGTCATGATCTGATTCGTAGTTGTGGGCATCCACTTGTGATATTACGTCACCCCATCACACAGCCAACTTGTGTTCTTGTATGCTCTATCCTAGTATGTGTTCCGCCTGATCAGTATATTTACAGGGGCAGTTGAGGCAGAGGATTCGATGCACAACACCCCAAATGGTCATTGGGATGGTCACTTGATTTTCATGACCATGCTGTGAATGGTAGCTATGGGCCGGTGTGCAATTATGCCACCTGGACACGCAGCAATGCGATCTGTCGTCTCTGACAAGTCATTTATGTACAGCAGAACATGCCATACCGTAGATATTGTTTCCCGTTGTGTCCTCGAGGGGCGAAAACGTAGGCCAGGGCTTATGAACGCCTTCGGATAGCTGGTCCTCATAAATGGCTTATGGAGTTATCAGGCTTCGTGCGCTTTTTCTTCTGGGTCGCTACAGTGCGACTGGATTCGTTTAAATGGTGCTCTTACACACGTTCGTTTGAGGACCACTGGATGTTTGCTGTGAAATGTGAGGAACTGCGTGTCGTTCGTCGCCTTCCTGTACACCGTTGGTTCTATTTCGCCGTTGGAACGTCGCCGGGTAAGCACATCTAGGGAGAGCAGCTGGTGCTCTTTTTTGCTTCCCTTGTGAATGGTTTGCCTGAGAAGCTTTAGTTAGGCGATTATGGAAATTCTGCAGCATTATCCTCTTCACGATAACAAACACGTCCTCCCCGTAACGGGACCAAATGGTCGATGGCTGTTGGGTGAATTCAGAATTTTCAGCTCTTGTAGGACCAATTCTGCCACTAGGCCGCGGATTGGGGATCCCATTGGCATTTCCTTTATCTACTCATAGATTTCTTCTATAAAGGTAAAGTAGATCTTCGGTAAAATTCAAACAGCCTCATAAGGTGTTCAATTTTGAGTTTCGTCGTATGGCTGCTCAGGTTTCCTGCGCAAGACTTCTCATGCCAACCTCGGCGGGATTGATGTGAATAACGATATCACGTCTATCGAACACATGAGTTCGTCCGATTTAAACCTCTGACCTTGAAGGTCTAAAGGAACTGAGAGCCTTAACAGACTGAGGCAAGCGAATTATCTTAGATGAACTTTAGTTTTGAGAACGTCCATTTTGCCCAATTATAGGTGCAGCTGCTTTTAGAGCAAAGATTGGCCGCAGTTAAACCCTTCTGTTAAGGATCTTCGACAGACCATTGAATTGTGTGCCCCGTGGTTTCAGTCGGCAACATTCGTTCTCCGTGGGCATATTTTGGCACTTGAATTTTCCGAGTAATTTTTTCAACCGACCGACCGTTTTTTCCTAATAATGGGCTCTAGTAAGAGCTCGGAAGCTCAACTGCATAAAAAATGCTTCCGTCGATCGAACAGCCTCCTTTTTTCCTCTTTAAGCAGAAACTTCGTCGGATCGAATAACAGGTGGGTAGATCGGAGGAGGTTTACCTAGTGAGCTTACGTAGTACATATTACCCACCAGATTCAGAGGGCTCAACCAGCTTAACTGAAGAGGGTACGGTCATTTGCAGAAGGTTCAGAATCTACTATGTCCTAGTCTGCTCGGGGTTTAGTGAATAAACCATGCATATAGGCAAACAAACGCATAAAGCAGCCTGTTTTGGATCATGTTTTTATTTAGATTATATGTGTTCGAAGGAACGCAGCAGGGTCGAATTACTCCTGACAGCTCATGACGCATTTTGCTGCTGCCTTCTTCCTTGCTTTCGATTCCAGATAAGTGGTAAATGTGGGTCGGAAGGTTGGTGACTCTTCTGTGATACTTGCCCCCAATTTTGTAGACTGAGGAGGATGTAGACTACTCACTTTTCACTGTGCGCTGTACAGTAAAAGTAAAAGAAAGAGCATCATCAACTCATGAGGCTCAAGTCCACGGACAGTGAAAGATAAACTGCCTTGCATTTGACTGTGTGTTATATTGCTTAGTATGTCAATACATTCGAGAGGGCTCTTGGTTGTTCACCCCGTCTGATGAGCCAAAGCGTTGCCAAGTTCATTCTCCAAGTAGTTGAAAACGAGAATGCCACACGATAATTTCTTGGATATCTGCATGATGAAGCACACTGACTGTAATGAGGACAAAGCCCTGTTAAGATTGGCAATAATTTTTATGGTTGGATGCATATGAACAGGTTATTTATGCGCTGAATAACTGATGGCTTGTGTAGGTAGTTCTATCTGCCTTCTGAAATTGACCGAAAATTCCGCCCCTGCATGTCTCATAAAGTTTGACTTTGGACGCGCCAACATCTTCTCGGTAAAATATCAACTTGGACTTTCAGCTGGAGGTACAACACCTCACGGAATGGTTCCGTTCCACCCTGAGCTGAAAACTATTTATTGTCCACCATTACCAGATGATCCACCTCACTTGCTTAAGGAAATGTTTTTAAAAATAGCCGTTATTTATTCAATTAAAAAATTTCCTCGGGACTTCAGGTCTTTGACCACCAGTTTAAGTTTCTTCTTCATGTGTGTGTTCATCTGTGAAACTCCACTTTCCTCCTTATGTTATCAGCCCTGCTGCCGTCCTATCTGTCATCACACAAAACCAGGCAGAAAGCGTCCTCTGACATTCCACTTAAGAGGTGAGAACCGTATGAATCATCACCAGCAGCTGGACTCCTGGTTCTTCAGATGACTGTCCAGAAAACGCACCGACCACCCTCCCCCCCCCCTGCCTCCTTCGGTGTTTGAGCTTTGCCTGGGTGGTGGGCGGTGGGCGCGCAGCAGGTCACTGCTTCTGCTGAGCCCAAATCATGAAGTGCTTGTCACACAAACCACTAACATGGAATATAAATCTAGGACATCACCAACTCAGACATGGGCGTCTAAGCCACTGAAATATTGCATGGAATACGGGAGTTTCTTATTTAAGTAAGCACGTTGAGGCAGCAGTCGCATCCTGTAAACAGTGCACCCCTGTTTTGCCGCTATCTTTACCCGCTGCTCTTCGAGGATGAACTTTCAACATCCAACGGTTATACTTTTTTCTGAACCACCCCCTGGAAACCTTTTTTTCCGCTTTAACTGTCAACCAGGTGTCAAATCTACCGAGTTATATTTAATTTGTAGGATTGAGAGGTCTGTGGGGGGGGTAGGGGTAGCTGATGACGAAACATAAGTCCGTACACATTCAAATTAATCCCCATGCACACAGCGGTGGTAAAATAAAACAGTAAGAAAACTTCAGCTAGCTTACGGAAAATTGCATACCCCTGAAAACAGATCTATTACGCACTCTTCAATTGGTTTACTGAGAATAAATACACACTAATGCCTCTTGTCGGCACGTTTATAAGTTAACTCGTTCATATAAGGATTACTACCGCTGAAGATTCCCAAACTGCTTTTAAGTGAAAAGCACGGAAATTTTCTAAGGTACAAACAGCGAAATCTTACTATATCCTATCTAAATAGATAGTAAAATATTTCAGGTAGCGTATAAGTTGATATTCATTTGGCTGCCATTGTCAGAATCACATTTAGACAACATTTCTCCAGTGTAACTAATACCAACGGCTTGCATATGGATGTCGCTAAAGTAAAACCACAACTGGAAGGGTTTTCTCCACTTTCTTAACTAATGTATACGTTTGTTGCTTTTCTTGACCTTATTATCCTCCTCAAAGTTAGAAGAAAAACCTTAGTTTTGAATCGTTTTCTTTTTCTTCAAAAAAGACTTCCCACTTGAGGCCCAGCGAGCGGGAGAAACAAGAGTCGAAACTTTGCCCTGGATGTCGTTTACTGAGACCGCAGAGCACAGAAAGAATCATAGGGGAGTGTGTTTTGGGAGCATACAGCTTAGGAGTGACTTAAAAATATCTCACTCGGAGTGCACCCAGATCACGTGAAAAAAAGCACTGAAGAACTTACAAGCAGCTGCAGCCCAGCTAAACGACAGTCATCGTCAATATACCACGGAGTTCTAAGGAATAATGTTTTGAATACCCATTCAGCTGCCACCGCCATGTACATTTACTCATTTACTTGCTCCTGTGGAGTAGGTTATATTGGTCGCACGAGTCGGCGTCCATCCAAAAGAATAAGAGAACACCTCCCAGCATGGCTAAACAAAGGGGAAGCCAAGAGCATAAAAAGCGCCATCCTTGCACATCTTGTTGACACCGGGCATAGTGCGGACCCCAGTGAAGCTTTCCGTGTAATTTATAAGGTTCCACCAAACTACCCCAAGCCACTGGGTCAACGTCTACTAGCAGCAGCAGAAGCGACTGACATCAGGTTGAAGAAGCCGGTCTTGTGCGCACAAAAGAACCTCGTACAAGCTCCGCGCTTAGCTTTGCCAGCGGTCACTTAACTGCATGCATTCCCCAGCGCCATCTCTGTCCTCTCCTTTCCCCTAGAACGGCCCTACCAAACACCCCCTGCCGCTTACCCACTGTTTCTCATCATCTTTGCCCTATGCACACCTCTCTCAAAACCCAAACAAACGGACGAACATTATCGATTTCATGTTTTAAATTTCTACTACGTTCCAACGTTTCCCTATAACTGTACTGGCCTGAAGAGAAGTTATTGAAAGCAGCGCGTATGCTCGCCAAGTCATCTTTTGAACATATTAATTATGTTTAAAAATAATGAAAATTTTCCTTGCCAACCAATTCTCTATCTTACATTTTGCTTGACTTCGATTTTTGGTTTGACAGCTTTCTGAACTGACATCTCAGTGTTTTGTCTCGCTTGCAAGGTTTTGCCCGAGGCTCTCTTCATCCTTTCCTTGTGCTAAGGACTGGCATTTGCTTCCAGGGGCAAACTTTTGTTGCTTCAGTCTACATTGTCCCTTTCGCTATTGGATGAACTTCCTTAAGTATGATTTTGTAATCAACTTGATCAAGGAAAATGCCGCAACATTTAGAGGCTCTTTTATTCTAGGTTCACCTTTACCTAATCTGGAACTTTTCCTTCGGAAATTGGCCTATCCAAGCTCCCAGTTCTTGTCTGGATAATATATAAGATGGGCTCGCACTTGCAGTTTAGTCAACGCCAGAGGGATGATTTGCAAGAGCAGATGACAGGCCAAGTGCCGAAGATAAACATTCAGAGGCTTACATGACCCGATATATACCAGCCGATGATGGTCCAGCTGACCTCCCTTAATGGGAGTCTGCTAACGTTTCGTTCCGGCAGTGGGAAAATTTTACCTAAGCGGATGTTCAGATCAAGAGTGCAGTCATTTGGCTTATGTCCTTAAACTAGTTGAAAGCTGGAACTTTTTAAGTGATATGGATTCACCTAGGTCAGGCAACAAGGTCGCATAATCCGAGGTAAATGAATGCATGTGCTTTCTAACCTCAGAAGAAGGCGGTGCAAGCAGATGTTAAGTGAGCGGTCCGAAAAAGCTTACAGCCGAAGTAAAGTTGAACTAAGCCTATGGCTAACTTTAAGAATTACTCCACCGGGAGATCAGGAAATCAACTTAACCAGAGTAAAAGTTGACCTTCATTGTGCTGGTTATAGCAAATACATTACTTCTTACACAAAATTTGTGCTACTTCCAGTAGCGTCAAAAGTTAATCATTGGCGCGTAAGTTACTGACTCTGAGGCTTCAGGGTTATAAAGTCAAGTGTGAGCTCTCCTAATCTTAGAACGTAGGTCACACTTGAAACCGCAGGTTACAGTTCGTTACCTACATTGTGCGATATGTTAAAATTTACGGAAAATCTTCCCTTTTCGTAAACAGGCACAAATGTGTAGACCTAGGCTGCCCATTAATAATTAACGCCTTTAAATGAAATAGAACCAAGAAATAAATATTCAAAGTAAAATTACGCTGTACAGCAATAAAACGTTTTTAATAATTCGGAAATACCGAAAACAAAAACTGTTTCAAATTAGAAAATGTAGCGTTCAGAACTACCTTAGGCATTTCTATGCAAACAGCTGGGTAAATAAAACAAAAAATCGAAAAAGATTCTAAAATAGTCCCTAAGTGGATTTTGTAAGTTCAGCCATGTAGCGATACTTATGACCGTGAGGTTTCAAGAATAATCAATTCGGATACTAAGGTTGTTTGAAAAGTGGAAGTCATCTGGTTGACAGCACAGTTATGGGGAATAGTTCCGTTTCGATTCACATTGTATTTGTAAAGAATTTGTGGATTTCAGCATAATTTCTATGAAATGGGTGGTTTCACCCTCAATTGAATGAGTTTGTGGCACTCTCTGTGCGAATTTTGATGAAGATATTCGATCTCTAAGTCGCTGCATTTTCCTACCGCTACTGTTGCACCTGGGAACTGACCTTGCTTTCATAGAATCGGCTATGGCTCGCTACCGGGCAAAGTTAGTTTGGTACTGACAAAGACAACAGAGACCTGATTCGTCATTTCTGGCTTATTTTCCGTATTCAACCAATCGTACCCAATCCCAGGTTTTGATCTCATGAGATTCGAACCAGCGACCATTCGTCATTGAGTATACTACTCTACCATTGAGGCACGAACACGATGCCCTATCAACTTTCATCAGGAATATGAATTTTGATAGTGTGAAGATCACCAAAATTGTTACCAAATATGCTCGTCCGGTTATGCCTTGAGATTCAACCTAGAGTCGCATGGCCACTAGTGGTGTATATAGCTAAGGTGATGCCGACCACTATTCGCCATACGACTGCCTGCGAGGGCTGTAGATTGAGCCCTGGGCACAACGGGATGAGTATGTTTCGTAACCAAATTGGCAAGCGCCACACATTCCTAATTCATATTACCGATCACAACCGGCAGGACAACGGGCCCATGGCTCAATGGTCACTTATTCGAATCTCAGTTGATCCATACCTGGGATAAGGTATGACTGGCTGATGCTAGCTAATAGGCCAGAAATGGTCAATCCAGTCTCCCTCGTCTTGGTCGGTACCAACTGATCTATATATACCACTAGTTGCCATGTGACCGCCGGCGAGGGCTCTAGTTTGAGCCCGAGGGCAAACCGGGACGAGTATATTCCGTAGCCAAATTGGTGAGTGCCACACTATCCGAATACAGAGCCAGGTTTTTTTCTCGCATATTTCATTCGAGCCTATTACTAGACAGGCCAAACAATATGGAAGATGTTGCTTAGCTTTGTTTCTGTCCGCTAGGTATGCCCCAGAAATCCTGCAGCCATGTTATTTCTGAGAACGTCAAATCCGCAATAATATTTATCAACCGTCTCTTCAAAAATCAAAATCATTCAATTTTAAATCACTTGAAATTCTTTACTGTATCATTTAGAAAGTAAAATCCATGCCTTTATATTGCTTTTGAATTCCATTGGCAGCATAAGGACAGTTTTGGATGTATATGGAACGGTCTCTCCAGCGAGTTTTATCCTTTTTGCGATGCAATTTTTCTAGGTTCAATGAGGAAATTTATTACTATAAATTTTGTTATTTAATTATCAAGTTTTTCATATAATTCCTTTTAGTTTGGCTTGTAAAATAGAAGTCAACTTATAATATTGCCTGTTTAAATGTCTGTCAAGAAGATGTTCGGCTGCAATTCTTCTAAATCGAAGGAGTCGCGATAAAAATTAAACAGTCGCATTGGATAGTGAGCATTTCTCGGATCATAAAAAAGTTTACGGAAGACTTGAAGCAAACAGCACTTACGATAAAAGTTTTCGTGCTAGTATAAACTCGCTTTCCAATGAACTTTGCAAACTCACCTCTATGAAATCACCTATATGAATAAACATCATCAAATAATGGAAATACAGTTTGCACTTACAACATTTACCATTAAATATTAGCCTCGACTTTTGCCGTGAGTTATCACTTACACTCGTATCATAGCTAATCGCTGGACGCATAAGGGCAAAGCGGGGGTTAAATTTCGGCAACTACACGTAGCGTCTTGCCACATTCCAAAAGATATTGCCATCGTCAAAAACGCGGCCTAATTGTGTGGACTTATTTGTTAATATGGCACTTCATTTTGTACATTAACTGAGGTGTAAAGTATCAAGAGGATAGAAGGGAGAGAATTTGTCTCTTTAATTATAAGCCCGATATAATATGAATAACGTGCGGGTGAAAGTCCCAACTTACAGACAACTTTGGTAGTAATTGCATTCTCTTTAAGCAGATTACCGCCTTCATTTATGTCTTCCTAATTAAAGTCATAAATTGGACACAGTAGATGAAAAAGGCGTAATTACTAGGTGCACACCAAAAAAATACAGGGGTGAGTTAATCAACAGTTGTCTTTAGCTCATTTTGCCATTTTTACCATCGCAAACGATTACGTCTACCATGTGTCTCACGGAGGGAGTGAAGGACGGCAACTTGCGCGTAGATGAGGCAGTCGATGCCACACTCTCTCCTCTCTCAACCCATCTTGCATAACCGGATGTGGACTGGGGCACGGTGTCCTACAAAAGTTCAAAAAATGTTCTACGGTTGCTAAAAATGAACTAGTCCCAGTGGGATGTACCAGGTATTCACTGCTCGCATATGCGAGGGTGTCATAAAGGCCATAATAGGTATGAACCATTGCAACCTGATTCTCAGACCTGACAAGGAACGAGTTATCCCACCATTTGGCAAAATTTCAAGTGAGCATGCTTGGTGTATCTTAAAGAACTTAAGCACATCAGCTTTATTGTTATGTCGCCTGCGCTAGTGCCATGTGGATAGATTTTTCAGTTGAACATTGCCGACAAATCAAGAGAAACTGGAGTGGCCATTTCTGGCTCCTTTGCCATCATCAGCTAGCCATACCCAAACCCAGGTGATGCACCACCCGAGGCTCGAAATGTTGATTAGAAATCAAACGCGCTAACGCACTGCACCATGGGTTCGTTGTCTTGCCGGTTTGGGTCGGGAATATTGACTTGCATGCGTTGATGAACGCTCGCCGATCGCTATGGTGACTAACTCGTCTCGTTCTGCCTCGGAGCTCACTCTCGAGACCCGCCAGCAGCCGCATAGCGGCTAGTAGCATATACAGACGTGCATTGTGCAAGGGAACTGGAATGCCCATGCCTGGCTCACTTAACATCGTCAGCCAGTCCTACAGCTGATAGACGATCAATCTTCTGTTGGCAATTCAGCCGCAGGCTGCACTCCTTTGGAATAAACAAACAAACAACTAAGCAAACCCTTCAGTTATTCTTAACCATTCTGCCCTCCCTGTGCCTTCCTATTTACCAAAATAAAAGGATGGTCATTGGGACTGAAGTACAACTCCATTGTAGACTACCTACTTTATCCCTTAATTACCTCAAAGTAAGTTAAGAAACTCTTCTATGAGAGGATCTTCGTCCATCTCCTGTCAGCTGGAGCCTGAATCTTCGGAACTTCAATCTAGATCCCACGCAGGCCATAGCTATGACTGGTAATTACAGAAATTAAACCAGGCATGTTTGTTCTAGTGTCCTATTTGCGTGTCGGTAACAGTTCTCAATGACTAAATGCTAATGGCTGGACGAAGTTAGCAGTGGGTTCTAGGACAACGCTTTAGGGCAGAACATAAGTACCACGTCTGTTATGACGAACTTGAACAAAGGTCCAGGGTAATTCGGGTTAAACTTAAGGTTACGTTCAGGGCACAAGAATATGTACCTTTTTTGGAATTTATCAAAAGAGGTTTCCTAATTCCCATATTTTAATTTTATACAATAAAAAATTCGGTTAGTTCTGTTCTCATAGGCTTCCTATTTACGAGCAATTATCGGGTCAATTCCAAAGGCCAACTGTGGAGCTTCTTTATTTTTACAACGTTTAAATGGGAAAGGAATTTCGTGAATGTCAGGAAGTTCACGTCTGTTCACATTGAAGTTTATCAGGACAATTATGTTGACGTCGAGGACAGGGCATTCACAGTTTTAAAACAGCCCCGGTGTGGTAGGACACGAGCGTGTGTTCGAGCAGTGAACACAGAGTTGATAATGACCGTCAGCTGCACGGTCCACGTAGAACCTTAAACGGGTTATTTATCTGCTCGGAAGGTTTAAAGACTTTATCTGCCTTTTGAAATGTTGACGCATTGACATATACCAACCTTTACGTGAACAGGGTAGTGAAAATAAAACCTATTTCTTTCATAGCTAAAGACAAATCTGTCCCTGATTAAGGCCCATTACCCACTCCTTATTCCTCTGCAATAATTTTTCTCAATGCAAAGAATTGTGGCTACTGATCCCCCTATTTCAAAGAGGCCTAGTTGGTCACTGGATCTTGGCCTCACCCCTAGAAATTCAAAACTAAAGATTTTAGTTTTTGATAAAGAACCCTTTGATGAGAATTCTCACGCGTACCACTCAATTAATGTTGTCCCTCGGCATACGCGCGACAATGGTAACCGGGGGGAGATTCGGATTTCTTCCATCTACTTATTTGAGTGCTGATGTATAAAGGGGGTGGGTAAACAGCAATACTATTTATCAACCGTCTCTTCAAAAAAATCAAAAATCATTCAATTTTTAAATCACTTGAAATTCTTTTACTGTATCATTTAGAAAGTAAACTCCATGCCTTTATCTTGCTTTTGAATTCCATTGGCAGCATAAGGACAGTTTTGGATGTATATGAAACGGTCTCTCCAGCGAGTTTCATCCTTTTTGCGATGCAATTTTTTTCTAGGTTCAATGAGGAATTTTATTACTATAAATGTTG
Source organism: Schistocephalus solidus (assembly GCA_017591395.1). Taxonomy (NCBI): domain Eukaryota; kingdom Metazoa; phylum Platyhelminthes; class Cestoda; order Diphyllobothriidea; family Diphyllobothriidae; genus Schistocephalus; species Schistocephalus solidus. The sequence goes on along the minus strand of WEDG01001442.1, from coordinate 271,332 downwards.
TTATTTAATTATCAAGTTTTTTATATAATTCCTTTCAGTTTGGCTTGTAAAATAGAAGTCAAATTGTAATATTGCCTGTTTAAATGTCTGTCAAGAAGATGTTCGGCTGCAATTCTTCTTAATCGAAGGAGTCGCGATAAAAATTACACAGTCGCATTGGATAATGAGCATTTCTCGGATCATAAAAAAGTTTACGGAAGACTTGAAGCAAACAGCACTTACAATAAACGTTTTCGTGCTAGTATTAACTCGCTTTCCAATGAACTTTGCAAACTCACCTCTATGTAATCGCCTATATGAATAAACATCATCAAATAATGGAAATACAGTTTGCACTTACAACATTTACCATTAAATATTAGCCTCGACTTTTGCAGTGAGTTATCACTTACACTCGTATCATAGCTAATCGCTGGACGCATAAGGGCAAAGCGGGGGTTAAATTTCGGCAACTACACGTAGCGTCTTGCCACATTCCAAAAGATATTGCCATCGTCAAAAACGCGGCCTAATTGTGTGGACTTATTTGTTAATATGGCACTTCATTTCGTACATTAACTGAGGTGTAAAGTATCAAGAGGATAGAAGGGAGAGAATTTGTCTCTTTAATTATAAGCCCGATATAATATGAATAACGTGCGGGTGAAAGTCCCAACTTACAGACAACTTTGGTAGTAATTGCATTCTCTTTAAGCAGATTACCGCCTTCATTTATGTCTTCCTAATTAAAGTCATAAATTGGACACAGTAGATGAAAAAGGCGTAATTACTAGGTGCACACCAAAAAAAATACAGGGGTGAGTTAATCAACAGTTGTCTTTAGCTCATTTTGCCATTTTTACCATCGCAAACGTTTACGTCTACCATGTGTCTCACGGAGGGAGTGAAGGACGGCAACTTGCGCGTAGATGAGGCAGTCGATGCCACACTCTCTCCTCTCTCAACCCATCTTGCATAACCAGATGTGGACTGGGGCACGGTGTCCTACAAAAGTTCAAAAATGGTCTACGGTTGCTAAAAATGAACTATTCCCAGTGGGATGTACCAGGTATTCACTGCTCACATATGCGAGGGTGTCATAAAGGCCATACTAGGTATGAACCATTGCAACCTGATTCTCAGACCTGACAAGGAACGAGTTATCCCACCATTTGGCAAAATTTCAAGTGAGCATGCTTGGTGTATCTTAAAGAACTTAAGCACATCAGCTTTATTGTTATGTCGCCTGCGCTAGTGCCATGTGGATAGATTTTTCAGTTGAACATTGCCGACAAAATCAAAAGAAACTGGAGTGGTCATTTCTGGCTCCTTTGCCATCATCAGCTAGCCATACCCAAACCCAGGTGATGCACCACCCGAGGCTCGAACTGTTGATTAGAAATCAAACGCGCTAACGCACTGCACCATGGGTTAGTTGTCTTGCCGGTTTGGGTCGGGAATATTGACTTGCATGCGTTGATGAACGCTCGCCGATCGCTATGGTGACTAACTCGTCTCGTTCTGCCTCGGAGCTCACTCTCGAGACCCGCCAGCAGCCGCATAGCGGCTAGTAGCATATACAGACGTGCATTGGGCAAGGGAAACTGGAATGCCCATACCTGGCTCACTAAACATCGTCAGCCAGTCCTACAGCTGATAGACGATCAATCTTCTGTTGGCAATTCAACCGCAGGCTGCACTCCTTTGGAATAAACAAACAAACAACTAAGCAAACCCTTCAGTTATTCTCAACCTTTCTGCACTCCCTGTGCCTTCCTATTAACCAAAATAAAAGGATGGTCATTGGGACTGAAGTACAACTCCATTGTAGACTACCTACTTTATCCCTTAATTACCTCAAAGTAAGTTAAGAAACTCTTCTATGAGAGGATCTTCGTCCATCTCCCTGTCAGCTGGAGCCTGAATCTTCGGAACTTCAATCTAGATCCCACGCAGGCCATGGCTATGACTGGTAATTACAGAAATGAAACCAGCCATGTTTGTTCTAGTGTCATATTTGCGTGTCGGTAACAGTTCTCAATGACTAAATGCTAATGGCTGGACGAAGTTAGCAGTGGGTTCTAGGACAACGCTTTAGGGCAGAACATAAGTACCCACGGTTGTACTGATGACCTTGAACAAAGGTTCAGGGTAATTCGGGTTAAACTTAAGGTAACGTTCAGGGCACAAGAATATGTACCTTTTTTGGAATTTATCAAAAGAGGTTTCCTAATTCCCATATTTTAATTTTATACAATAAAAAATTCGGTTAGTTCTGTTCTCATAGGCTTCCTATTTACGAGCAATTATCGGGTCAATTCCAAAGGCCAACTGTGGAGCTTCTTTATTTTAACAACGTTTAAATGGGAAAGGAATTTCGTGAATGTCAGGAAGTTCACGTCTGTTCACATTGAAGTTTATCAGGACAATTATGTTGACGTCGAGGACAGGGCATTCACAGTTTTAAAACAGCCCCGGTGTGGTAGGACACGTACGTGTGTTCGAGCAGTGAACACAGAGTTGATGATGACCGTCAGCTGCACGGTCCACGTAGAACCTTAAACGGGTTATTTATCTGCTCGGAAGGTTAAAAGACTTTATCTGCCTTATGAAATGTTGACGCATTGAAATATACCAACCTTTACGTGAACAGGGTAGTGAAAATAAAACCTATTTTTTTCATAGCTAAAGAAAAATCTGTCCCTGAGTAAGCCCCATTACCCACTCCTTATTCCTCTGCAATAATTTTTCTCAATGCAAAGAATTGTGGCTACTGATCCCCCTATTTCAAAAGAGGCCTAGTTGGTCACTGGATCTTGGCCTCACCCCTAGAAATTCAAAACTAAAGATTTTAGTTTTTGATAAAGAACCCTTTGATGAGAATTCTCACGCGTACCACTCAATTAATGTTGTCCCTCGGCATACGCGCGACAATGGTAACCGGGGGGAGATTCGGATTTCTTCCATCTACTTATTTGAGTGCTGATGTATAAAGGGGGTGGGTAAACAGCAATACTATTTATCAACCGTCTCTTCAAAAATCAAAATCATTCAATTTTAAATCACTTGAAATTCTTTACTGTATCATTTAGAAAGTAAACTCCATGCCTTTATCTTGCTTTTGAATTCCATTGGCAGCATAAGGACAGTTTTGGATGTATATGAAACGGTCTCTCCAGCGAGTTTCATCCTTTTTGCGATGCAATTTTTCTAGGTTCAATGAGGAAATTTATTACTATAAATGTTGTTATTTAATTATCAAGTTTTTTATATAATTCCTTTCAGTTTGGCTTGTAAAATAGAAGTCAAATTGTAATATTGCCTGTTTAAATGTCTGTCAAGAAGATGTTCGGCTGCAATTCTTCTTAATCGAAGGAGTCGCGATAAAAATTACACAGTCGCATTGGATAATGAGCATTTCTCGGATCATAAAAAAGTTTACGGAAGACTTGAAGCAAACAGCACTTACGATAAAAGTTTTCGTGCTAGTATAAACTCGCTTTCCAATGAACTTTGCAAACTCACCTCTATGAAATCGCCTATATGAATAAACATCATCAAATAATGGAAATACAGTTTGCACTTACAACATTTACCATTAAATATTAGCCTCGACTTTTACAGTGAGTTATCACTTACACTCGTATCATAGCTAATCGCTGGACGCATAAGGGCAAAGCGGGGGTTAAATTTCGGCAACTACACGTAGCGTCTTGCCACATTCCAAAAGATATTGCCATCGTCAAAAACGCGGCCTAATTGTGTGGACTTATTTGTTAATATGGCACTTCATTTCGTACATTAACTGAGGTGTAAAGTATCAAGAGGATAGAAGGGAGAGAATTTGTCTCTTTAATTATAAGCCCGATATAATATGAATAACGTGCGGGTGAAAGTCCCAACTTACAGACAACTTTGGTAGTAATTGCATTCTCTTTAAGCAGATTACCGCCTTCATTTATGTCTTCCTAATTAAAGTCATAAATTGGACACAGTAGATGAAAAAGGCGTAATTACTAGGTGCACACCAAAAATACAGGGGTGAGTTAATCAACAGTTGTCTTTAGCTCATTTTGCCATTTTTACCATCGCAAACGTTTACGTCTACCATGTGTCTCACGGAGGGAGTGAAGGACGGCAACTTGCGCGTAGATGAGGCAGTCGATGCCACACTCTCTCCTCTCTCAACCCATCTTGCATAACCAGATGTGGACTGGGGCACGGTGTCCTACAAAAAGTTCAAAAATGGTCTACGGTTGCTAAAATGAACTATTCCCAGTGGGATGTACCAGGTATTCACTGCTCACATATGCGAGGGTGTCATAAAGGCCATACTAGGTATGAACCATTGCAACCTGATTCTCAGACCTGACAAGGAACGAGTTATCCCACCATTTGGCAAAATTTCAAGTGAGCATGCTTGGTGTATCTTAAAGAACTTAAGCACATCAGCTTTATTGTTATGTCGCCTGCGCTAGTGCCATGTGGATAGATTTTTCAGTTGAACATTGCCGACAAATCAAAAGAAACTGGAGTGGTCATTTCTGGCTCCTTTGCCATCATCAGCTAGCCATACCCAAACCCAGGTGGTGCACCACCCGAGGCTCGAACTGTTGATTAGAAATCAAACGCGCTAACGCACTGCACCATGGGTTCGTTGTCTTGCCGGTTTGGGTCGGGAATATTGACTTGCATGCGTTGATGAACGCTCGCCGATCGCTATGGTGACTAACTCGTCTCGTTCTGCTTCGGAGCTCACTCTCGAGACCCGCCAGCAGCCGCATAGCGGCTAGTAGCATATACAGACGTGCATTGGGCAAGGGAAACTGGAATGCCCATGCCTGGCTCACTAAACATCGTCAGCCAGTCCTACAGCTGATAGACGATCAATCTTCTGTTGGCAATTCAACCGCAGGCTGCACTCCTTTGGAATAAACAAACAAACAACTAAGCAAACCCTTCAGTTATTCTTAACCATTCTGCACTCCCTGGGCCTTCCTATTAACCAAAATAAAAGGATGGTCATTGGGACTGAAGTACAACTCCATTGTAGACTACCTACTTTATCCCTTAATTACCTCAAAGTAAGTTAAGAGACTCTTCTATGAGAGGATCTTCGTCCATCTCCCTGTCAGCTGGAGCCTGAATCTTCGGAACTTCAATCTAGATCCCACGCAGGCCATGGCTATGACTGGTAATTACAGAAATGAAACCAGCCATGTTTGTTCTAGTGTCATATTTGCGTGTCGGTAACAGTTCTCAATGACTAAATGCTAATGGCTGGACGAAGTTAGCAGTGGGTTCTAGGACAACGCTTTAGGGCAGAACATAAGTACCCACGGTTGTACTGACGACCTTGAACAAAGGTCCAGGGTAATTCGGGTTAAACTTAAGGTAACGTTCAGGGCACAAGAATATGTACCTTTTTTGGAATTTATCAAAAGAGGTTTCCCAATTCCCATATTTTAATTTTATACAATAAAAAATTCGGTTAGTTCTGTTCTCATAGGCTTCCTATTTACGAGCAATTATCGGGTCGATTCCAAAGGCCAACTGTGGAGCTTCTTTATTTTAACAACGTTTAAATGGGACAGGAATTTCGTGAATGTCAGGAAGTTCACGTCTGTTCACATTGAAGTTTATCAGGACGATTATGTTGACGTCGAGGACAGGGCATTCACAGTGTTAAAATAGCCCCGGTGTGGTAGGACACGTGCGTGTGTTCGAGCAGTGAACACAGAGTTGATGATAACCGTCAGCTGCACGGTCCACGTAGAACCTTAAACGGGTTATTTATCTGCTCGGAAGGTTAAAAGACTTTATCTGCCTTTTGAAATGTTGACGCATTGACATATACCAACCTTTACGTGAACAGGGTAGTGAAAATAAAACCTATTTTTTTCATAGCTAAAGAAAAATCTGTCCCTGAGTAAGGCCCATTACCCACTCCTTATTCCTCTGCAATAATTTTTCTCAATGCAAACAATTGTGGCTACTGATCCCCCTATTTCAAAGATGCCTATTTGGTCACTGGATCTTGGCCTCACCCCTAGAAATTCAAAGCTAAAGATTTTAGTTTTTGATAAAGAACCCTTTGATGAGAATTCTCACGCGTACCACTCAATTAATGTTGTCCCTCGGCATACGCGCGACAATGGTAACCGGGGGGGGAGATTCGGATTTCTTCCATCTACTTATTTGAGTGCCGATGTATAAAGGGGGTGGGTAAGCAGCCAATGGATGTCGGACATGTCGGAGGAAACAAGCAAGCTTCGTTTTCATCTTTTGAACTATGAATGTCCTGATAAACTTGACGTTGTTATGTACCTTCAGTGTTTTCATTTATTCTAGGTTTAAATTCATGCAACTGTTAAACTTCAGTCAAAGTTTATTTATATTTAATAATGTTGCAATTCACGCACCTTATAGTGGTTTACCGTACCTTCTGTTGTGGCGGGGTAGGTTGAAACCTCAACTTTGGAAATGACAAGGCAATGGTCAGTCCAAAAGTTGGCAACACGCTCTGGCTTCGCCAGTAGCGCATCAGGCCTCCGTACGAGAAGTTGGTCCAGCGCCTGCCAATGACGTAAGCAAGAGCGCATTCATATCGCCTACTCTGGGATTGAGAGGCTGAATCAGGTGTTGGTCAGAAGAAGACTGTGTATCGTGCAGGCCTGCAGGAGGAGAAGACCATTACTGTTTCAACTGATTATGCCTTTGGGGCCTAGTACTCCCTTCAAGATAGCGTCTTCGGCAATTTCCCAAAATGCGACCCAAAGCAGAGAACAAAGGATAGGTCAGCGAGTAATACGGGAGCGGTGGTATGAGTTTAATGGTGGTGGAGGTGGGAGGATTAAATGAAGAAAAGGCGAGCACCAACCTAATCCTAACCCTATCTATTATTTTTTAGGGTTTTTAGGGGGGCAAAATAGTTTATTGCCCCGACATCTATGCAGCTTGCGAGAGCCAGTGACTTTACGTCACGCCAACCACTCTGCGTGATGCCATTCCTAGCTGACCTGGTCCACTTTTTATGGACCCTCGATGGGAGCAAGAATGAGGCCGGCTTTGCGCAATCTTTCATTACAGCAGTAAAACTGAAGCTTTTTGAAATTACTGCAGCGTCCTAATAGTCGAGGCCTAAAAAGTTGTCATTTGACCCGCTACTTCGGTCCTCGTAACCCGGAAACGAATGCTAACTCCAACGAACATCGTAGGTAAAGTAAGGGTTAGTTTTGCATGTAATACGGTCACCTATTACACGCTAACGTATCCTTCATTCCCTGGGTTGGGTCGCATGTGGCGATCCTGTCGCGTTTTCTGCGTCAGCGGGAGCACCAACACCGCCAAAGACGCTCAAGTTGTCCACTTCCGCCGCATTGGTGGTTGAATTTCACCTCCTCATGACTGGTCATTGTGGTGCGTGATGTTGACGACCGGGACAAATTCGATCCCTGAGAAGGTGAGCACAATTTTAGAAGACGATTGTGATAATTTGGCACTGACAAGACACGGGTTACACGATTTAGTTTCTGTTGACAGATGATAATCCATCAACAGGTTTCTCTGTCCCAGGGCATCAGCTTCAGAATGTTGCTTAGTCAGTTGTCGCTTATTGTATTTTATTGAACCCTGTGATTGTTTCGATATACTGAGACTATAGTATTCAACTAACTTTAACTAAAAATAAAGTTACGCATAAGATTTTCGGTTCACAACCGATTGTGGCGTGCACTTCACCTTTTAGTCCGCAAAAATCAGCAGAAGATTTCAATTTGTTTTGCGACACGGACCATTCTTAACTCAGATATTTGAAATGAATTTGTAGCTGTGAATCCCTTGATGGGGGGGGCATGCAACTACGCTTTTATTAGCGAAAATTTCGGGAGCGAATCGCTTGCGTCAGCAAGATGTCGGGAAATGTTTGCCGTACGTGTTTCATAAAAGTACACGCAAATTCAATGCCATCACAGAAGTCTTAACAAGCATTTTCTTCTGAAGGCCTTGGCCAGCAAACGGTTTCTGAGGAAAGTAAAAAAGCTGAGATATAAAATTGGAGTCAAACACAGGGCACAGGCACAGGGCATGCTGGGGAACCCACAAATGAGCTGAAACCCTCGCAGCTGCGCCATGCAGCGGTAGATTATCAGCGAAACACGCGTCTAGGCTTTTAGCTAGTAGCTGTGCCGCCAGTATGGTGAATAATTTAATAAATAACACAAGTCTGTCCAAACGGTGGGTTAAGCAAAATATCAGACGAATGATATGGGTCCTTTTCATGACTGCCATCCTCGACTGCGCCAATAGAACGAGGTGTTGAGTCAAGCGGTTACAACGTGCACCAAACTCATCGGTGAGGACGGAGTACTGCTGCTGCATCAGGTTATTATTAAACGAGCCAGAGACCTGATAGCAACAATAGATTCTGACCTGGCGGGTAAGCTTCAAGATGTAACCCGCCAATCTCAGGTGGAGAACAAATTCCTGGTACACACTGTGTCCTCAAAGTAGCTAACGCTGGAACAAGGGAAAATGCTGACTCATAAAACTTACTCGAATATCCCAGACGCCGATCCGATCAATCTTATGGTCACAGTCATATCAATACTCAAACAAACCGGGGAATATGGCGAGACAAAGCATCTCATTCGGTGCAAATCCACGCGCACTCATTGCGCTCCACGCGACACTGAGGGCTGACACCAGTATCGTGATTCTTCCATCGACAAAGGGCGTTTCACAGTTGTGCTGGATAAAATGAAATACATTAAGGTTAACGCCCTAATAGAAGGCCGGCAGTCGTACCTTCCATATAACGATGGACCTATGAGGGATTTGGTAACAAAACTGCACGATACCCTGGCTGACGTGCAAGCAATCAAGGCAACATGAAAGTCGGTACGACTGGCCATTAAGCCAACAAACGCGGTCTCAAAAAGCTTCTTCGAACAGCCAAAAGTACTCAAATTCACTGTTCCCATCCGGCCAATCGTATCACTGCGCGTTGCCTTAACATTTAATCTAGCAGTTCAAAGCCTGAGTTCTTTCTCCTCGGGCGCGGCCACGACTCTCATCAGCTCCTTCGATCCTGGAGCTGTTCAGAGGATGCGACTCACTGACTTTTCGGTCATGGTTCCATTCGACAGAACTTCTCTCTTCACATCGATGTTGCAGTCAAAACGGTCAATGGACTGCTCCAAAGCCAATCCGACGAGATGAATGAAATGGTGAAACACGAAAATCTCGTCCACCCCTAAAAATTCTTCCTGAAGAGGTACGCCCACTTCTACGAAACAAGGTACGTGCAGGCCAAGGGGACGCCAATAGGATTGCCACTCTCGGGACTCCATTGCATAGGCAGTTCTCCAAAAAATAGGTACCCAAGTTTTCAGAATCCACAAGTCAAAATTTTGGACTCAATATGTCACGATACCTTCACCGTGATCACACGGCGAAGTTGGACGTTCTCGTCCATCGAAAATCTAATGGACAACTAAAAAGGACGGTTTATAGTTATGCCATTTATGCGAGCTAAATCCTGAGGTATCACAGGAAGTACCCGATATGCCACACAGTTATGTGCGAACACGCCACAGCAGGGCGAAAATACATTTCAGCGAGCTGAAAGACAGAAGGCCAGAACGACGCTACCCCAGCAACTCCTATCTGCTGACAGGTATCCTCGCGAATTCCTCGAACATGGTAGGCCTTCCGGGCCAAGTCGAAGTTCGGTGACGGAAGGCCCATAAAATCTGAGTGATCGCTCCGATATGGTGACGGTGTTTGTGAGGCGGTCTCTCATCTATTAAGACCGCTGTGGGTCGGTATTGCCCACAGTCCGAAGTGAAATTTGTTGTTTGTCATGAGACCTAAGGCTCTCCTGCCGCGAAGTTAAATCAAAAACGTTGTCTTCTGGGTTCAGTGAACTCCTGTGAAGTCAGCTGCATTAGAAAGGCCATCAAACAACTACAGACCCGTTTTTGGAGAACGCATGAGGGGCCGTAAAGTGAGTGGACACATTGTCTCTGGCGACGGAACACTAGACAAAACTCTGAGCACACGTCCACCTTCCAGAATGCCCAAATGCTTGATCTAAAACAGGAACGTAGTCAGGGCAACGGTAGGGGGCCGGACACACGGCGACAACCTCCATAAACTTGTGGTGCGGCGTTTCCGGAAAGCCCTACCAAGCCCTCTGGACTAGCGACTCAATGAACGTAGGTCACAGACGAGTGAGCCCATGGCGGACACGCACGTAGCCGCACCGCAACCGGTTTCTGACGCAGGCACAGCCTTCACGATGGCCATCTCATTCATTCATCTGATAGAAGAGAAAAGAGACGTACAGAGGAGTGTATAAAAGATTACCAGCCTGGGGCGATAGCTAAACCGAGGGGGCTACTGGCGATGGCTGTCAACATTCGAACGCCGGCCCCCGACTAGAGGCACGTAGTTTGCGAAAACTCCGCCACCCTCCCTCCTCCTCCCTTCATCAGGGGCCTGTACGCATGCGGACGGTGACTAGCACAGTCAAAACATCGGACAACTTAGCAGGTGACATGAGAAATAAGGCCCTCCCCCTCACCACCCAATCCTTCCTGCCACGCGGACTGCATGGGTAAACCGGTATTAACATTTTTACCCCCTCTAACTGCTGCAAGGCGCGGTATCACACTCGACTCTGACGATGAAAGCTTATCTGGTTCCCGAGCTTATGGCGGGTAAACTGCGTAAGTTTTGAGATAGCCCACGGTGAATTTGCAGTACGTTCCTCATTTGTGCAAAGGAAAACATAAATAAAAGTAGATCCGAAAAAACCATTTCAACAGCATTGAGGGTTTCAGAATTTTTTAACAGTAAGCAAATTTAATCGTAGAATGCCGTAATAAAACAGCTTGAAGAAGTCATGGTTGAAGATTTCTTTGTTTGCGCCAAATGAATAGCACTGGTCGGTACGAAAGCACCTGACGCGCAATGGGTTCAAACAAAAACCTGTGGCCTGTTCAATGTAAATCCTGTTCCAACTATGCCGGAAGTGTACTATAAAGTCGACTGACGGTAAAACAAAATCGCCTGGTTTATGGGTTATTGCCTGTCCTGAATGAAATAGCGTTTACTTTTGGGCATACTTCGTAATGATCTGAAGACGTGCGACAAGAGCACAAAGCAAGAATAGGAAAATGAATGGATAAGAATAAGCTGACTCACCGGGGCGTCTGCGATCTGCAAAACACGGTACATAGGTGGGAGCTTCCGCATCGTATAGTTGGTTTTCGTCTGAGATCCAAACGGCAGCAGAATGGTTCCATTGCCAGGACGGCGAGGGCTGCAGGGACTGGTCCTTTCGTGTCGGAATGCGCTTTGCAAAACAGCTTGATCTCGGTTGAACTGAGACAATTTCTGTTATTTTCGTTTTGTCCACGTTTGAGTCAAATTTTACTGAATGAGCAATTGAACGTGCGTACCATTTTGAGCTGGTCTTTTAATCTGGATCCATTCTCTTTTGACTTTGTGACCATTCACATTTATGGACGCAAAGGCCTTCTGCTGGGGGAATGCACGTCTTCCTTAATTCTTCTTCTCCGGCAATCTGGAGGTAACTCACTCATTATGAATTCTGCCGGGAAGGTTTGTTTTAAACCCTTCAAATCTCGACAGTTTTTAACTGTTTCCCTGACCCAATTGCAAATTGCCAATTGTTTTGAACTGTTTTACAATTATGGATGAAAACACGAGTTTTATTTGATGCTCGTCTGCGAAACGTGTATGTACTGGAGGTTTGGCTGTAACTATGCCGTCGGGGCATGCAGCCCGTATATACAAAAATGGATGTCTCAATTACGCATTCACGGGGCTGCAATAAATACTCAAGTGGAGTGTTTAAACTTTCTTCTTAAGGCACCTTAAACCTTTTGAATCTATTAACCGGAATTTTAGATAGTTTCTATTTGGCTCAAATGCGAGATAGTTCCTTCTGAACGGTACACTGTTCCTAAAAAGATTAATGTAGGATCTCCGATATGAGTTTAGAGTTGGCTCATGGCTTCAACATAGTTAATTTTAAAGTCATTTAATACCTCTACTCAGAAGAATATTTCTGGATTCAAACGTTGGTGCCTTAGCTCCAATGACATCTCTGTAAAAATAAAAATAATAAACATGATTAAAACAGGGCAATTGGACTCCATAACAATCTTTCACATATTTTCTCTGGCCGCATTACCCCTTTAGGTCTATATCCGCTAAATGAGCATTTGATGGTTCATAACGTTGAGCAAGTCTGTATTTTAAATGGATGTCCAGTTGGTGAGGTACCGGAAAAATGACCATTATAAATGGATCTTGTCTACAAAAAGAACAATTGCGTATGTGGTTGCATAGAGCTCTTGTTGAACCGTCAGGATACCACAGCGTCTTAATACTGGCTAATGTTTAAGTTATACAAGTAAGCTTACCTTAGCACCTAATGCAGATCGAATTTTCACGGAAGGCTGTGCAAACTATGTGGTTTCATATCACTGATTTTTCCTTCCGGAAACGCAGATAAGACTTTTGAAATGTTTATTCTCCCCCCCGTACACGAATATTGTTGTCATTTATTTGCGTACAGTTGAAGAGGTTCAGTGAGTTGTTACTCGAAAACTCTTCCTTCGTGCTGGATCCGGTATTTCGTACTGAGAGATCTCAGTTGGCAGAACATTACGTTTTTGCACGTTGAGAGCTCCGAAGCTGACATAACTCTTTCTCTTTAGGCTAGTCCCTAGTCACAATTTCCATGTATTGGAGGCGCTCCCTCCAGTAGTATCGTAGTAGTCGTAGTATGTCGTAGTAGTAGTAGTCGTAGTAGTATTAGTAGTAGTAGTAGTAGTAGTAGTAGTCGTAGTACAAGTAGTAGTAGCAACAGTCGTAGTAGCAGTAATATTAGTAGTAGTAGTAGTATTGAGTGGGGTATTGGCAGTGGTAGAGGTAAGTAGTAGTAGTAGTAGTAGTCTCTGGTGACAGTGAGCAGCAGCAGTCGTGGTATTTATGCCAGTAGTAGTAGCAATGGGCGTTGTAGTAGTAATGCGTAGTATAGTCGTTGTAGAATGACGGTGGCAACAGGACAACGTAGTAGTAGTGTTGATGAAATATGAATAATGGTAATGAAGTAGTAGTAGTAGGCTGTGAAATCAGTAGTAACATTAGTCGTAGTAGGCTGTATTGATAAACAGCAGTCGGCGTGAAGTAGTAGTGAAGTAGTAGCAGCTTGGCAGTCGTAGTAGTAGCGAGTAGTAGCAGTGGGCGACGGCGGGCGGATGACGACCAAGCCTTATTAGTCGTTATTAGTAAATGATAGTAACGCTTGATAGATCATTAATAGTAAGTAATGTGCCAATGTACTTGAATCGTAGTGAACGGGGTAGTAGTAGTAGTAGTAGTAGCAGTCGTAGTAGTAGTGAAGTAATGGACGGTATGATAGGCTGTGTGATAGCAGTAGTCGTAAATTAGCAATGAGCGTGACAGCAGTCTAATAGTAGTAGTAGTAGCAGCAGCAATTATAGTAGTAACTGTGTATGGCTGGCGAATATGTATTAATGGCATTAGTAGTAGTAGTAGTAGTAGTAGCAGTCGTGATGGTAAGTAGTAGTAGTAGTAGAAGTAGTAACAGTAGTCGTGAACGTGAATGGACAGTAATGTGTTGGTAGGCATGGTAGTAGCAGCAGCAATCTGGCTCGTGTTGCGAAGTAGTAAGTAAGTGAGCGTTAGTAGTAGTAGGCAGCAGTAATTTCGTTGTAGTAAGTAGTGCTTGGCAGTCATGGTATGATGATAGCGTGTAGTAGTGACTGGTAATCGTAGTAGTAGTAGTAATGGTAATTAGTAGTGGTGATAGTGAAAAAGGTTCGTGGTGATGTTTGGTGGAGTAGTAGTAATGTAGTAATGATCAAATAAGTAAATGTATGTAATAGTCAACAATATTAACGGTTTGGTAGCAAGTAGTCGTAGTAGTAGTAGGACGAACAGTAGTATTAGTAGTAGAAGTATTAGTAGCGAAGTCGTAGTAGACGGTAGTAATGTAGTAATATTAGTATTAGTGGTGAAGTGAGTAATATAGTAGTAGTAGCAGTAGTCGTAATGGGCTGTATTATTAGTGGTGAACGAACAGTGGTAGTAGAAGTAGTAGTAGTAGTAGTATTAGTAATGGCAGTAATAGTAATCAGCAGTCGTCGTAATAGTAGGAGTAGTGAACAGAAGTGGTAATGTTTGAAGTAGTAGTAGCAGTAGTCTGTGGTAGTAGTAGTAGTAGTAGTAGTAGCAATAGTAGTAATGTGAGGACAGTAATGAGTAGTAGTAGTAGCAGTGGATCGTTGTTGTTGGAACAGTAGTAGTCGTCGTATTATGTAGTAGTAGTAGTGGTAGTAGTGGTAGTAGTAGTAGTGGTCGTGATAGTGAAGTAGTAGTCGTCGTTGTACGTCGTAGTAGTAGTATGTCAGGCGTAATTCCTCCATGGTTATTCCGCTACCTCTTTCTACAAACGTCTAAACGCTTCGTTGCTCCATTTTGGTGCATTACAAAGGACGCCTTCCTTTGGGAACAATCTTTTCGCTTCAAATTTAGGTCACCGCCTGCACATTATCGGTATTCAAATCTAAATTAAGCGGCATACCTTGCTTTTGGAAAAGCATTACTCATCTTTCAGTGGCCCGTTTACGTCCCAGACACAAATGTTTCATCGACAGAGTGTCCTCCTGGGAGTTACGCAGATGAATAATACGACTGCAGATCTGTCCGCATCTGACACTCGACTTAACTCAAACTTTTGTAATGGACTCCTAAATCCACTGATATGACCCTCTGCAGCAAGCATCCTCGTGGCATTTCATGGAAAACGTTTGACTTTGAAAGCAAGTCTGTTCAAAGCGAAGGAAAGCGGACGAACTTTTTTGTTTCCACCATCGGCCGATGGTTGGTTGTCTGTTCAGCCAGGCAGTATCCTAACCACATGTCCCCGCGCGCTTTTCTGTTTCCTCGCGGCCTTTGTGTGAACTTTTGTCTTTGAGTTCAGGGCCAAATATGCTCGATCACGGTGTGTTCCGCCTCTCTTGACATCACCTTCTCACCAGGCTTGAAGGTTGCTTCTGCTGCTTTCTATATATAATAGTTTTGATCATTATCTGCTACGCGAATAAAGCTCATCCGGTTTAGAAATTATCCCCGACGAAAGCGAACGTTTCGCTTTGACTGCTATATGATCTCACCAGCAGAGCGGTCCTAAGCAGATATTCAGACTTCCAGTGAATACCTCTGATATCTCCTAAACTCATAAGAATTGCATTCATCTATGCAGCATCAAATTTTAAAGTTTTACACTAATCGCCAACCGTTTTTCTCATATCAGGCTACTCCATTATAAAACAACTTTACGTGTACTACTGCTTTCTCGTTCAAAAATTCGACTCCAAGAAATTTAAGTTACAAAGCACACTGTCAGCAAAGTTAAGAGGGAAATAGTGCTCTGAATATGAGCTTTAGTCGCTTTCGCACAGTACAAATTGTCAAAGTCTATCAGAGATGGGTTGCAAATTAACATGTATAAATAAGTATAAGTAAGCGTCAATATGAACATATAGTATAGATCCATACCAGTTATATAATTACAGAACAGCGTCACAAAACGTCTGATCTTCGTTTCAATATGATGTCGATTAATCCCAAAACATGGTGGTAGCCATTCTTCTTGCCTTTATTTTAAATGACTAATCCGGCGTTTTCGTGTCTCTGCCAACGCTTAACGCGCGCGATGTGAGCTTTTCATGAATGAGGCACATTTTCTTGCATATTTGTATCCAGCTTTTATGAAATTTCCGAGGTGGACGCATACTTCGAAACGATGACAGTTTAAATTTTGTTACCATCGACTGGTGTGCCCTTCAAAAGAGGGGCAACTTAATTTTGCTGAACAGCGTCTGAAGCGGAAGAAAAGAAAACCGAAAGTACCTCAACGCATTGCCATGAATGAGTGCAGCTACTGTTCAACTATTATCTGTTTCTCTTGCGTTGTCATGCCACAACAACTTGCAACTATAAGGGCGAACGCAACAAAGCCAAAATGGAATTATGTAGATCGCAATTCGACTCTTGCATCTTTGCATTTTCAACGAGATTGGTAGCACTTCAGCCTTGCTAATAATTCGCGGGACGCGACGGTGATTAACCCCATGCTGCCAACCGCAAACTTGGATACAATATTTAAAGCGAACGGAGTGTGACTATTTCGATGACAGTAACCTGGCTGGATTTAGCTCCGATTACACCAGCATATAATGTCTCGCTAGAAAACGATGAAAAGTAGAAAGACATTTCAATGCCAGATTCAGTAAAGGAAATAAAGATTTTTGAACCATCAAATTTTAAGTTGTTGCGTTTCACTTTTGTTTAGTTCCAGAAGGCGCTTTAGAATGGACGGCACTTTCCTATCTCGCTGACTTTGCCCGCATTTTATTTACGCATCGCATATCGAAAGGCATTTTGTCAAACATCGAAACCTTTATCTTAACCACCACGGCGTCACTGACTATACGTGGACTACACGGAAAACATTCGGATCAGTTTCTGTGTAGAACTATAGTTTGTGGGGCATGAACTGCTCTTCCTCACAAGCAGAGGAAAACAATATCTTCTGATTTACACCGAGCATTTTCTGAGTTTCGGCGAGCCGCGAGATGTTCGCAGATCTGTCCAAAGAGAAAGTCTCTGTTATGTCGCGGACTGTTTGCATCACAGTCCGATAAACAATTTTAACAGGTCGTTTCAGACGAGCAGGAAATTTGAATCTTGCGCCGGTGAGGCAAAATACATCATGATGGGCGCTGCGAGCGCTGCGTATGATTTGAGCAACAGACTAGAAGATTTTTGAGCGAAGATCTTCGCCATGATTGGATGGTGCTTATTCAATGACCCTCGTTTAGTTTATCTTTGTGCGGATCTCAGTTCTCGGATATCGATATGATTTCAGAATTAATTCTGTTCAGATTTATGCTCCCACAACCGCAGTTCACGTGATACAAAATCCGTCATGAGAAGCGCCATTTGATTATGGGAAGTGATTTCGTATAAAAGTAAATTGCATGGAATTTATCTCTGGGTGCACATTTATTGCGTGTATGAATTATCAGGTTTTCCGTGGTTTCTTACAGACTTTGCTGAAACACGTTATCTCAAATACTGAGCACACACACTGGTTTTATGTTTTTGAAGTGCTGCGATAATGGTTGAAGATTGTATAAAGGGGAGCATTAAAGGAAACCTGGTTAATAAACGATATGGCTGCATCCACGAACGCAGTTTCTTTGATCTTACGATATACTTCGTAGATAGTTTATCCATCATTACCAATAGGGTATGACAAGATGGTGGTTTTATGAAGAAAACACAAATGCTAATATTATTCTATGAGAATTTTGAAATTTGGAAGTTACAGTTCGGTAGGTCAGTAACACCAGCTGCTGGCGTTCAGCAACTCTCGTTGGTGAATTTTACCATTTAACTTCGGGTAAACTTTGGCAAATAAGGAGCGTTTTAACAAATTCATGCGACTGAAAGCTGAAAATGGCTTCCTGTTTGGGCTCGCGAAACATGTAAAGACAAACATTGGGATAACCTAACGTATTGCACTGTTGAATTGAGATTAAAACGCGGTATGAGACCATTCATATGGTATCTATCACCGGGTTGCATAAAGATGCAGATCCCCAGCTAGCATGAAAAGCAGCGACGGAGAGGCAGTATATAGAATATTTTCTTAAGAACGTCCGACGATTTCGATAAGCGACAGCTCGGCAGCACGTTCACGATTGGTATGAATATCTAGCACAAAATGCTCAGTGACGATATTTGAGTCACGTTCAAATTTGACAGCTGGAGCACGGATCGTCAGAATGCTGACAATACCGTTTCGATATGGGTTTCCATTTCGTTGTCGTTCATACCGCATTCGTCTGCATGACCGCGTCATGTAATAAGGACTTCCAAGACTTTTGCTATCTAACATTGATGAGCCAAAATGGTTGGGATTGAAACATCAGAGGAAGGGTATGTCACCTCCCAGGCAATCGTTTCATATCTCTTCGAAAATTAACTGGTATTCAAAGTTAGTCACCCCTTAATTTTGCTCGAGCTTCACTTGCGCGTGCATCATCACCATGCCGTGCTGAAATTGGGCCGCTGGCTAATCACATGATGGCGTATTGGTTAAGTCTCGTCGCAGTCATCACGAGGTTGAGTTATTTGAATGAGTGAAATCGCAAGCTCGGATTACCGCTCGCTGCCGCATGAGATGCTTGGGCGCCAGATGTGCTGTACTTTCCAAGTACCCTAATTAGCCAAGTTTCTGCGCAGGTTGTGCGGGCGAAACATATTGCAAGCCCGTGCGTGAGTCGCATACGACAGGTTGAATGATCCGGCGTCATAGAATCCACACACAATGCGCGAGCTTTTGTGTCATTGAACCGCGGCATCCACCGATGACCGCTGCAGGTTCGAGCGGGTACGCTGGTCAGCCAGATATGCCTCCGAGTTTTGCGAGAGTCAGGAAAACTCTCTATGTCGATATGGACATGAACAGCAGGTCTGTAGGTTCTTATGGCATTCCAGGTCTGTTTGCTGGCACACACATGTAAACAGTCTTTTCAGTCTAACGACTGGGTTTTTTTTAAATGTGGTTGTGGGTCCCTGCTGCGCTAAATGGGGGTAAAGATAGTAGCGGGGTAAAGTTTGGCGAGCGCGAAGACCATCGAGGGTACAATTATATTACTTTTGAACGGCCTCGCCAGGACATTTGGCAGATACTATTCGTAAAGGTATCCAGCAGTGTTCATCATTTGTTCAAAGTATCTTGTTGTGATTCAATAATCGTTTTGTTTCAAGGGTTCGATATTTTCATATCCATAAACTGTTCAGGGACAGAAACGTGGTTATCTGTGTTTACTACTGAGTGTTTGTTAGTAGAAATGTTTTGCATAGTTTATGTTTCTGTAAAGTCTATTGGCAGTTAATATTTGGCATTTAATATTTATTACTGGCGCCGTTAGGCAATGAACTTCCATGTGAACAATCACAAGTAGGTGATATTCCTTTGCTTCCTTTTCTTACTTTGAAACTGTGACGACTTCACACTGAAAGGTTATGGGTTTTCACCTTCGCGTCTTTTGCAAGAGAGCTTGCTGTTAACTCATGCAGATTGTCTCCTCACAGTTTACTTGTCTCTGAAATAGACAGCGTAAAATGATGACGTCTGGGAATTCGCAATGAATTACATGTTATCTCAGAACTTTCGAACAGGTTAAAATATCAAAATCTTACCGTAATATGGGTTGTTTTGAGTTAAACTTTAGGAATCGTTGGGGCTTTGCACGTATTTCCAAAGAGATTTATGTTAAGGTTATGTCGTAATATTAACCCCTTTTTTGGGATTCGGCGCAAGTCTGCGTATTACCGGGAGTTTCGTCTTTCCGTGTCATGCTGTGCATTAGGTTTGTGATTACATTTATGGTTAGGGTTGAGGTTATGGGTAGTATTTGGGGTTAAATAGTTTTGAATGGTTAAGGTTATTGTGGGGTTATATTTATGATTAATGAGATTATGTACCACTATGGAATTTAGTGAACGGTCACCTGTATTTTTTGGTGGGTCTATAATCCCGTGCTCCTGCCTTAATGCTAACCCTGTTCTACGTCTCCACTTTCTAGTCATAACTTTTACCTATCCAGAATTTTATCACAAGGTTACGTGAGCAACGCGAGCATCTTCGTATTCCTGCAAGGTCCCGGTCTCAGAGTACACGATAGATAGCCTTTTGCTTTTGATCGCCTTTACCGTGAGCGCCATTTTGTTTTCCTTTACGTTCTCTGTTTGCGTGTTTTGTTACGTAAATCATAGGCACTAGTTCGCACAGGCTACCGGGAAACACAAACGATTGGATTAAAGTCTCCACAGATTGCAGATGTTTCGGTCTCTATTATACCATAGAAGCTATCTCGCTCTCATCCCCATATAATCATTTGTGTCTAGTACTGCTCCCAGAATGCTCAATTGACTATGGCTATCGCATGAAAAATGCAATTTAAGTCATTTGTCTTTACCGCCGGATAAGCATAAAGTCAGGAGAAAAGATATATACATGCAGTTATAAGTACTTCTGTGCCAGTGGCTGCTAGAACACAAGTATGCGGCTCAGAGCTGGCAAGCTATGAGGCGGGATGGCCAAATGGTCGCATTACGCACGGGTGCAATCAAGTGCATCTAACGGAGCCCTCGACCTCAGCGCAGGCCGAAGGGGAGGAGGAGTTGGTGGTTAACTCACAGCGAATTGAGCCAATCACAGGAAACTCGACCCGAATCGGCCAGACGCGTGAGAGGGAGACAAGAAATTGTTGAGTGATGCGGTGCACCGTATCCTTTTTCAAAAACCCGTGAAAAGTACGTAGAATCGGTGCGAACCGAGTGCAGTGGAAGGAGGGCAGTCAACAGCCTCAGGGGTGACCAGTGTATGGAAACGGCTGCAGAAGCTGAGACAGGAGGAAGTTAATGAGAGCAGCAGTGGCTTTTTCAGCATCTCAACAAATCGATGGTGTACGGTGTAAAAGCTTCACTCGAATCTCCAGGTTCGTCCTCTCTGAAATGGAGCAGGTGGAGGGGAAGCTCATCGTAATGATTGACACGATTGACATAACTCCAATGCTACATTTTTCATTGGTTTGTCCTGAGATCCAAAGTCTCAGAGAGGTTAGAGTTTTCTACATAACAAATGCAGATGAACTGCAGGAGTGGAAATAAACGGTCCGCACACGGATTACTAAATACTCTGACTTCTGGTGTAAAACTCCGCTATTGCGATTGCCTGCTTTCCTTTTCTATCTCTTCAATGGATGCGTGATATATTATCGATCTATACCTTCAGCATCCAGAAACATGCCACTACCGCTTGCAAGAAATTTATACTCAAAGCCAAATACCATCTTTTTACGTTTCCCAAGGGTCATATTTTACTTCTGAAAATTGTGAGCTTTTGACTCAGATTGTGTTGATAAAATCCCTCGTTTATCATTTAGTCATGGTTAGAATTTGCTGGAAATTTTAAAATTGTTGAACTTTATAAAAAATATAATCCCTTTTCGAAGCCGGAGAGGACAAAGAGTGTACCGCGATCTTTTCTAGAACTGGCAGCCAATGCAAATTTGGACCCTTTGTAGTCAGATTCTTTCTATAAGCCCACTCCACCAACTTTAATTTCTTAACAACCAGGATGTGTATAAATTGCATGTTCAGTTAGGGGAGTAAGCCGACATTTCGGTCGCATCAAACGAAAAAGGTTCACCGCCTGCAACATAGCGTAGCAGTAGACTTGTATAGGTTCTATCACACTCTAACATCTATCACTACACTGAGCCTGGAGTCAGCATAGAGTCACAGGGCTAGAGGAGCGATCGGGCCCAGTGACTCCAAAGCGAAACGACCCGTAACGCGTAGCATGCAGGCCTGGTACGTGCACGCAGGAACATGATCTTAAAACAGACAACAAAGTGGGCAGCTCAAATTACAGCGCTGAGTTTCTGTGCCATAGAGGCTACCTTTACGAATGGGTCCTGGTGGCCAGACTCTCATGGCTAAGAGAAGAAGCAACTTATCCCATCAGTTAGAAAATGTCCGAATCACAGCTTTAGCGCACCGGCGATAGTATTTGTAACGCTCCAGGTCCTTTATAATGAATAATATGCACTGAGTGGCGTGAAGATGCAGTCCCGGAGTCGATCACGCTCTCTGTGCCATGTTTTCAAGCATCGAGGCCACCGCCAGACTGAAAAGGCTGCGCCGCAACTACGACCTCGGCCATTAACGCCTCGGAAGCAGACGGTCAAGTTATTATCGCATCAATTACGACCCTCATCTGTGATCACGTGCTACTATGTACTATAAATACTGTTCACTCTTTACTTCAATCTGTCTCTCGTTACTCATCTCGATGATGTGTTCGAGAGAGAATCCGGAACGCCAGGCCATTAAACTTCTTACTCCAGCGATTGCACCATCTTCAAAACGCGTTGAAGTTTAAATATTAGAACATTAAAATAACTTATTTTAAGTAAGAAACATAAAGAAGACAAAACAAGCCAGGAAAACCAAGTCTTTGCAGGATACTCTGAAATGTGCGACTGATTTTAATTGCACTGATAATCGACACGAAAACGTACGATGCCTAATTGGTATTTCTTCACAAGCATGATTTTTACTGAGGAAGCAAGATTTATTCACCAAAAATCCCAATATGTGCCAATATTTGAAATTCTGTTTCTTGGGCCTTCAGTACCGCCATTTCTACTTAGTTGTACTACAGGCACGGGTCGTAAGTACTACTGCTCTCACGTGGGCTGCGCTAAATTTCACGCGATTAGGGTTATGGTTAAAGTTACAACAAGGAATATATACCTCTGGAATTTAAATCGAGGGCATCTGTATTATGGGAGTTATCTATACCCTCTATCCGACCGTAGTATTTTCTACTTGAAGAACCCCTTTACAAGTACAGCCAATGCTTTCATGAAACTTCATACGAGAATTAAAATGACCTAGGTACAATATATTTCTGCATCATCTCACGAACTTCATTGTTGCTCGCGCATGCACCGGAATACTTGATCCACGCAACATCTACCTTTCCGTTCTGGATTGACTCAGTCCCCAGTGAACTTAACACAAACGCGCTTTGATAGTTGATGAGTACCAGAGCCAGCAAGACCCGCAATGGTGCCGTGGTCACCGATGGAGAGCTTCCTCGGAGTAACGATGACCCAGAACCACGGCAGGAGTGCTCTTTAACCCAGGGTCCAAGTCCCGCCCTCGTCAACTCGTCGCCGGACGATTACGCCGCGTTGCTCGAATACGCAAAGGCACGCGGTGCTGAGGGTCAATTGCAAGCAGCTACTCTTCTGCCCTCCTCGCTTTCCTCACTCATAAAGCTCGCGTGATGCAATCCCGGCTGCACACGTCCCCCATCAAGGTGTTGGGGAGGCCGGACAATTCGGGACAAATGTGTGATTGAGCTGTCTAGGCCGGAGGTACTGCCACCGAGTAGTGAACTGCCGGTCGGTTCCATGGAGGGCGCACTGGAGAAAAGAGACTCCGGATCTGCTGGAAACCCAATGAGGCAAATCGAGGAGGGGATCTCGTGAAACTTGCAGGGTTGGTTGTACGGTTCCGCAGGGTACCGTGAAGCTTGACTAGAAGAAATTCACATGTGCATCGTTCGGTTGCATGCTTCTGCAGCCCTAGAAAAGTGACGCAGAAGCGGGATAATACTATTTGGGTGGTATCAATATGCGCCAAAAGACGACAATTATTTCAACTTGAGGGAGCCGAGTATTCTTGTATGACTGGGAATCAAACCAAGTTAAGTAATACAATTCCTATTTAACTCTAAAAATACAGGCAGAATGAATACTTTGGTAGGAGGCTTCCGTTTGACGCTTCTTTCCCCTCACCCATCCAGCTAGGGCATCCCTGCAACAGCAGTGCTCCACAGACCACCTGGTTTATCTCTCGAAACTCGATTTTTAGCAAATGTGTTGAAAACATACCTCTGGCACAGTACAGCTTCACGTGTGGTTTTGAGCTCTTGAAAATGCTCCTACTTATAGATAAAATGAGGAAATCCCTCTATTACCGATGCCTTTGGCATCTTCATCCCTAAAATAACTTTAATGGGTTGTTCAACAACAATGCACATGATCGGGAAAAACTTAAATCAAATTTTGCAGTATGCTGAGGATCTAACAACAGACTGAACGAGGTATGGTTTGAATGCAAACCGAAAATGTGCAGTGAAAAGTGGGTGGTTTACGACCAAATTTCTTTGACTTTGGATGCTTTACTGAGGGTGGTGCTGCCTTTGATAAATTTTTCTCCTTGAACAAATCCACCATGGACTCGGCAATCGGGAGGTAAGGCTAAGAGAACCTTACATAAACCGAAGAGGCTCCTAAACTGTGGGCTTACCAACCAATATACAAAGTTAACAGCAACTAAAAGGCCTCCACCATATCTCTTGTCAGCACTTAGAATTGCGAGGAGCATATATACAGCCTAACCAGTACACAGGTAGAATAGAATCCCCCACGCGGGTAGTAATGACGCTTAGCTATGCTTTCACTTCTCAGAAAAGGCACATTTCGCGTCCGAATCTTAACGCCAAACAACATTAAAACCGGGAAAATGCTGCCCCACTTTTAACTCTCACCCTGCACTTTCAACCCTAACAAAGACGTAAAGCCGAATTCTCAACCCCAAATCCCTTAAGCAAAATTAAACCCTAACTTTACCCGAGCAATAACCTCCAACCCCAACTCATCATCCCAGCCACATATTTTCTCTCCTGCGTGCGTGGAGCAAAGATACTCAACTGCCGCCGGTGGTTCGTGTTCTCACGTCTTTTAAAACCCTCGAATTAACGAGCGCCGCACTTTAAAACCAAAAGGATATCGCAAGCATGGTGCAAAACAAAATTACCAGCTTTTTCGAAATAATGGTTTTCCTTGTAATCACTGTACCGTAAAAGATGCTACGGGTAACTCCAGTCACTCGAATTGCCACTTACCCATGACCAGTATTTTTCAACACGTCATTTCCTTCCACATTTCTGTGTAAACACTAAGTCCACCCTTCATTTTGTAATACAGGTTTTCCGGATCTCGAACTTTAAAATGCTCCATTTAATATACCGGCTCGACCAGGAGGTATAGGAAATACCGGGCTGTCTGCTTGTATAAGAAAAACTTCTGGTGGCCTTCCTTCCTGATAAAAAGTTTAGGAGATATTTTGGCACTCTTTATCCAGGGTTTAATTGGTCCTCAATCACAGAACAAAATGTTCAGTTCTGGATCTCAGTGAATAAGGCGTTGACAAACAAGCAAACTTTACCGTGAATTAACTAGTTAGCCTGGCTACCAAAATAGCCTTACTGCACCGTGGTGATTATTTCATTATTATTTAGTATAAATGCATGTGCACTCTGAGTAGCGACAATTAGTGATCTGAAAGCGAGATTGCCATTAAAAGCATTTTTGTAAGCATAATGCAGTGCACATGATATCGCTTTAGTTTCGAGCTCGAATCAATTTGTGGAGCACCAATTTTGGGCATTCTGAATTTTCCTACCTTTTTGCTTTGAATTCATCGACAAACTAAGAAAATCACAGTCTCGAGGGATTTGGTTACATCGGCCATATGTAAGTAAACTCACAGTTCTCGACATGGTTAGAGCGTTAGCTGTATACAAGCCTTGCTCTCGCCGTCGTGTTCTCAAATTCAGCAAAACCATCGAGATTTTCACGTGTTTGTCAAATGAAACAATAAAATTGACAACAAAAACTTCTGTAAGCGATTTCTCCAGTTGGCACTTCCATTCGATGGGTAAGTGACTGCTGCCAATAAAACGAAACTTTCAAATATTGGTTATTGCGCCAGTTGTATGCTACAAGCATTGCTCTTCAATTCAAATGAGATCACCATTTTCCTCCTTTTACAAGGACCAATTTGTAGCTGGACTGGGACTTACCGAAAGCTGCCAAGCGAAAGGTAATCAAGTCCACAGCTTGAAGAAGGATTATTTTCCCGTCGGCCTCTGCTGCTGACGCGAAACCAGGTACACGAGATCTTCGAGTACTGTCGACAATCTCGATGGATCTCGCCTAGGTTCTTGGACAACCATATCAAGGCATTCGGCTTCATCCTTCTCGTAACCCCGCATGGAGGGACAAAGGCAATATCATTTACTTCGATGAAATATATAGGCACGAGATAGTATTTTCCGTACTAGGCAGTTTTCTATTTTACTAGACCGGTGGTCATGAACTTGTCCGTGTAAAATGTCCGGCGCGCGCTCCAGTGCCATACACAAGCGTAAGAAACTCAAGATACTCATTACTTTATAAAACCACGGTTTGCTCTCAAACAGTCTTCAGGCTTTGTAACGATCACGTGCAAGCCGAAATCCATTAAAGTAATTTTCATTTTATTGGTTCGCCGAGTCTCAAAAGTTGCAGTTAGGGCATATGGCCAACTGGCTATTCTTGACGCTTTGTATTATATTTTGACATTCTTTTATTGATACAAAGGTGCGCCACGCATATGTCCTCCTTTCTAGTTCATTTTCGCAGCTTTAAACAATATTACGATCACTGTTAATATTCTTTTTAAAAATGGAAAAGTCAGATACCCGTGCCAATTGGGAAATTTGAGTTCTTTTTATGGAAATATAGCAGCAGAAAGTCAGCTCAGAATGGTACTCGCGTACTTTGCTCCAATATTACCACATAGCAGGCAGTATGAGACTGATTTTACGCACTTTCCATCCAGGTAACTTTCGACTTCTAAAGATAGCGAGCCACGCCGTCGGCCGGAAATCAAAGGTGGATACCGATGAACTGGAAGTCACCGTCGAGTCAGGTCTTCGATCTGAAAATCTTCGCATAAATTATCGTTGCTGTTGGTTGCTAAGCAAACGTAGGATCTATCAAACCACTTTCCGCCGAAGTCAATAAAGCGAAAAAGTTTGCATTTGTGCGAAGTTCCATACGAAGTTAATTCGAAAACAGAACTTCAAATAATTTTCGGAGGCTAGCGTCACCGCGTTTTCTGGCCAGAAAAATAATTAACCCATGTATCAAATTGAGAACTTGTGATGAGAACTGGAGTGATTATGATAACTGTAAACGCTCGTCACAAAGGTTCGGACGTATGTCCATCACAAACGGAGCCAAAAGTTTAATATTCATATAAGCCAATGGTGAGTGTTAAAATGGTCTCAGTGCAGGTGTGGGCCGTTATGATATCGGCCAAATCTGACTGATTAACCGTATGCGTGGAAGCATATCGGTAAACCAGTAGGACCAAATGATTCTGAAACGCAGAGACTCTAGATTTGTCCCTCCGATTCGACTCTAATTCTCTTAGCGCGACACCGCCAACCCAACACACAGCACGTATGATGGCGGAAAACCACAGAAGTGGAATTTGGAAGTTCTCCATCATCCACCACATTCAACAGAGCTTTTCCGCCACTACCACTTCTGCGAATTTGATAATGTTTTCATTGGGAAACGATTAACTTCCGACAATTTTGGAAATCAAACTTTTCAGAATCTTTCACTGGACTTTCAATTTCCAGGTATTTACAATCTTCACCAGACTGAACAAACTGTCGACTGAAATGCAAAAGTAGGAGTTAGTGCGCCCAGGTACATACCCTTTGGATAATGAAACTATTATTTTTAGTTATAAAGCACTAACACACGTCCACAAATGTCATACTCTGACAACGCGATAGATGTGGGTAAGCCGCGTTTGCTGTGTGCATGCACAAGATGTGGAATCAGTTGACATTCGTCCCGGAAAACAGCCGAATTCAATACTGATCCTGGTGCTTCTTAACAGCAAGGCAGTCAAAGAGCAATAACACTTCACTGCAGACTAAGGCCTCTTTATAATTACTGAAGGAATATTTATAATCTCCCCTGGAGCGACATTTTGTAAGCGCAATTGTTATGCATTTTAGGACGTATGATTTACAAAACTAACCAGTGCTTCTGTTTCCCTTTTGCCCGGTTGACAGTTTGGCCTGTTGCTGCTTCAGGGACGCTACGTCTCCAGGGTGCAGTCAACAGCATCGTAGGCCTTCGCCAGCATCGACAATAGCTGACAGAAGAGTTCTCGCGGAATTGATCCACCACTACCACCACCAGCGCCACCGCCAGCAGAGTTTACCACTGCACAGGAAATTCAAACCAGTGGAATCTGACCTTGCCATGGGTCTTTGAACAGTCGTTGCCACCCAGTCCCGCATTAGCAGCGGCAGCGGCCAACAGGACCTTATCTTTGTTGGGACTCCGCCAGGGCACCTCTTCAATCGGGCACTGGGCCTTTGGCAGGACAGTCGACCCTGCCCTTTAAGACTGTCGCGTCGGACAACTAAAAAGTATGGACGGCCAGGGTGTTGTTAGCCTTTACAAAGCAAACTTACCATAAGTCCTATCTCCGATAGTCATCTCCACAGAATGCACATACTAAAAGCAGCTTAAAACCCTATAACTTATCCTGAGGTTAGTACAAGATGAGGAGCGAAAATGCTCACAAATGCAGTTGTTTCTGCTCCTAGGCCACTTAAGAATCGGTTGAGTAACTGTTCGGTCTAGAATTTCTTTCACTTTCGCCAAAATTTCTACGGCAACCAAGTAAAAACTGTTTTAAGATCACTTCAGGTCAAGTTATTAGACACTTTGAATGCACTCTCAACGTCACTTATCCAGTAGCCAAAAGTTTATATTTGAGTCTCCTCTATCACTAACTGGCGGTTTAAAATGGGCCCATAGAAAACCATGCAAGGCAACTTTGACTTTGACATAAACGGCTGCGGTCTTACCTTCTTGACCATGCCAACCCTTGGAGACATTTCTGAGCGACAGTATTGGACAACGATTTCAGTCTTCTTTTGTCGACCACGCAGTTCTTTGACTGCAAGCACATCTATAGTGAGCATTCTTCTCGAATGGTGCGCTGAAAACATTCAAAGAAGACAAGACCTAATCGTCCAATGTATCTATTTTAGTATTTAATAAAGTTATTTAGGTTGTACCCGTAAGTGTCGAATAAAAAGTCTGTCCACATTTTTAGACGGATGTCACCCTGTTGCGTAAGACTGATCCTGATTATTGCACGATAGAATTCTGAGCATGGATAACGCATAGTGGAAATAGTTCCAGCTTTGAACCGAAAAACCTATAATTGATAATTCAGTTACAGAAATAGGGTTTGTAAATTTGCTTTTTCGAGCTCGGTTGGCTACATCAACCTAGGTAAAGCAGCCATCTTATATTCCGGCAGCAATTTCCATCTTTAGTTTCATGAATGCCAACTTTATGCGTTCCTGTTTTTCATTCCAAAAAGGCCTCTTCTGACACTGAATGGAGACTGGAAATGATCGACCCTAGACGTACTTTATATATATCAGCAAGGTTCACCACACTTAAAAGGCGAGACGGCTTTAGATTAAAACTCGGATCTGACTGCACATCGAGCTTCGTCGGTTTCTTTAGTTGAGCCATGGCCCTCACTACTTATTCTCAACTATGAGCACAAACTGTTCCATTCACCTATTATTGGCGTTTTGCCTGACGGTCTGACTGCGGATCGGTAGATTGTATCAATTTATTTGTCTCTGGGTCTCCGGTTTAACACACCAACAGTAAAAATGTACTATCTCCAGATATTTTCACCCTCAACGAAACGTGTTTTTGTTTTCGATTCGAAAAGGTTACTTGGCAAGTAGGGTTTTTAATAGTAATTAACCTGAAACATAAGCGCAGGATAGTTCGATTACGCCAGGACACCGAGCTATTGAATGAGTTTTTTACTTACTACATTCACCCTACAAAACTGCGGTCTGTGAAAAATAACCACTTATTTAGTATGAATTTTTCCCAATGTTTTCGATGTATTATAAATTCGAATAGATTTTCTAGAAAACATATGCAGTATTGTTTCGCACACTCAGTAGGTAACACTCTGCATCTTCTTAAAGTGTTTCTGTTTTAAGGAAGGTTAGCGTTCTGGTTTTTGATTCCCTAACAATTTCAAACCCGACCCTCATGTTACAATTGTATCTCTGATATAGGCTGAAAATTTTCAGGTGGATGTGGAGCATGTTCGATGCTTTTAAAAGCAGAATTAATAAAATGCACAGAGATGATCCTTTATGAATGCATTTGTCATGGTTTTAAAAAGCGCATAATTAGAAACCATTTAAAACCGAACAATACAAGTGTTTCTAGTATAAAAATTTGAAGAAAACTTGATTTTTCAGCAAGGAGGGCAAGAAACACTGTTCTTGTGCACGCTGTCAACGAAATATATTGGAATTTATGATGGCATCTAAAATCAACGGGAAAATGCATACAGTTAAGCTGGCATTTTATGAAATGTGGTTCTTTGCAGTTAGACGGCAAGAGGCTCGTTCGAAACAGGCCCCCTGACGTGCCTTAAATAGTTGTGCTGTAAAACGATGGTTTACAATTTTTAACACATTTTAGAATTGTGGTTAATATTTCATACAAAAGCACCTACTGTAAGTCGTGAATATGTATTTGCAGTCTTTATGAGACCGCTGTCAAAGTAATCGAGGCAAAACGAAAAGAATCTTTGTTCCTTTCAGTTTGACCAGTTCGGCGAAAGACCGTCCCACGTACCGTTATATTATTTATTTGGCGACGATTAATCAATTCCTTTAACTGACCCACCTCATAGGAAGACAAATATGTGAGTTTTCAAAACCCTGTTACTCCTCTTCTATTCCCACGTTCCTTTTAGAGCGCTTAGTGATTAAAGAACTTGGTGAGTTATTTCGAAACTATTTCCGCTAAAATGGATACTCGTTTTTAAAAGTTTTAACGGCATGAAGTTAACATTGATAGTAGCGACCTTGAGTGGCCCTCAAATAATAAAAGCGATTTTTGAACCACAGCGTCATGTTTATTTCCGATATATAAACATGTATATGGTAGTGGAGTGTGGTTAACCCATAAATGCAGATTCCAACTCGATGATTTATGTCGTCTTAAGTGCTGAGGATTGTGCCTCGCCACTAGCATATGCCTGAAAAATCTAATTAATGTTTATTTGACAAACGACTAACAGTGAACTGAAGCAGGGAGCCATTTAAAGTATAGATGCACGTACTTTTCTGTTAATACTGCCATTTGGCCACAGCCATAATGTTTTGATCGACGACTTTCCACTCGGATCTTCACCAGATTAAATTTCAAACAAGAAGGTTACTCAAAGAGAATCCTTAGGTCTTAGTCAAACCCAGCGCAATGCATGCCGACTGTAGAAATTCGAAGATATGTTACTGCAGAATGCATTATAACTTTGCCCCCTACGATATTCTTTTTCGTCTTAGTAAACTCAGTCTTTTATATTTTCAGCATTCTTCCTGTCCAGAATCTGGTCAACTTGTCCACTATAAGATACCATGAGCGCATAGCTTTTACTATTCACTAAGATTGTACCTAACGCAATATAAGCATCCAGGGAACGCATGGAGGTCACCAGTGCAACGAACGACCGTTTCCGTATCTAAATGTGTTGTTCTGAAATAGGTGCGCCAATTGTTTAGCTCGGTCGATCTAGCTTAACTTATTTTTCAGTTCTCATAGAACGAGTAATACTTTGAGCGGTCGTCGTTGGGCCCAAAAGTGTCTTTAATCAAACTGTCATACTGTTTCCGAAAAAGGAAATAGTAGACTGTCAGCTAGGATAATGTAAGTCTAACTACATGAGCGAACATATCAAATACGGCAGAAAAACCTTTGCATTACATTTCGTACCCCCCTAATAATTAAACTGGAATGCGAGAACAAGAAACCCACAGGAAGTACCAAAGTTCGAGGCAATCAGTTGATCGGAAATAATTCGTCCTTCCGGTAGTTGTTGGCTTAATCTCTTTTCCCTTCATACTCTGTCAAGTTATGTAATCCATGCCTAGCATTACTGTTTACCCATTCCAAATTGTTGAGGTTGCCATGACAGCAGTCCAAAACAAAGCCGGTAATCGTAACCAAAAATCACCCGTCCCTCCGCAGCTAAGGGGTCCCAGGTCTCTCGGTACATGGAGGACAGATACGCCTAATTTCGAAAACAAAGCCACCAGACATGTCTACAAATACAACAACCAACCTTTAAAACCCTTGCAGCCCCTACAGGTTCGCACGCCATAGTGCTGGCAGGCAGCGTTGTCGCCGCAGACGAGAGGGCAGAATCCGCTGCACTTTCTATGCCTGAGTATGGCGCATGCTCGGGGTTGTGCATCGGTGTCGTGAACGTCTGCTGCTGCTGCTGCTTCGAAGTCCGTCACTCCGCCTTCGAAGCTGTACCGAGACTCCGGAGAAGAGGCTAAAGTAGTTGGGCAGAGGAGAAAAAGCTGACTAGCCTGACCAGGACTCCACCATATGCCGAAGACTGGCCTGGCACAGGAGGATGGCAGACCAAGACCCTGTGGCCAGATCGTAGGAGGCTGCAGCAGCGGTTGCAACTGATGATGCCGCAGTGGAAGTGGAAAAGCTACCGTGAACGTTGCTGCCTTTCATCTACATGCCCGCCACCTCCTCGCTAGTATCGTACCGGGTTGACTCAAGATCAGCTTTTGCTGCAGGTCTGATAGTCGGGTGCGAGGTGTGATCACCCGGGAAGGCTAGGGAGCTAACGAACGTGCCGGGGGAGGCTAGAGGTTATGTCGTTGGTCGTTGGACCGAGTGGAACCTGAGGACTGAGTGGCCCCTGCTTGCGTCCCATTCCTCGTAAGAAGTGTGGACTGGTTGTCCTCTCTTGTTGCAAAAGTTCCAGGTGGTATGTACCTGGATAGCACGTGACACCATTCGGCAGGTTCATGTTTAACCTCACATTTGTCCTGGTCGCAACTGTTGGGTGTAAAGGTGGAGGCTGCAGATTCTGGTGTAGGGATAGCAGGGGAAGAGACTGTGGCAGTGGTAGCAACTGAACTGCCAACATTCTGGTGCTTCAAACACCCGAGGGAGGGAAACGAAACGCATTGGGCAGGAATCTCCTCTGAGGGGCTGATCCGCATGTTGGCACTGTACAAGGAAAGTGGATAGTAGGCAGAGCGTCCCGCAACTTCCTGAATTGGATACGGACCGTACCGACTATCCGTCTGTGGGGGAAAGCATTCATATGCCTCGAGGTTCGAAGCCTCAGTCTTGAGGGAGAGAAAGGACGGTGTAGCCCCATTATTGCTTCGGCTTCGCAAGGGAGTCTGTCTGGTTGCACTCGGGGCACGCTGGTACTCAAGCAGGGATGAAAACTTTGGGTGATTATCCGTTAGCTGAGTAGCCATATCGTTTCTGAAGGCACATAGGGCCTCCTCTGTGGTGTTCGATGCGAATGGGTTGACCGTCAGTTTCAGCGGTCGGAACGCATCATTCTGAGTGTATGAGATAGGGGTGGGTGGTTGTTTGAATTGGAATGGTTCTGGCTCAGGTGGGTTAGTATGGCCGGCAGCGATCTCACTATAGAACTTTAACTGCTCACTCGTGATGTCGGGTGATGACCAGTGAGTAGGAGGCTCGGTAGAGGCGCGGGTACTGATTAGGTTCTCCTCAATAAGGTTGTTATTCTTCTGTTTGTATTTGTGACATTCTCTGTGAGGACTTGACAGGGGATCTGACCGCACGTTTGAAGAGTTAAGTAGATGGTTTCGATTGTAAGAATTCTCCCCGACCTCAGCCTTTGATTTTGAAGTATCCAAAGCATCAAAAGTCTCTGAACACCTTTGGTTTTTTGCCTCCGACCGAGTGTTTGTATTGCTACCTTCATGTTGAGTCCTGAAAGGTACAAATATACGTCAACTGTAAGCTGCTGTTCTACTACCCAAATGTGCTCTACCAGTAAGGATATTCCTTCCATCATAACATGACGTACCTTAAAATGATCAAGCGAATGGGGCGAAAAATTATGATTGACATCATTCGCATGCCCCCACCGATAGAACAGGTGAATGAGGATGCCATTCCCCTGTAATACGTACACGCTTGCGCTAAGTTGCAGAAAAGGTAAATATTTTTCCTAATCCTAATGCTTATCTGAAGACTTATTCTGCTCTAAACTTAATGCTAACCACGATGACAATCCTCACCTTATCTTAACCCTTATTTCCTTGGAAGTTAGTGCGAAACCATCTGTATTATGGCGGATCCTGTGAACGTTGCACTACTGTAAAAAATCTCATAATTGCAGACTTCCTAAAGCCAAAAAGATGCGCTTTCTTCAAGTGTAAACTTTGAGAAATGTGCTATTTGCTACTAAATGAGGAAAAAGATGGAATATTTCAACTCGTGTTTTCTATAAATTGTAGTTAATCTTATAAGGGTATAAAAACTCATTGCGAACAAATGATGTTACGTAAGTTGTTATCTTTATCAAACGCAGTTTTCACAGGTGTTGAGAAAGAAATCCTTTCTTAAAAGGGCATCTTAACATGACTGAAATGCCTTCGTACTATGTGGCATCACAATCACCATTACAACCCACCTAGGATATCCTTTAAAAAGCAAAGGAGAAGTGTATATCTTGCGTATGTAGCTCTCTTCAAAGTGGCTTTGCACTGAAGTTTTAAAATTACGTCTGCTCTCGGCTTTAGCTCGCATCCATTCTGTTGCTAAGATGAAAGACACTGCTTTCTCAGTGGCAGACTGCAGGAAATGGAAGTATTTTAGAGCCCTTATTCACAGTAGATGATGAATACCAAGAAACTTACGGCTCTCCGTCCGTTCAAAGGAGCGTTCTGATTCATAATATATTAGGTATAAACGTCTGCCAAGTGGCATCCCCCTTTGTAGGACAGAAAATTTAGCAACTGAAAACAATATGCACTAGTTTTGACCATATTTTTCGAAAAAGCCGTTAGGGGCATTTTTTCTGGAAAGTGGCTGAATGAAATCCTAAGACGAGGCTTAGTTAATGATGTGATTAAAATACCACGAAATAAATGCCTTCCCAACCGCAACCAGTCAACGATCTCGTCATGGGATTGGCGCTTCGATTCAAACGGAATAATCCACTATAATTATCAGTGCCTGCATTCTCCACCAGCAAGCCATCATTGGGCCAAGGACATGTTCTGCAAAGGTCCATATGCCTTCGTCTATTCTGGAGTCGACGTTGTTGACTGCTCTCCATTAATTCCTTAGTAGAGATTACGCAACCAGGAAGGGAGGACCTATTCGTTATTTATTAGAAAAAGGCATCTGAGTTCTTTCATTGCAGGCATGCATAGAACAAATTTTTTTATCAGCACCGCCCTGTTAAACTGCCAAAAATATAAGGATACTTTTTGGATGCACGCATGCTTGATTTATGTACTAGCAAATACTGGATTGCATGCTCATCAGTAGGCGAATTCTGCGTGGTATGTGCGTGAAAAGGCAACGAGAGATATCGATTAGTATAGAGGACATCACCTTCTCATCATTATCCCCTTCTCATCTGGGATATCAGACTGCAAATCCATACCTTCATCAGATCTCCAGACTACAATACATAATTACATCAATTCCTGTAAAATTCCATAGAACTGAATGTCGATCGAATCTCGGCAAAAAAGACACATTGGTCTGATTCAAGTTAAAATTCAGTTGGAGTGCATTGATGAGACCAAAGTGAAGAAACTAAGGATTGGCATTCATGTGACTGTCTTTGAAACCCAATTTTACGACAAGGAAGAAGAAAGAAAATTTCGTCACTGAGAAAAGCAGGATATACCAGACCTGCATGAACAACCGGGCAGACTTAAAAAGGGACTGTTTTCGAAGGTTAAGGACAAGTGAAGAAGGGGTCGGGGAAGATGCGAGTTAACTGGATGACTCCCAAGGCAAAGGAATGGAAGAATGACAGACCGCAGTGAAATGAGGATTGTCTTTGCTCTGCTCCAGGCAATCTAGGCGCCAATACACCGCAAATGGCCCGCCCCTCAGCTCGGGTGACACAAACCTAGTTTCAAATACATAAAGTATTTGGGAATGCTAGTCAGAACACTTCAGTTAAACTCTCAAAAGCAGAGTTACAGACTGAGAGGAGATCATCAAAGGGCTACCACAAATGGCAAAGTATGGTGACCAGGATCACTCTTTCTCTCTGTAGGAAACGCTCAGGGCAGTGCGACACATATTAGCGATGTTTAAGCCTGCTATTGACGTCCGTCGGGACATAATACCGCAAAGGCTTACCTTCTCCAAAGGGCCTTTCCATGCGGACGACTCCAGTGCTCCTTTGCAGTCGACGATCTCTCCTCCACACTCATGGGCCCATCTGAAATAGGTATGCTACCACCAGAAGTCACATTGTGGTTATCCATGGGCATAACTGTCCCGTCACTGTGAGCGGTTTCTGATGTCCGAGGCACCAGCGGATACCCATCCTCCCTTTCGCTATTGCCATGCGATTTATCCGTGTAGGCGGCGCTGCTGCTGCGGGAGCACTCGGGCGCGCTGGCGCAGGCCATTGCTGCTGCCGCCACTGCGGCTACTGTGGAGAGGGTAGATGACCAGAAGGCGTTATCATTCGACCCTGTTACTGTGGGCCACCCTCTCCTCTCATTGCCATTTTCTGACTCCGTTCTCCTCTCCCGCTCCCGCCCCTCCTCTGACCCGCTGACGTTGCTGACAGCAGAACTGCGGAAAATGTCCTCATGTACATGCGACGAATGAAAGTCACTTGTTGGTAGTGGTGGCGGCGGCGGTGGTGATGGAGGGGGGAGGTACGTCTCTCCTGACCATTTCAGTGGGTTCTGGTAGGCCTGTGACAGTTGGGTCTGCTCCAGTTGACAAATGAAACTGGAATCAGAAGTAGCATTGCTACTACCACTACCAAGTCCACCAACAGCCGAATCATTGCAGCCATCGAGTTTCCGAAAGAAGAGGCTCTCTTGGTTTAGGCAGGTATTTGTGGAACTGTTAGGATGCATGGAGGCCCAGGAGGTGTGCCATCTATCACTGAGGTAGGAGTGGTGGAAACCGTCGTGTAGTTCTCTAACTTGTCGGCTCTCCGGTAACTTGTAGGGCAACATTTGTTCGGGTATGGGTATTTCAACCGGGAGTTATTCGCAGCTAGTACACTATAGCTCGCACTTCGGGTTGACTTTTCTCTAAAACAGCGGAAAAAGAAAGGTAAGTTGCCAGAATTAAGGGAAGAAGGTGCTTCAGATCTATCTGGTTCATCATTTTAGTATCAAATACTAAAGTATGTTATTGATTATGAAACATTCTCAGATAGCAAGTGCTCGCCAGTGGACACTTTTCGTTATAGGTTTGCAAAAGGACCAAGGATACAAAACGCCACCCATTTTCGTGTGTTTAGTTTGGTTTATCTTTCCTATAGTTTGCTCTTCAATGGTCCATCTACCAGTATCTCTCGTCTCAAAATGGCGAAACCATACGTATCTGTATGCGCTATTCATATGAAGATTTGCCTGGTGTATCCCGAGAGAGATTTGTGCGTTGCCAAAATCCAACTATAGCTTAGACTCGCTACCACAACGACTCGTTGATTGAGATTTTTCTGTCAAACATCCAGTTCGCGCTTTGGTGGATATCAGTAATAAAATTGAAACTTAAATGTGGGTCTGATAAAGTATCAAGGCAAACCCTGTAATATTGGAAGAAAAATGGGTTCTGGTTGTTAATTTTGGATATTATGGTTAGTTGTGTTTCCGGGAATCCTTTCTATGTATTCACCGGAAACGCAACAATCCAACCATTATACTGTTATCGCGCTTTGCAGGCTGCTAGCGAAGGTAATCCAAACACGTGACAAATTATTCTCACCAAATTACCTTATTGTGATGTGTAGACTATCTCTGTACTTTCCCTGAATGAGACAATTAGTGCTTATTGTCAAGAAGCTGGGTATCAGGAATCTATCTTAACCGGCCCTCATTTTATGGAATTTTGTTTGAACACCAGTAGTTAGGGTCAATCGACAATTTCAATCTTCTGGGTGTTAAGTCAACCAAAGTTACTTTGATTTACTGTGTATATTCCACTTTTACTCTTCAGATGTATGTAAATTATTAAAAGTTTGTAATCTCGTGAACTAATGCTTAAAACTTTTACACATCGGCTGATTAAAAATGACTCGTAACTCCATCCGTAGATTTTCCATAGTACAAAAATATGTGAACAGGAGTAAGCGACCGAAATTAAAACGTTAGCTCCTACGCGAGCGTTAATCTGTCTAAAAGCATTGTTCTGCAATAAGGATCAATTGCTTTGTCAAAATTCCAAGCACTTAATTAGAATCATAAGTAGAAGGTCTAGTCTGAGGTCAAAGCAACTGTCCTACTGCCATTTTTCAAGCAAAACCCGCTTCATCTGACAAATAGATCTCTGCGCTCAAGTAAAAGTCAAACTTCCTGCTTTCTCATGATTGGCCTTTCCAAACTTATCAGTACCATCAGCCATCAACTCTTTTTTTCACTGCCATGAATCTGCAACAGGCGGAACAAGTCGAAAGAAGAAGAAGAAGACTTTGTGGAAGGAAACGATGTTCCAGGCTGAGGACTCTAAATCGCACCTCTGATGCAAATGACATGCTTAAATTCAAACAATGTGAGGAATTTTAGTAAAGGGGGTTCACAATCCTCCTTGGTGAATTGTCTTATTTGGGTTTTTATCGATTGTCTTTTTAAATTAGCTGCAAAAGTTTGATATTTCGCTCAATAGTTATCCACTGGACTTCGAGAGAAGTTCGTTATTGGGTTATAAGCAAGAATACAACTAAGTTTCTTGTGTGTGTTTGGAATACATTCCCTTTTCTATCAGCTAAGCCCAAGCATCAGACAACTCCAACTCAACGATGCTGTCCGGATCGTACCTCTTAGTGACGAACTAAATTCGCTTATCAAATCGAATGGGTTTTCCCCTTTCTGCGTCTTATTACAATTAGCACAATCCCTGAAGGCAACAGAATAGCGGTTCCTTGAACTAATATACGTCTACCCAGGGATCTTCGTAAACAGGGAAGTAGCCGTTCTGAAGTTAGCAAACTAAATTAAGCGGACGGTTTAAAGAATGGCGATTCGACTTTCAGAATTCCAAATGTATTCTTTAGAAGATTAGTAGAAGTTGAAACCTGCACTATCAATGGTAAGTCGATGGTTTTTACTATCAAGGCTTCACCGCGCATTCCTTCTCGGATTATCCGTTGACACCAAGCAGCTGCACTTCTCCAACCTGCTGTAGAAATCGGCGCTAATGATAAGTAGTCCGGTCGAACTCAGCAGTGGGCTGGAATGTAAATTTACACGAGATGACGTTCCTGATCTATTTGGATTGTACGGAGTTTTGATTACATCTGATGGCACATCGATAATGTTTGGCGATAGTTGGATTGATAATTGCCAAAACTGCTGAGTCGACCCTGACTGGTAGTCTACGGCACATAAAACGAAATTTTCCTCCTAAACGTCCTAGTTTGTGTCAGCAATACCTGCATGTCACCGGTTGCTCAGTTTGATAGAACCGCCTTCGAAAGCCCCAGAATGAAGACCTAGGGTAAATTGGAAAACATATATTCAGGCCTAAACGTGGGCCTACCAGATGAATAGTACTCTCCCGTGACGTTGAATATTCCCTACCACAGCTGACGGGAAGTGAGCCTATGTTTCAGCTAGTTTACCACCCTGGAGCTGAGTTTTGGCTGGCTACTTAGTTTAAAAGAATCGATGTTTCATTCAGATCGCCCATTTCAAGGCCGTTAATGGTTATGGAATAGGAATAGGAAGCATCCCGCCCGCTTAAAACAGGAGGCCTTACGGTAAATCATAGGAATGTTAAATATGCCCGTGCCTTAACGCTAACCCTAAACCTAACATAAAACTATACTCTCACCTCAACCGTAAACCTAGCCCTACCCCTAAACCTTAACCCTATGGCTAACACGATAATAATTTTAACTCAGCGTAATCATGACCCTAACCCTAAATCTAGCAAGACCATCAAACTCAATCTAACCTTAAAGTTAACCCCAACACTTAGAATTTAGTGCATAGACGCATGCCTTGCGGGTAGTTAGGTGGTTATGCAAGGCATCCTTAGCAGGTAAATCTTACCGTTGAATGCAGCTGCGATTTTTCCAATCGGAAATATTGCCTAAATAAGGTTTTTCATTCCAGCTACACTCAACATTAAGCTATTGTAAATTGAGTTTGGTCTTTAGGGAGCATAGAGTCGGTGAATCCTGATAGAACTACGTGCCTGCTAATTCACCACAGATAAAACCAGTTCAGGTGATTTCGATAACAGTGCAATGTTATAATACATAACCCTATATAAGCATGCGTTTGAATGATTGGTGGCGAGGTACCTGGGCAGCAAAACAACGTCACACCGATGGCCCGATGAGATGTTTACCGGCTGAGTTGAGGCGCCAGTATCAGTACTCCCACGTCGATCACAGCCACAATACTCGTAGGCGTTTGTGAGGAAGTAAAAGTATTAAAAAAGTTACTTTCCCAATGAATCTTTCTGTGTTAAATTGCGTTTGTACCTACTCTTCCTCTTCACGGCCAATGTTACTAGTTCCGCCACTAGAGCACTCCTAGTCAAACTGTTGCTAGTCTCCTCTGCCATACAGTTGTCGTCTACTAGCACAGTCTTGGCAACCATGGCGAGTGCAGTGCGATGCATAGCCTATTTTTATCTCAAGGGGGTGGAACAGTGCAAGCCTACCCGGGGTACCGAGTCAATGTTTTTCTGCCGGTTACTAACCATCATATTTGGGCAGTTCTTTTGGCGTAAGCGAGTGAGCTCGAGATATTAGATTCAAGCACTATGAAAACTAGACGGTGAAGGCATAATTAAGATGCCGGCAAACACCGCTGTGGCCAGGCGCCGACGCAGGTGCACTCTGCGCGCTACTAGACGGCCACAGGGCTGGGAGACGAGGGCTGCACACTTTGCAACGGTCCTGTCATCTATCAACCTCCTTTAACGACTGTTTAGACGAATAGGATTGTGCACTCGGATGGGGAGGCGCAGGCGAAAGTACCTGTCGAAGGGATAAGATGGGAATAAAGGTTGACTAAGTTCCACAGAGAGTGAGAGGGAGGGAAAGACCTAGCAAGCCCGTCCCGCTATTCCCACTCTCGGCACATTCCTTCCGCGGAGGTGCACGTACGCACTTCGGGTGCGATTTGGTCAACAGACAGAAACGATTATTTAAGGCACTATCAGATACTAAAGTCATGCGCATCGCAGAGAGGATTCTTGTGATGTAAGACTGCGGTCATCTCCTGTGCACAATTTGTTCCCTACGGATGACGAATGAGAGTACAAATGGTCAGCGAAGGGGTACTTGCAGCCACGATAGTCTTGGCAAGCGTGGCAGGTGTTTCGCAAAGAACAGCAGACAATGAGACCCTAGGGTTAGAATGTATACTCGGAGTAGAGTAGTAAAAGATCGTGCGTAAACCGTGGAGCCGATATAATGTTAGAACACGTTTTGCAAGGGCGTGGTTTTAAACCTTTAATTGTAATTACTAACTGTAAGCAAAATGCAAATTCGCATAGACGTCAGTCACCTCTGTCCTCCGTTGCTAGATGAAGTTCATTAATCCGGTGGTATGCATCTTCTGAGGGAGGCGTGCAAGGCCTATCTCCAACTTCAAGGGCTCATTGCTCGTTAACGATTGTACTCATTGCACAAACACTCGAATGCGTAACAGAGCCCCTTACTGCAGACATCAAGTCAACGACACTTACAGCTGTGTCCAAGCAGTCAGGAATAAGTATAATCGGCGCTGACATTCAAGATGTATTTACATATACCCACCAATGTGTTTCTGGGTGAAAAATTCGATCCTTATAAGATTACTATATGGTTAAACATCTATGATAAATGTGGATTTGGCCTGTTATTGGGGATTTTTTAATGAGAATTCTCTCAGGTGCTGTTTAATACAATTCATAGGCCTCTGGCATGTCAATCGTTTTCGTTGGAAGGACTGGAAGGCTGTTCAGTGCACAGAGGTCTCCACAAAATTTCGTGCTTGGTGATATGGTTTTTGAAATAATTAATGGGTAACCTAAGAAGGCGTATTTAAATTTGCTCACGCAAGTGTTGAATTAGCGTTTTCTTTGATTTTTGTATGTTTCTTGATTTTGCCCGAGGCGTGGGGATAGATCCTACTGTGTTGCAACTTTTGAACTATTAATAGTACTAAACCAAAATGAGGATGTGGATGCTTGTCACTAGTATGTTCATTGGGAAGGTTGAACGTCCGGTCAAGGAACGTGCTTAACGAATAAGAAATATTCAGTCGCTATGCGAAGGCAAATTTTGCAAAGGTGCTTAAAAACTAGTTTTTCTCATGTTTAACACTGAATACACTCGGTTTATGACATCAATAAAAAGGAGAGATACGCTTTTATTTTGAAAGTATCCTTCCAAAATTTTCAGCATTAACGTCCACCATTCACCGTGAAGAAAATTGGGCACACAAACCACGTAACACCGAAAGAAGACTGCAACTATCGACACAATAAAGAATCGTCCTTGCATGAGCTGCAAAATGTAAGCTAAATTGGACTTCCTTCAAAACGGTGCTAGCTTCCTGCGTTGAGGACCTCATTGTTGAAGTTTGGATAAACAAAAGAAGTAAAAATCGGTTTATACAAGGGTTAAATAGGCCAACCAATTTACATTTAAGAAAATGTACATGCGAATGGGGAGCAGAAAAATGGCGGCTGCGTTTCAAAAGCCCGCGTCTACGAGCAATTAAGGAAATATACTTCCCATTTTTTTCTTCGTTAAACAGCAAGGTTCTTAAAGGTCGATGGGCAGCTTCTCGCAATCATCGCTGGTCCATTTTCAAACCGTGTCTGTGATGGTTAGTGATTCTACGCATATTTAGGAATTTATCAGTGTTGCGTAAGCTTCGGCACAAACTGGGGATGAACCGAATTCGCATTAATATCGATGAATTTTCCGAGGCCAACCACGCTCCCATTGTTGCAAATTCGAACATCAGGCCAGCACTTCAAATTCCCTTATTTTAAATCCTTATGGCAGCAAAACTCGAGAAGGTCTGATGCATAAATTTTGTGGTGCTTCCGGCCCCCTGCTTGATTCAGAGTGTAATTTACTTTCGGCCGTCTCAGGAGGAATTATGATCGATCTGCATTATGAACGAAATCTATCAGTCAAGTACCTCAAAAAAAGCAATCACAGAATAAGATCAGCCATGGGAGTAGGACACAATCTAGCGTTTTTCTTGTACACCACTAAGCTTTGAAGTGCATACCTAAGCCTTCACTTTATTACAATATTCTGCCTTTCAAATGTCCTATAAACGGTAAGCACCTGTACCAATCCTTTCACCTGTTTGCATGCCTTATATGCTTGTGAGCTGCTTTTCGCAAATCAAAGGATCTAAATCCGTGGTGATTGGTTAAAATGCGACATTTCTCGTCTCTCTCCTCTTACAATGCGGAGTCTAGTAATTTGCATAAAACACTGCTTTCACTGGTCACATCATCTTGAGCCTATGTCCGGCAACTAATTCGGCTAAATGAACAGAGGACTTACCGTCACGGTTAATTGATGGAGCTTTTAAGAACTGCTACATGTACCTTAATACAGCCCAGTCTCATACGTATTCTGACTGCTTTCAGTCGGTCCTAGCCTTAACCACCATCTGGAACCACCAGAAGCACAAACATGTGTACGCGAACAGCGCACATGCCTTACAGACGGCATCTACCATAAGCCTTTCATCGAATCGCAGTTAGTCGCTGTCTCACCATTGGACATTAGCTGCCGCTGCAACTGTCCTATTTATTCATACAGGGTGGGCTGCACACAGATACACTGGTTTCTCTGAACAAATAACTGTGCTGAGGTTAGGCAAGGTGTAAGTGCATTTTGACTTTACTATTCCCCTTGTAATGTCAGTGTAGGGTTTAGACACGTGGTTCCGGCTCTCCGTTGGCATTTTCCACACCGAAGGAATTTGTTGAACAAACAAAGGCTAAAACTTCCAGATGCGTCACTGCCGTTTGATGAATCGATTGAAAGAGGAGTGAGTTCGACATCTTACAGTAGATTTCCAACCTCATGAAATGTCAACTGAAATTTTGAAATGTGTTTTAATTTCGAACTAATTACTTAAGTAGCATGCAGCCTTATTTCACAATATTTCAGTCACAACATTATGTCAGCTTTTGAACGAGCTCAAATCACACTCTGTAAAATGGACTACTTGAGACACATGCTTTTTTACCATTAAAGTTTCGATGCCCTTTTAAATTTAAATAGATTTTATAAAAAATATGCATCAAAATATTGTTTTATGTACTCGGCAGGTAGAAAACTGCACCTTCTTCAAATTCAATACCTGAAAAGGTTATCTTTCAGGTTAAATAACTTTCAAAACGGCTGAATAATTTTAAGCCCTATCAACAATTACAATTTAACTTAAGATCTCCAAATTACATATTGTTTACATTTTTTCGAAGGAAAATAACACATTTTTCTATTCTGTGAGGATGAGGTTACATAATAGTCATACAATTTCGCAATGGATGTGGATCACGTTATATACTTTATAGGCAAAATTAATAAATTGGCAGGTACGACGTATTATGAATGAACATTTCGCGGTCTGAGAAAGCTCATCGTTGGAAACTTTTTACAACTAAAAAAGACCTCTTCTTCTAGCAAAAAAATTTAGGAAAGTATGTTTTGCTACCAAATGAGTACAAGAAGGAATATTTTGGTGCATGTTTTCTATATAATATGTTTGAATTTATACGGGTAATGAAACTCAATGGGAAAATTCATATTGCTTAAATAACAATTTTTTACGAAGTATACTTTTCGCAGACCTTCAGAAAGAAGTCTGTTCCAAAGTCGGCATTCCGACGTAACTGAAATACCTTGGGATTGGGTTGTATGCTAATCATCATTAAACCCCTACTTAAGTAATTTCTTCGAAACGAAAACATATTTCAAAATTTTAGTCAATATTTCATGAGATAGGAAACTTGCCGTATCTAACCTCAATGTCCACGGTCAGCCAGACTGTGGCATAAGAGTATGCTGGTTGATCAAAGGTTTGATCAAAAGTGGTTAAAGAATAAGTGAGACCTAAGTGGCTCTAAAATGATGCCAAGTAGGGCACAGCACCAAACAGCACAGCTGTCCACGAAATTTCACTATAAACTCCATATTAAATTCTCGATTAGAAGCAAGTAGTGCTATCAGAAACTGAGCATGTAACTTGCAATTATTAATAAGTCGTTTGTATGTTTATCTGCAAATGCCTATCAGCAAACTTCTGTCTTAGTCCCCCATCCTGCTATGCGTTTAAACCT
Organism: Schistocephalus solidus; assembly: GCA_017591395.1. Classification (NCBI taxonomy): domain Eukaryota; kingdom Metazoa; phylum Platyhelminthes; class Cestoda; order Diphyllobothriidea; family Diphyllobothriidae; genus Schistocephalus; species Schistocephalus solidus. The sequence goes on along the minus strand of WEDG01001442.1, from coordinate 226,390 downwards.
AAGTATTAATTTTCTGTCAGTTAAATACTTTTCCTCTAACAAATTCTTTTCGCGAAACAAGAAAAGTTGACAACAAAGGTTTGTATGACACCTCGAACGAAAAATATCAATAAGTAGACGTGTAATACAGGAACGGTAGCAGGGAAAAGAATTTTATATGCCCATCGTCGTTGTTCAACTGAAATGGTTTTTAGCACTAAAGTAGACTGTACTTTACTATCCATCGTGTTCTTTACGCTAACATTCGTTGCCGGTTTTGCAGGGTCACCCATGCCTTTTTTGCCAAATATTTTGTTCCTCGATGCCTAGGAAAACAAAATGTTTGTCTTCGTGTCTTGTAAATTCCTCCACTGTTCATCTTAGTATAGCATGGTACTGCAGACTTTATTGTACTAGGTGTGTCCCCTACAGACGCGCGTGCGAGATTAGTGCACAGAAGGCGTTATTGGAATGAGCAAATACCACATATGGGGTTTGTGGTTCACGCCTATGTGCCGGTTCCCGCTGCGCCAGTCAACTGCACCCTCTCCCACCTCTTGTTTTCTTTATTTGGTCATGTCAACAAGCCCAGGTGGGTGAGGACGAGATATTGCGATTGATGCGGCCTAACTCTGCTAGCCCTACAAATTAAATCACTTGCAAGGTACCATCCCTGTGTCAACGTGCTTTGGAGCACACGGTGAACATTTGCAGCACCGAGAGGTGAACTATCAATGCTCGCCTCCTAACACTAAGTCATCTTTTTTCCACAAATGTTTTTTTAAGGATTTCACACATAGCTCCGTGAACAGGACACGGGAACAGGAACGTCCCTCGAAAGAGGACCATGAGCATGATACTAGGAAGGGTGAATAGTCCCGTGTCCTAACCCTACTACTAACCCTAAATTAAACCCAATCCCTAACCCAAGAGTTAACAATAAACCGAACCCTAACTTCTCTTACCGCCAATCTGAACACTTACCACAGTCTATCCTATCTTTTGCTGGAATTCGGTGCTATGACACCTGTATTAAGGATGGTTCCCCTGCTCATATATTGCGAGGGTGGCCATGTAAGTCATCCTTACACAACTTTTCTCACCACAAGTTAACACAACCTCTCTCTTAGAAGGTGGCAAAACAGATTAATATGGTTTGATCAAATTCTCGTAATAAACTGACATCTGTTCTTAGAATATGTTTTAGCAATCACCAAAATTAACACTTTTCAGTGAGGTATGCGCCTTGAGACAGATGATACAAATGTTAATCGGGTTATCAATTGGGTGAGACACCAGATTTACGTGAGTGGGGAAAAAAGGTACTGAGTTCTGTGTAAGTCTACCACGCCGCGCCATCTCTCTCCTTGCAAAGTATCCGCGTGCGGCTTTCCCTCCCCATAACTGTGGGGTTCTTCAAGGTTCCGTATTATCCCCTCACCTCTTCTCCCTCCAAACTGATGCTCTTAGATCCTCAAACGACAGCCTGTATATTATATATGCTGGTGATATGTATGCCGGTCATCCTTTTAAAAATCTCCCATATCTCCAGTTCAGAAGGATGGCCTGGGCAACGTCTCAGCACAATCATTAGAAAATAATTTTCCACTGCATAATCAGAAATCAGTCTCGTGTGTTTTTCAACTGCGACGCTCTTCCAATCCTTAGACCTTGGAAATTCTTCCTAATGAGATATCCCCCTTTCGGTACCTTGCTCTTACTCTTGCCTTCAATCTCCATTCCCGCTTCATATTGAATTTTTTACGCTAAAATTCGGAAACTTCTATATTACGTTCGTCGTTTACGTTCTTAACACATACCCAATCCCTAATCTCAAAATTAAGAAATGCTTGCATTATTCCTCTCATTCTCTAATGTTCTCCTGTTATTTCTTCCTGATTAACTTAGAAAAAGATGTGTTGATTTAAAACGTCTTCTTAAAATGCTCTCTTCATGCTGGTGGGGTTCCTTATGTTGTTTCAGTTGCCATAATGCTACACGAGCGTTTGACCCTCGCAATCCGACGATGTCCACCGTATGCTTTACAAAATTGTAGTGCAGGGACAGTGACTTGCGTGCAAATCAGTTTTAATTGATATTAGACTTGTACTGCATCTACCGCACTCTATCTTTCCCATACCCGCCTGTGCCCAGCGTCGAGACGGAGTCAAGAAGACCGGAGACGGGGTCGGGTACTATGATATTACAACAAACACTTCACAACGTTCAAGCAAATCTTTGATCGAATTCCGGATGATGTTGTCCGTCTCCTTCAGTCCGAGCTAATTTCTGCGAGGTCTTCCGGTCCCTCGCGCCAAGGCTTCCAACATATCTCATGCCATACACCGGCATATCAGCGTTCCAAATCGTGGTTTCTTGTACGATAGTTTTACGTGTAAAGAGACAGAAATTCAGAAACTGAGACTTAAACTGTCTCCGTAATAAATTTTCACTTATGTTAACCATCTACTCTTGCGTAATTTTTTAAACTATACTCTATTCATAGCGCATGGATCCATTTTCGCTGAAACATTTGAGCGATACTTTCAAAATAAAGTGTATTCCTCTCAAAGTCATGAAGATGTACGTCACCGCCCTTTCCCCTACCTTGCTGTGGGGCATACTGCAGACATTATCGCTTGTGAGGATCGAACTGTCGATTCAATTGTCCAACATTTCTTGCAAACCAAAAAAATCTTTCAAAATTTACCTCCTCGATTAACGTTTTTGTTTAAATAATTTTAAAGCCTTTCGTCATCCATAGAATGGACTAGCAAAAATTTATTTGTGGCTAAAATGTTCGTTTTGAAAAGCATGAGGAACCTGACCTTGTGTGACCGATATTGGTTTATGTTCTTGTTCAAGTCGACGCATATGTTGTCAGAAACCACATTATCCATAACTCGCTTGGTGACAGAGGATATCAGCTTTCTTATGTATCACATACCTAATATGATAAAAGATCATGTGGCTACATCCTAGAAATATTCATACAAAGTATTTTGAGTGGGAAAGCTTAGATGGTGTTTAAACAACAATTATGCACATAGCACTTTCGAGACAAATATGATCATTTCTGTGAAACATAAACATGTGTTTGGAGAATATGATTAAATTTTTCCAAGCGAAGTTAATTTCCCTTTTTTAAAAAAACTAACCAGTCTAGGTAGATATTTTTGGAAATTTGTTCGTTGACCCATAAAAACTCCTGTAGAAAGGTGCAAATTTGCATCTCAGAAGTTTAAATGTTATTATAGCGTACAAAAGCATTGCTATCCGAACTCAGATTTACTTTTGGTAAACTACTTGAATTTGTTAAATTTAATGTGTGATTTGGCTGGCCTAGGCAAATGAACTAGGTCACCATTGGAAGTATACTGGCAATGTTAAATGAATCATATAAAGAAAAATAATCGTTTTGCGTAACCTTGCGGTGTACTCATGTAGGTGTAATATTTACTTAGAATTTGACATACTGGTTGTATAGAGCACGGTGAGGTAGGAACCGTTTAGCTTAAATTACAAAAGAGGAATGGAACGAAGATGCGGTGACTTTATGCTCACCTACAAAACTAGTGAAATTAACGGCATTTTTAATTGCTCCAGTCTGAATTTATTTGACTGGTCTTACTGTTTTTACTTGAGTGCACACTTCTGAAGGTTTTCCTGCCTGACTTTTCAAATACAAGTTATCCTTGCGGAACAATGTCAGGATTCATTAGCCCCACTTGTGAAAAAATCGGTGGCCTTGGTCGGCTTCGAATCCATGCCGGTAGGGGGAAGTTTTGCGTACAACCAACTATTTAGCCAACTGAATTTAATAACACTTGGGTCAAGTTACCCACCCAGCCTCCTGCAACGTATGGAGTCCCCCCAATTCTGATACAGTAAGCTGTCTGTCCAAGCAGGATTTCCTAGGCAATTAATCTAGGATCCGACAGTTGACTACCAGGCACAGTTAATTAGTAGTTAATTTTGGCAGATTTGAATAATTTATTTTACCCACAGGATTATCTGAAGGATAGGTATTTGACAGCAACATCTGTGACGAGCAACATTACACGGGGGGTTTTTCAATAACCTGGTCTTCTTGCATAATGGAATGCGTACATACTGGTCTACCTCGAAGTCTTTGTAAAGATCTCTCCCCAGTGGGAGAAGTCAAGCGTTTGATCGGTGGCATGACCTCATCGTTCCCTTCCTCATGTTATACTGATGTGTCCAAGCCCGTTGGCCTACTGTGGAGGAGATACGGATCAGTTACTGACGCGGCGCGAACCTCAGTGTAACGCGTTACACATGCATGCATGGTAGTAGTTAACGGCTCCCGCAGTATTCGTGCAAGCAAATCAAATAAAGTTGTGACCCGGGATTAGGAACCGTCCACGATACATGTGGCTTTGCGCTAAATCCCGGATAAATTAATTTTAAGATTAAGGTGATGGTTGGGGTTAAGTTTAGGGTTAAGTTTAAGTTAAAGGCCAGAGTTGGGGTCAGGGTCATGATTATGCTAGGGGTTAACTGTAGGGTTTAGGCTTAGGGTAGGGCTAGGGTTAAGAGTAAAGTTACATTTTGGAGTTATGTTCGGGTAATTTGTAGAGTTAAGACAAAATTATATTCCCCATTCCGGGAATTTACCGTAAGGATCCATATTTTAAGTGGACGGGATGGTTCCTAGTCTCGTGTCCTATTTAGGCTCCCTTTCCCGTCTAAGGTAACAGCAGCGCATTACTTCTGAGCACACGAATAAAACTAACGCCCCTGTATCAACCAGCAAGCACTGGTCTTCTTTCACTCGCAGAAATAAATATCTTTACTCAATTTCGATGGTACACTGAGGAATGCCATTCTGTGTAAGATGTACAGCCTTCTCGCATTGTTACTTTGAAAGTTTATTGGTTGATTGTTCATGCAACGAACCAGCAAATGAAAACGCACACCTTAATGGTACCCAAAAATACCATGAAATGCGGAAGTAACTGCAGAATCGAAACAAATGTAACGCCCAAAATAAAAAGGTTCTCAACTCCAAGAAAATGGACCACGGCGTTTTAGTGTCCTTGGTCAATATTAACAAACAGCATATTGTGGGGTGGGCTATCTTTCAAGCTAAGCTAACCGTTCTATTTCCAAAACTCATTTTATAGCTTCTTAAGTCCTTGTATTCAGTTTTTCCCCGATGTGCCTGCTAAGCAAATTGACAAGTCGTTCTTTCCGCTCTCAGGCTTTAGAGTTCCAGCTTCGAGATATGTCTAATAGCTTACAGTTTTATAACTCCTTTTACTTTCGTTTTATTACCTCTCTGGGAGGGGTAAAATGTCTATCGAAATTTCGATAAGACAGTGTACCCACAGATTGTAAAAGTTTACTGTGAAGATGAGTCAATGTAACGCTAACTTTTGGTATGCTAGGAGATTTTTAATTTATTCGGTGTAAACCAGCACTCTTTGGTAAAAAAGAGGCAGGATTATGGCCATCTTGTCGTGAGTTTTACCTGTATGTAAGAATGCGGAGATAGAGAGCGGGGAGCAGAGGAAGACTATTAATAAAAGTAGACTTGCAACTACTAGCTTCACACCCTAAGTACTCTGAAACTTGCAAACGGAAATAAAAGTTTGTATTTATTCTTCAGTCTCGTTATAGCTCGGTTCGTAACTGGAAGTACTACTTCAAATTATTAACTCGATGACACTGACATACTTTAGTTTTTAACAACTGGCTTAGTTTATATGCACTTTAGCTCCTATCTGCATTGTCATGGACTCCTTTTATGTTCTTGACTGTGGAGGGTTTGCTCTGTGTTTGTTTGCCTAAAATTTAGCTGTCTTTAGCTTTAAAAAACTTTGTTCAAAATACAAATTCCTTGATAATACCCAGATGGCAAGATTGTATACGTATGTAGACTTAGGGCAAGTTGGATTTTTCTGTAACTGACTTTCGTCTGCTACCGAAATAGCGACCTTCTTAGAGCCTTGGTACGTGATCGTGTAGACTACTGATATTTGTCAGGAAAGCAGTTCATAACTTTGCACTAGTCCACCGCCACCGCTAAAGCCCGGAAAAAGACTAGCATTGGTTGTTGATAAAGGAAAAACGACTGATAGACGCACGTCCTGGCAGGCAGGTTTGACAATATCGTTGTAAACTGTCACATCGCTGCACTTGTGGGATGACTGACAGGAGAAACTGCGGAGATTCCTTCCTACGACAAGCAAGAAGATCAAGTACGCCACTGAGATTTCAGAGGCCCTCTGAAGGCAGGTTTTGGTTCCTTTTTAGACTGCATTAAGGCATGCTTATGTCTTATACTGAGACCCTGAACTAACGCCTTGATTTCTACCTTAAATACCTCCATAGACCGTGTTGACAATTGCGCGAACCAACAATGTTTGATGCTTTGTGATTTGACTCTGCATGCTTTTCGTGGCACCTAAAAATGCTCTGCTTGCAAAAGAGTAGACTGATTCCTTTGAACGTATAAAGTTGCTTCAGTCGAAACCAATTATCTTGCTCCTGCTTTATCGTGGTCAGCCGTATAAAAATGGCCTTCCTGATGGTGGTAAGCTTTTCTCAGTAAACAAGAGTGCCTCGGGCGACGTCAAGAAAAAAGTTGGTAGAATACGAAGTTACAAACGATTAACTGACCTAACTTTTATTTTGTTAAGCTTTCTTCTATAAGGTAAACTTGTTGAAGATCCGTTCAAACGGAAATATGTTTGAAGTAAACCGTGCTTTTTCCTAGTTCGTGAACAGCACATTAACAGCGCACAGTTCGTTTTCAATGGCAGTCTTTATGTAAAATATAGTACCGTTGTACTTTACTGACGATGAGTTGTTTTCAGTTTTGGATTTATAGACCCTTTAACTTATCAAATCAACTATCAGGTATCTGGCAAGCACTACTTGACCAGCCTCGTCCTCGGCGTGCTTGTTTGTTACACGTCCAAATTACTCAGGAACATGTAGTCTCTAGCATCGGACCACTGACTGTTTTGCAGTTAGCTCGTAAAAAAATATTTTTGTTCCTTCCGCTTAACTTTGGATTTTCAAAATTTATATAAATGTTTGACGATTTTTCTAATGGTTATTTAACTTTGGTTAGTTGTCCTCCGTTAATTAGGCCTTATAATGTCTGCATTGTTGTCTTCACCGTTCTTGCACCAAACCTCTGCAGACCATATGGTGGATATCGTCAGACTACGACGGTCGAACTGTCATCGTATTGTGGTCCGACTTATTTTGTGACATTGGCATAGCTTTAACAGCGTCGTACGCAATCTTCGGGTTTTACAATCAATTGTTTATTAACTGCTACGTGACTGGCTCTTTTACGTTTGTAGGCCATGCAATTGGCTGCTTAGAGAGAAGGAAAACTGCAGGTATCTCCTTGACGTATCGTCGACTTGATGACCAAAATTTAAACGTATGAAAACCGATGCTGCTCAGCATTAATGAAAAAAAGCTATTTATTGACTCTTAAATACTGGTTACATGCTGTGTGTCTAGCTCAAAACTTCTTTAGCTGTCAACCTCTTTCCTCCGTGCCAAAGGAACTGTCGAGAAGGTTATTCGTCAGACTAGGCTCCTTTGTTTAAATAAAATGCAGGCTTTTTCACGCTACGGCAAGTAATGTACACACTACGTGTGATTTTTTAATTAACTTTTATGTCATGATCGGATCTTCATTAGTTTATTTGATAAAGAAAACTTTCCAGGTTGGGAAAGAACTGAAAAGAATTTGCGCTTACCGCCATCGATTAAAATGTGTCCGGCTCTGAAATGCGTTCAGCAGATAACCTTCATGGCAGCCTTTAACTTTCTTTACGCCGTTCTTAGGTATACCGGAAATGGACTAATATGTGCCGTTATTTGGATCGATGTGCCCTTTTGTGACCCTTGACAATATGTCCAAGCTGACAGCCAACTCGCGAGTGATAATTAAGAGATAAGTGGAAAGCTTCTGTCACTTTTCGGCAGTTTGATTGCACGAATCTCGAAAGGTATGCAGTTGCCAACTTACCTGGCTAGACAAGGGAAGTTCTTGTGCGTGTGAGTGCTGTGTGCGTAGGCAGAGGGAGATGCAAAGACGAATGGATTAAGAAAGGAGAAGAGAAGGAAAGAATATTTGGTGCGCCATTAACTCTTACGGTCGCGGCAAATGGGAGATTGGTTGACTTTATTTGTCGAGTTTGTGTCTGGTTCAACCTAGTTACAGTAATCTTCACGAAGATATCTTAAATGCTCGCACGTGCTACTGAGGGGAAGTTTAGTTGGCCGTAACAGACAGTTTTCAGACGGCTGTCTGAACGTATCTGGCCTAATTTTTGATTAGTCTTTCCGAAGTACAGTCAAAGTTTCACATCCGTCGACATTGGTATGTCAGCCGTGAAAACTCTTAAAATCCTCAATCTCATCGTCAGCCTGGCAATAAACAGTTCTTGTATAGCCCATTTTCACTTGAAACTATCACGCGTGAAATACGTCGTTAACTTATTACTACTATTAACTTATTACTACCTAAGTGAGACTGTTCGCAATTGGCCGTTATGACACTCACGCAGTAAAAACCACATTGTGCATAAAGCAGTATCGTTGGTGCGCTTTTTAGAGTCTACAAGCTGCTGACGTAACCGATTGACAACTGGGTGGACAGGCCTGGTCGAGTGGAGGTTTTCGGATCTCAAACTCGGTTTCTACTGGTAACTCTTCATGGTTTTCTTAGATTTCTTCTATTCCAGTCGCAAGTCTTGGTTAGCAAAGGGCTTTGTGAAAGGTAATACTGGGTGCGGTCGTAGTTGACCAGAATAAGTACTTAATTAGGATCACAATTAAGAACAAAGTCAAATTCAACGCATCACTTAACGTTGTCATTTCCTGCCCGTGTCTTGTCAGACCCCTGTAAAAGCATATCATCTTGCTTTAATGCTTATTTTGCTCGTCTCATCTAGGCTGCTTTTACGCTTCATGTTCACTCCGGTATACGCATTCAAAGCCGCTCAGTGAGGGGTTGTGAAAGTTAAGTCTATTCTTGAGGAATGTTTTGTTGGCAAGTTTCCCTTGCCTGGATAGGATGTGGTATTGTTAGTGTTTTCAAGCCATTAACATCTCAAAATATAAGTTACGCATGACACCCGATTGTTCTCTTTCATTAAACCAAATTAGACAGTATGATAAAAATTAAAAGGTAAATGGGTTCCAAAGTCATTGGTACTTTTTTCTGTGAAAGGGGTTCCTCAGACTAGATATCGGGATGTGTTGTTCAGAACGGCTCATGTAGATGGACCAATGCAGGCTCTTTCTTTAATTTTTTAAGTTATTCACTTCAATGAGTTTACTTGCAGCTTTAATTCAGATACCTCATTTACCAATGTTCACTAGTAAAAGCTGCTTGAACTTATACATCTTATTTTAACAAGTTTTGCCAAATACTCTGCGCCTCATCAGATGAAAAGTTCATAGCCTTTCGAATCTGAAGATAGACAGTAATTTTTGATATTCTTTGTATGGCTCTAGGTTTGATTTTGCCTTTCTTTAAGACACACGATTAAAACACATACTTGTTGTGAATTGTACGTCAAGTGAACACTTTTATCCACCTAGTGATTTTCAGCATAGTCATCTTCCCGAGTTTGAACCCTGCTAAACTGGCAGAGGTAAAGTTTTGTCATTTGTAAGGCTTAGAAGTTCAGGGTTTTTCTAGCGAGTGCGCATGTTAAACTAGTGAGCAAACCTTATTATGGGGAAAAGGTAGGTCTCATGGGATCTGGGAATTTCAGTTTATATGAATTCAGGCTCCGCCTTTCATCTCTCGATTAACGCAAAACTATGTGCACTAAAGCAACACATGCTGCTACTATAATGACTCCAATAATATTCCTGCGAAATTGAGAAATAATTTATATATTCACTATATGTAAATTAATTAAAACAACCACAGGATTAAGCAATTTACATCCTACTGCAAGATGACGTAGTGCAGGTCGTAGGTACGACCCTCCTTTAGGAGCAATCCATTAATAAATAATGATAAGATATATTCATATCAGCAAAAACCTTCATTTTGCCTCAATTTACATGACCTACTGTAGAATCTTTATTTGAATTTTACTTGAAACTTAGGGGAAATATCGACTTTTTCTTCGGTTTATCCCATCGGCAGGGCTACTAACTTAAATCACAGAGTTACAAACGGTTCCAAGTATGGAATTTTTTCCACGTTTAGGATGGCGCCTAGTTTACATTTTTCTAAGTCTCCGGTCCACCAGGAAAGTGATTTATATAATCAGCTCTGTGAGTTAAAGAAGGTGGGGTAATCATAGTGGCACGCAATGATCAATGCATCCTTGTAAACATTATATGCTACAATTCCTCTCAAATTAACAAAAAGGTTCATTCTTTAGCAAAATATAACTTTTTCAACTGCTCTGCACTTGGGCTGGACACGGGACGAGGATCCTCACCGTATAACAGGTAGCTTTTTTAATTCCAGGACGGTACTGATTTTTGTGTCATAACCTTAACCCTAATACTTATACAAACCTTAACCCTAGCCTTAATTCCGTTAGAATTTAGCGCAAAGCCACCTGTAATATGGAGGTAACTATTCCCGTGTCCTATCCGCAGCTCAAATGTGATTTTATCAACATCTTGCTCACCGAAGTTGGATTTAATCCATTTATTCGGTCCGAAGTATAAGAGAGTTGCGTACTGCCTACGCCATCTATTCTGGGCATCAGATAGCCTGAGTAAAAACCCAGCTTTTTATTTCAAATGTTCCATGATGTACAACTTAGCATACTCGTCTGTCTAGCCTAAAGTTAGTAAATTTCGTTCTTTTATATGCAAACGGAAGTTATTAAATGCCGATTTGCTGCTCAGAACATGTCAACCGGCTTGGATATGCTGTTCGCATGAAAATTATAAACGTCCGCCGACTTCGGTATGACTTGTTGGCCCATTGAAGGGCTTCAAGATCTGTTTTCTCCTTTTTTGCTTCTGCTACAGCTAGGTAAAAAGCATCAGACCCCCAAAATGTGTCCTTATACTAGTGAGTCGATGTTTTTGCTGATAAATTCCCTTTTAAAGAAGTTACGGGCTACTTTATTTATAAAAGTGAAAGGAGTGAGTCTGACAGTAGCACAGACTATGTAAATTACCTGAGCTGATTCAGCGAGCCTTACAGATAACTAATGTAGACGGAATTAATTAAGCAGACCTCTGAACTTCGTGATAGTGTAACCCTTACCTAAATTTCTTCGGCTCATTCGCTCAAAAGATGCAAAATAAATGTCACTTTGTTGTGTGAGTGTTAATTTTTCTGGCAAAAAACGTCCTAAACATAATTAAGTATGCATTGCAGTAAAAGCCAGGCACTCATTTCCTACACGGCCCTTCTAAACTCTCTCGTCTTGGCAACGTTTCAGGCCGATTTCTACCTTTGACACGCAAATTGTATAATAATCAAAGGCAGTGTGGGAAGACAATTCGGCCGTTATGATTTCCTGCAATGTAGATATTTGTGGATCGGCAGGCCCGGTATTCTTGACTCTGTCTTAAGACCGGGCTCAGGCAAGCGGGCTCTCACGACAATCCCTGGCGCAAGTCATCGTCCCTGCACCACAATTCTGTGGCGCATGCGGTGAACATCGTCGAAAACGACTGCCAAACTATCGGGTCGACAAGTACCGCTTGATGGACAGGACAATGAAGATCACAGATAATTGAATTACTGTGGTCAAGACAGCTGTGCAAATGGGACGCAAGGACAGCTGCCACTTCGTGTGAGACACATTCCATACCATCTGGTCGGGCAAACGAATGGAGTACGTGGCATCAAGGAAGTTCATGGTCGATGAAGATAAAAGCCTATGGTTGCTGCCTGAACACCGTGGGATACTGCATCACAACGCACAAACAGAATATCGTTCTGGTACGCTGTCGTATACTTATCAACACAAATACACATGACTGTGTTCTCAAATGTCTCCATTTTTGCTCCTCCTACCGTTACATATGATTCGGCAAATATTGCTGCGATTATGACTCAGCTCCACGTGTAGGGTAACTCGACAGTATTCTATGGGTTCGCTGACATCGTCAGCACTGAGCTTGTCCAGTCAGAACTTTAGTGAATGTGGTCAAGATAGCGCAGTGCTATTGGAACGCAAAGAGGTCTGCCTCCAAACACTCTGAAAGCATGACTGCTTCTCAAGCTGAATGTTACTTTTTAAGCACTCACTCCTCCTTAACAGTGTACTTTTTCACAAAAATGAGTCATTGTGTTCTTTAAGTTAGACTGCTATTAATCATATCTGTAATCATTATTTTCAACTCAGGTAGGTTTACTGTAGGTTTCAGAAGACGATCCCCTAGAAACACAGCCGCAAGGTGGGGGCTCGGTCTCTTAAGTCTAATCCGAGCCTACTCAGGATAGGTAGGTAATCATTATTTTTAAACTCAACATTATTTTCAACTCATCATCATTTTCAACTCATCATTATTTTCAACTCATCATCATTTTCAACTGTAATCATTATTTTCAACTCAGGTAGGTTTACTGTAGGTTTCAGAAGACGATCCCCTAGAAACACAGCCGCAAGGTGGTGGCTCGGTCTCTTAAGTCTAATCCGAGCCTACTACTTTTGTTCCAAAATTTTCTAAACAACACCATCACAGAGCTTTGAAGACCATTTCGCCCACGTGTAAGCAGCATAGATACTGCAGCATCCTCCACCCCTCTAAATGTTGATGTGTCCCCACTAGAGTGTCGAGCTTTTGTGGAGTTTGTAGTCAGTAAATAACCTTTGGCAAATGTTTGCTGCCTTACAGGACTGGTTTAAGTTATTCATTTAAGAAGTCAAGAATGCGGAATTTTGTTTTCCTTGTCACGACGATGTTGTGCAACTCTTTTGGAGTATACTTAATGGGAAACTTGTCTGTTTCAACAACTGAGCTCCTTCCTGCAGCAGACTGCATTAGCATTTTGGTCGTGATCCATCAATTAAAATTTAGCTTAAACTCGATCAGACAACCGTTCGAAGAAGCAGATGACCCAGTTTGTGTGTAAATTTCGTCACGTAACGTTTCACTCTAACAGCACTCACAACTGAACTGGGGTCGGCCGTTTATAGCAAACCATTCACATTCTTCTTCATTGGTGCAACACGTTTCAGTTAGTTGAAACCACACGTTCTTCAGTGCAAAAAAAAGCATATAAAAGTCCGTTGTGTGAATTTTTTTAGATTCCCAATTTTGAAATTATACTTTTGTTTTTCCTCATGGCATTGTTTTTTTCAAATTCTCACTTATTTTTTCACTGCTAACAAGACGCAAATATACGTTGTTCATTCAACAATGCCTTTAGTTTTACAGATTTTGCCTTATAGCCCCTTTACAATGGGGAGTTGACCAATGTCAAGCTACGTACGGGAGACCACTTAAGTTCGATTGTGCTATATACGCACCAATAATTATGAATGATTACGCGCACCGAGAAGAAAAATAAAATAGAAAGCGGAAGAAAGACAGGGACTGGCGATGAGGAGGAGGAGGAGAAGGAGGATAAGGAGGATAAGGAGGATAAGGAGGATAAGGAGGATAAGGAGGAGGAGTAGGAGGAGGAGGAGGAGGAGGAGGAGGAGGAGGAGGAGAGGGTGGAGGACGAGGAGGAAGAGGAGGAGAAGGAGGAGAAGGAGGAGGAGGAGGAGGAGGAGGAGGAGGAGGAAGAGGAGGATGAGGAGGAGGAGGAGGAGGAGGAGGAGGAGGAGGAGGAGGAGGAGGAGGAGGAGGATGAGGGAGGAGGAGGAGGAGGATGAGGAGGAGGGAGGAGGAGGAGGAGGGAGGAGGAGGAGGAGGAGGAGGGAGGAGGAGGAGGAGGAGGAGGGAGGAGGAGGAGGAGGAGGAGGAGGAGGAGGAGGAGGAGGAGGAGGAGGAGGAGGAGGAGGAGGAGGGAGGAGGAGGAGGAGGAGGAGGAGGAGGAGGAGGAGGAGGAGGAGGAGGAGGAGGAGGAGGAGGAGGAGGTGAGGGAGGTGAAGGAGGAGGAGAAGGATAATGAGTAGGAGGAGGAGTAGGAAGAGGAAGCGGGGGAGGAAGAGGAAGAGGGGGGAGGAGGAGGAGGAGGAGGAGGGGGAAGAAAAAAAATAATGAGATGGCAGGGAGAATTGATGGCGGGAGCTTGTGCACCCAGTTTTTTGCTAGGTACTCGTGCCTGATTATGAGCTCGTTTTGAAACGGATCATCATCTTATAGCTGGCAGTTGAATCTAGGTCTTCCTGAACACTACTTCGATCAGCCGTCTTCGGTTTGTAATGTCGGTTGTTCCTACTTAACCGGCACGTTTGAACCTACATATGGTTATTGTTTGGGTGGGTGAGGAGACCAGAGCTACTGCAGGAGAAAATTAATTCCGTTTTTGTATTATATAAAGGGCGTTTCGGTTCTGGCTCTTAAAAAACTCATCCGAACAAAGTTGGTAGTGTAGGTTAAACCAGGAGTGTATAAAGACAGTGTGGCAAAAACTTACCAATCCAATTTGGCCCTGGCACCTGTTCTATGCAGAATTGGCTTTACTTGGTGCACCCGTAAAAATACGTACCATATGATTCCGTCACACAATACATCCACTGTTATCGGATCGTCGTCCACTCGGCCGCGCTTCCCGTCTTTGCGTCCCCGTCTGATTGTGAACCAATATACGGAAGTATCCGTGTGCGTGCGTGTGTGTGTGTGCCAGCACACCTACACAAGGGTGTTTTCGTGTAGGCTACAAAACTCTCCTGAGAAAACGGTTCCGCTTAATATGTTTGCACCGCGACTGGTGCCTATGCTGTTGATGCTGGTGGTGTTGCTACTGCTGCTGCCTCTTCTTTTGCCACTAGCGGTACGCAAAGTGACTGCCTCTCTGTCACTCTCAGTTTCCATCTCCCTAACCCTTCCCCCCCCCCGTTATGGTCTACCACCCCCTCGCCTCGCCTCCAACTAGGCAGGCTTTTTCATTTGTTGCACATATTCGATGTGATGTGCTCCCTCAAATACACACGCACGCACACAACACCCTCACCACCAGCCTCGTCCACTTCCTCACCCCATCCAACTCAGAACCCTCTCCTGTCTATGGGTGGGTGAGGGGAACCGGACGAATCTGGAAATGTGTGCAGGTGTGTGTGCGTACCTGTTGGGGGAGGGGAGAGGAGAGGCAGGTAGGACGAGGTGGACCCAGCCAGCACACAGCCCCAGTGACCGTCGCGCCCGTCGCAGTTCGCACACACCGATCTTCGCGATAGGCTGTTGGCTGGCCGGTTAGCTGTCAAGTCGGTTCATTCATTGCCTCTTTGAATGCGCGTGCATGCGTATGTATGCCGTTGCCACCTCCGCCTGCTGTCCCGGTTTGCCCTGCTCCCCCCTTCTTACTGTAGGGCCGCTGAAATAATCTGGCGCTAGGCTCGCACGTTCGTATACGCAAGGACGCCGATGCGACGACGGGAGAGGGGGACAGTGTCGTGGGCTGCTTCCGCCTCCCACGCTTCACCGCCGTTGTTGGGGCGCGCCAGGGCTCGAGCGCCGCTTGGCTACTATTCCAACAGTAGTGCACACTGCCCAAGAAACTAGGGTTGGCAGTTGTCTAGTGTCTGAGACGGGGCCGGTGCAACATGTATGCGAGTGTACGCAGAGGAGCGTCTGACTGAAAAAGAGCCATGAGGGGGGTGAGGGTGCTAGGTTAATCAACAGTAAAAGAAATCGCTGTGTGGCAGACCCCCAGACGTAAACGGGATTGGTGAAAACGAAGTCATCTTTTTTGGCTGTTCGACGAGAATACCCAATGCACATTGTCCCATCAACATTTTATAGGAGGGGAATTAAAGATGGGATTTTCTACTCTCCTGAAACTGGATAGTTTTAAAGCCAAAGTGCTCCATTTCATAGGATTTTTTTCCGGTGTACTTTTTCAGTAGATGATGTGAAGGAATATAAAGCCAATGAAATGACAGCAGCGCTTTCTGTTTATGCTGTTGCCGTTACGGATATTGCTGCAATTGTAGTTCTACTGAGCACCGATTGAGTAACATCAGTGGAGAAGAATACAAAAAACAGGTACAAGGTATATACTTACAAATGGCTAATGTCAGTCATAGAAATAAGGTGAAAAATTGGTCGATATCGAAGGCACTGTAACATAGAAGTGCAGGTTTCGTTCGGAATACCACTTCACTTTAAAATATTTTTGGATGCGAGCAGCGAAATATATCAGACGAGGCCTGTCGTTGGGGCAGTAGCGATGACGAGACGTAAATGCAGCTGATAGGAGCATCATGCGCTCACGGAGAGGCCACGTGCACCGATTTAATTCTAAAGACGTATTTTAGGGACATGTGAAGACCTTCAACCCTTTTCGTTCTCCTTCAGATGGCTTTTAACTGCTCGCATGTTAGATGTAGAGTGAAGGACACCGCGGGGAGAATATGCATTGGTGGAAGGAAATGGCGTAAAACGAAGCCTTTTCGTTATAGGCACATTCCCAGGCGTAAATAAAGGTTTAAATCGCCATCAAAACTTTCAATCGAAGTTTAGGGTCAAACCTTATTTATATGCCCGAAGTAGTAACACCTCTGTGCATCTGGGAAGTCAGTCACCCTGTAGGGCATCTGACCTTTAACTGGACTTCGTCTTTGAGTGCCGAATGCAAGCCAAGTCCGAATGGTAAGCAAAGCCAAAAGGGTAGATTAGATAACTAATGCGAACGAACCACGTGAAAATTTGTCGAATTGGATAAACATTATTAGATTAGGAGATTAATATAGCAAAATCCGGATTTTTGACTGGAATAGATAACCTAAAAATCTAAGGGACAAATTTGGACACAAATAATTGAAAGGTGTTTCTGTTATTGCGCTGCTGCTGCTGCTACTGCTCAAGATAACAACTATGGTGACAATAATGAAAAGAAATCAAGGAAATGTGGGCCTTAATTTCATACTCACTGGATCCCGAAAAATTGCGCAGTGTTCTGTCAAATTCATTTTACTGCCGGAAATTAAAAACACAAAGAAAGTTGGTGATGAAGATTAAGAAGATGATATTGCTACTGCTGTGGCTGTTGTTGGTGCTGCAGCTGATGATGATGATGATGATGATGATGATGATGATGATGATGATGATGATGATGATGATGATGATGATGATGATGATGATGATGATGATGATGATGATGATGATATTGATGATGATGATGATGATGATGATGATGATGATGATGATGATGATGATGATGATGATGATGATGATGATGATGATGATGATGATGATGATGATGATGATGATGATGATGATGATGATGATGATGATGATGATGATGATGAGATGATGATGATGATGATGATGATGATGATGAGGAGGAGGAGGAGGAGGATGATGATGATGATGATGATGATGATGATGATGACGATGATGATGATGATGATGATGAGGATGATGATGATGATGAGGAGGAGGAGGAGGAGGATGATGATGATGATGATGATGATGATGATAATGATGAGGAGGAGGAGGAGGAGGACGATGATGACAACAACGATGGTGAGGAGGATAATGATAAGCATGATGATGGTGATGACGATGACGAGGAGGAGGAGGAAGAGGATGAGGAGGAGGAGGAGGAGGAGGAGGAGGATATGGATGAGAATGATAACGGTGGTGGTATTATGATGGTTATATAAAAGGAGGGATAGGAGATAATATTGTGTAGTTACATGGAAATATTTAACCATACCTGAAAAGTTACCTCATTTCATTCATAAGAGCATACGCCGTTAGCTTGTCAGGCGCCAAGGCATCCAATTGTGAACCTGCTTATGTGAGGTGAGAAGCCTTGTCTTTCTGCTCTGGGTTGAAAGTGACAGCACGTACTTGAAGTAACCTCTCACCTGTGACAAAACCT
Organism: Schistocephalus solidus; assembly: GCA_017591395.1. Taxonomy (NCBI): domain Eukaryota; kingdom Metazoa; phylum Platyhelminthes; class Cestoda; order Diphyllobothriidea; family Diphyllobothriidae; genus Schistocephalus; species Schistocephalus solidus. The sequence continues at coordinate 208,479 of WEDG01001442.1, read as the reverse complement.
CCACAGTAGGTGTCCAGTCTACTGAAAGTAGATGACTGATGTCAATATGATTGCTCCAGGATACCTAGAATGGTGCTAGCTTTAACATACTATGCATAATATCTTCTTCTCAGACAGAGTATATTTTTACGTTATTTTACCAGCGAGCAATTTTAAAATGTTAGACATGTTCCCCTCGACCATTCTTTGTGGTCGTCTGTTTTTTTGGCTATTAAGTTTATACCTAACTGAATACACAATGATAACTCAGACAGAAACTGACATAAAGTACGGCTGACAACTCACTGAACAGAACAAGAATTGTCTAATTTTGAGAGTGATGATAGTGATAGACAATAGAAATTAAATTTTTCTGCAAATCAGATTACTTTTAATATGTTAAGTACGCTTTGAACCTCGGTGACTTCCGTCTTAACCAGAAAACACATGATAATTTTACGGAAGAAGAATTCTCCCGATATACCTTAAAGGCTTTGCCTGTGATACCATCCGCTTATTATGCTCCAATGCAGTTATTATAGCCTGACCTATTTACATTTGACCCTAGAAAAACATTATTGTTGTAATGTCCCTATCCACGAAGTTCTGTGACATCTTCCTCACTTTAGTCGGCTGCGTATCAAAAAATGCATGGACGTACAGCTCCCATCGAATGCTCGCAAGTTCATTGCAAACATGCAATTAAATATTAAACGGTTGCTTAGTTGCCATACTGCACATTACGCTGCTTTCTATGGGATATTTGGCCTGCATATGATCTGACGGGTTTTTATACGCTGTTATGCTTCTATTACCTTATTCGATCAGTTGTTTGCATGCACACACGTTGACTACATTTAAAAACGTTGTTTACTCATTGGGACTGAATTTGCGCTTTTTCACAATTCATTTTTTCTTTGAAATGTTCTCTTATATATGACCAACATAATATTTCTTTCAGTACTTCTTCTAACGCGATGATTTTGAGCGGGTTTCCGATATTTGTCAGATTTTTTGCAAACGTGCATAGTTCATGAATTGCTTAACTTGTTGTAATTACCGAAAAATGGCTCTGCTTGCGCAAGTATGCCTTAATGTTCTCGTCAGCTAGACTCATAAATACATTACCTGTGTATTCTACGAACAGGAAGGATGCCGGAATCCTAAAAGGCACATGCCTATATTTTCTCTTAAATAAACTGAACCGAACTGAATTATCAACAGGGCTCTGGAGCTATATGAATTTCCTTCATTCCATCATTAGGCTCACGATAATTGACTTCTCAATAGTTTGAAGAGTAAAATAGGGGGTGATTTTCGGGACAATTAGGATTCAGCCTAAGTGGTGAGATCTAAAAGAGCTCATTATTTGCAAACTGTCGAATGCTTCGCGTAGCTTTCTGCTCCGTGAATCAGGTAGATCCCCATTACCCCTCCACTATCTCTAAGTCACCATCAATACCCTCAACATACATCAAATGTCAAAAGGTTCGCTAAGTTATAAACTTTTGTTTTCGCATGAGGCTAAATAAAATAGGTTAAATTCTAGAAAGGTTTTAGACGTCAACTTTCCACATAAACGTTTCCATTGTTGTTGTTTCTAAAAACGTAAGGCAAACAAGAAAAATTCATACAATTTTAATGCAAGGATTTGATTAAACTGCACAACGTCAGACATGCACTAAAGGGATTAAAACGCAAATGTAATAGCTGGCTAGTGGAATAATTTAATGAATAACTCTGAGGTCTAAAGTTTCGAAGCAGGACACCCTCAAGAAGACGAGGGTGTAGGACATCGGAATAGGAAGCCCTCAAACAAAAGGGGTGGACCTATACAAAATTTCAGGAAAAGGAATATTCCGTGTTCTAACCCTGACCCTAGCCGTGACCCTAACACCAACATTAACCTTAAGCCTAACCCAAAGGGCCCGGTATCTACCGCAAGGTCACCTTTATTATGGGGTTCCTATTCCGTTGTCCTGCTGGTGAGGTTGCCTGAACCATGAAGACAATGCCCACAACTTAGACTGGTCTCCTTTTTCATTCTTCTACGCCTATTTTAATTCCTATGGTGTTTTATTTACCACAGTGTAGAAAATGCATCTAGCTCATACATCGACGACACGATAGTAGCAGGTGGTGCAGGGACGGTGACTTGCGCGTGAATTAGTTTTAAGTGATAGTAGCCTTGCGCTGCAGCTACCACACTCTCTCCTCCTCCCCCACCTGAACCCGGTATCATGACAGAGTCAAGAAGACCGGAGGCGTGAGAGGACGCAGGTGGTTGGCGCGGCCGGAGCCGCCCTGGACGTACCACCACACCTGACTTGGATCCCATGGAGTGGGAATGCCATAAAGGTCACATTAAGAAGGAGCCATTGCAGCCTGACTCTCAGTCCGCCAGTCAGCCACTCCGCACAAAACACACATTGGGCTGACCACACAGTCTGAAATATCCCGTCAGTTGGCAACCTTCCAAGCCACGGCTTTTAGCGCACCGTGATAGTTTCAAGCGCGTCAGATTGTGAAATTGTTAAAAATGCGCTGTTCTGTTGACCTCACTCTCTCCCCCACCCTCACAGTCAAACCACTGTCCGAGCCGGTCAGTTGTTTCATGTGGGAGTGGGCGCATTGGCTGACGGGACGGCGTACCCTTCTTCGCGCACCACAGCACGACCTGGCCCCCATAACGCACACCCCAGGATTTACTTACTCAGGGGATATGGAGGAGCCATCGCCGTCTGACTCCCAGTCCACTGGTTAGCCACTCGACACATACAACACATACACTAGGCCGACGGCGTGGTCTGGTGTAAGCGTCAGATTGGCAGCCTTCCAAGCCACGGTTTCTAGGAAATCATGATTTTATCAGGTATATTATGATGATTGTGAGGGTGTTGTCTATGTATTAGTGTAGATGGTGTGCGCTGATGTGGCTTAGCCTCCGGTGGTTTACCGCAGGTTGTCGTGGAAGCGCATGTGTCCTAATAGGCCCATGCGGTGTGTAAATGTGCGGGAGCAGTGAGGGCAGTGAAGGCGGGTGCATCGACTGTATGTCGTAGCCCCAGGCACTGATTCACCAGCCTCCGTGCGATGGATTCGCAGGTGACCAACCAGGCCGATGCGTGAGTTGAATTTGCGGGCGCAGTGTGGGCAAGAGAAATCGGAAGGGGCTAAGGGGGGTGTCGTTCATGGTAGTGGGGGTGGCAGTGGCGGTAAGAATGGCAGGAGCGGAGGGTGTTCATGGGGTATCGGTGTTATCGGCATTGCGGTGAATTCCGCTGTCATGGATGCGCATGTGACCGAATAGGCCCATGCGATGAGTGAATTCACGAGGACAGTAAGGACAGTGGAGGCGATGATCTCTGTTGTGTGTTGGTGCTCCAGGCACTGGTTCACCAGTCTCCGTACGATGGATTTGCAAGTGACCTACCAGGCCGATGCGTGAGGCGAATGTGCGGTCGCATTGAGGACATTTTAGGAGAGAGTCCCCATCGCTGATACATACATACATACATGCATAAAAGCTTGTATCGAATGGCACAAAAGGGCTGTTTACAAAAGTCCATCAAAGCAAAAGCTACAAATCAGCCTTCAAAATGGCCTCCATAAGAGCCGAGAATTTTTAACAGAACGAATCTAGGAAATAACACCTAGTAAATTTATCCGTGCGACTCCGTTTTTTAGAATGTATTCGAGCACACAGGAGGCACCCGAAGTTGCTTATTAAACGTGAAGAATATGAATCGGTTAGCCAAAAAAACTTTCTATTCAACAGTAAAGAGTTTGACAAATCTGCAGCAGGCCATTTCAACGACATATGTATTCTGACAGTGTAAATACAGAGGAAATCCCGCTCAATTATGGAATTGTACTTAGTGATCAGGGTGAAGATGAGAGGGAGTTTTGCACCTCAGAATCATGTCGAAAGCGAAGGTCTTATGGCCTTCAACTGAATCATATTAAGAATAAGGTGCTTTCGAAATTATCTGACTAGTAGAAAGCTGGGTAAGCTGCTCATGCAGTCCCCAGTTGCGCAATCTCGGACATTTTTGTCACAGAGATAATGTGAAACACTCTAAAAGCGTAAGGGTCATTCGGAGGCTTCATAGGCGTTTCTCTCTAATGCTCTTTTCAACAAAATAGCTCGGAATCTAACAGATGGTTTTCTTCATTTTACACTTTTTTTACCAGTTAGGGAATATACCCTAATTGCTTTGAAATGTACCGATTCACATGTTCTATACGAGCAGACAATGACTTAGACTTTTATAGAGATGGTTTGTAACGATTTTACTTTCCGCCCTATGAGTGATATCAATCAACAACTTTGGCAGACTAAAAATAACTGAGCAAAAGTTGTGGATAACAGGCACCCCAATAACCCAAGAGTTGCTTGCTCTTTAAATATTCGTTGCAAACGATTCCTTATTTTTGTATTATGGGCAATTTGGGTCTGGATAGACTTTCAGCACACTTTTGAAAGAAAATTCTGCAGGTATGCCTTTTTAAGGAGAACAGCCTCTAATGTAGGTAGGTTCACCTCTAGGTTATCCTAGCGACTAAACCAACGAGCAATTTCACTTATAGATAAAGAGTAGGAAACGGAGCAACTTAGCATATCTCTTTGTTCATATTATTTGCGGTCGATACTGCCCTTCGAGCTAATTACATATTCAGAGAAGAAAATAACTTTTCGTTCTAACTCCACTATGAATGTTACATGTGATCCTGTGTTACCCTTTACCTGGAACAATTCACTCAAACGCAAAAGCTTACAGTCTAACAAGTAATGACCGAGTTTATTCGCACTGCCATACATCTCAAGCGTTCATCTTTAACGGAAATTCTTGCGGACGTAGAAAATTGCAGCCATTCGTTCAAAAATGTATACGTTGCAATACCATCCAAAAATTCAATAAATGTCGCTTATAGGGGAAATTCTTTACATCAATATTCGATTCGGAACTTGTGATTTTTACCAAAACTTTCGATCCTTAAGGCAGTTTGACCAGCATGCGTCTGTTTTTGACAACTTCTCTTCAGGCCTATGCATTCATATTGCTATGGAAATAACTAACCAATGCGGTAAGCAGAAGAAAATCTTATTGCTTCTAGGATGGGGGAGAAAAACAAAACTGCAGTCAGTATCTTCTGATCACCTTCTGGGATAAAAAAAATAAAATGAAACGTTCAAGCATCCCCTTCTATTAAAGTTTCAAAGTAGATGATAGTTTGCATGGAAAATAACAGGAAATCAAAGGTATTTAAGGGCGAGAAAGGTCTTCTCTCACCCTACCCATGTCGCTGCTATGTCCTTGAGCTTAGATCCTACGTCATTAACCGACCTGCCCCCTCAGCCCAAGGCAAAGATTTGACTTCCTGATTTCTGGGACCCAGTTACTGCTGCTGCTGCGCCTTTGAGACCATCACTCACAGCGGGAATTCACCCGCCTGCCCTGACCATCGGTCTCTCCATTGCCATAATGAGAGCTCGGCACCCCAGCAACGGCTTAAACCAACAGGCCGAGGTAGCGACGACGAGGTCACGGCTGCGAGCCAGTTTATCACAGTACAGCGCCAGCATCCGTTGATATAGGGCGTATAGTGGGCGTGTGAGCTGCTGTCTGGGGTCGACGCCACGTCGTCCTGCGGCGTGACCCCGCCGCGACCACGTACGCACGCCAGATAGGGCTGGGAGGGGGCGGTGAGCGTTCCACCTGTCCTCCGCTGGCTTCCCCCGGGGCGGCAACCAAGTTGTGGCACAACGTTCCACTCGTACTGACAAGGGAATCAGGCATGTGTAGCCCTGTCTCTTCTTAATTAAATCGAGGCCATCCCGTGGCCTCCACAAGAACACCTCCCAACCGGTCTGCGCGGGTCACTCCCACATATAGCCGAATAGAACTAATTGGTCTGTCTCCGCGTGATAAATGGGTACGCGAGGCCGCAAGATTGTGTAGCGGAGGCATTAATGAAACTGGTTGGTGTGTTTGTCCAGGAGGATCACTAGCACCTAATTTATTGCCATTTTTCTTTCCATCGATGATAGGTTTCCGCTTGGCGCCAAGGAAAACAAAATGCTAATGTCTGCCTTCTACTTGTCCCTAGTTTATGTTCATAAAAAATTACAACCTTTCGTATCCCTCCTATTATATTTATTTTGACATTGAGAGACTGATCACATGCTTGCCCCTCATCTTCTCGTTATTGTTACTTCTCCGAATTGTCTTCTGACGGTGTTTTTTTTTGATAACGGTCTGGAAATTTCACACAAGTTTTAGTCGCATGTACAGTAGATTGCTTATCTCATGAAATGTCAACCGAAATTCTGAACTGTGTTTTTGATTCAAAGAAATTGCTTAAGTAACGTTGTAATGTTTATTATTGTGCAGACTTATCTCAAGATATTGCAGTCATATTAAACTGCAGGCATTTGAACGAGTTACTTTCTGACGACCCGTAAAACATCCAGTGTAAAAAATGGCTACTTAAATAGTGGGTATCTTATCATTGATTTTCAATGTCCTTGGAAATTCAACTAAATTTTACGGAAAATATGCAGAAAAATATGCTCGTTATTAGCAAATTACGCATCCTTTAACGGTTATGTTTTGAAGCTGGGGAGACCTTTCGGTTTTAAAAGCTTCTAAATGGCCGAATAATTTTAGCCCTGCCGGCCGTTACACTCATTGAATGGTTACCCATAACAAATTTAAGACGACAAGATATATCGAAAATATCACTTTAAAATATTGTTAGGTAGCTAGCATATGATAACTTTTTGATGGCGTGAGGAAAACGGAGATATACGAAGCTAAAAGAGGCTCTGCAGAAACCAAATGTTTTGTGTGGATGCCGTGGACCGTAATTATTCTCTCGGGTTTGGGTACCAGTGCGCACTTACAAGTGGAGTTGATTTTAAAGCAAAGGCAACGCATCGTGATCTGATCTGGAGCAGCAGGAATTAATTTATAACATAAAAACTTGTGAATGTCAATTAAAATGTAATCAAGAGGGGCGCCAGCGTGCATATTTAATGAAACATGGTCAAATCACCACAAAAGAATAAGATTATCATCGTGAAGTTTGAGCTCAAGAGAAACTAACGTCGCGGATGATTATAAGTTTTCATGATGCCGGGTTCAACATATCAATTTCAGTTTGCATTCTTTGTCGGCGATAAAGATTCTGTAAGTCAGTCAACACTGGTGCGAAAACATTGAAATTATGTAACAATAGGGAAGAGTTATTTTATAATGTCGAAGTGCTTAGCTGCTTTTATTATAATAAGGTTAAATCGGGATCTTGTGCAATTGTAGATTTTACATTTTAATTAGGAGGATTTTGAGTTAAGGGACGGTACGCAAAAAGCTGAGAATGGTGATGCTTGAGACCGCGGTAATAGGATAAAGAGATCAATTTAAGTCTCATTATCGTCGAGTATAAAGTTAAGTAAATAAAAGCGAAGTAAGTATTATAATATTAAGTAGTAGTAGTATTAGATTTATTTAACATAAACAGTTATATATTACTAAAGTAGTAGTAGTAGTAGTAATAAGTAAAGTAGTAGTAGTAGTAGTATTTATGAAGTAGTAGATTATAAAGAAGTTATTGTAGTAGTGAAGTAATTAATAGTGAAAAACTGTTGTTGTTGATGTAGTTATCAGCTGTTAAATAGAAGCATAATCAGTTTAGTATGGTTATGGATTAAAGAGGATTGGATTGGTTGTATTAAATGGTTATGTGTAAAGTAGTGAAGAAAATGAAATATTAAATGTAGTAATGTAGTAAAGTAGTAAGTAAGTAGTTAGTATTAATGTAAAGTAGAAATAAATGTAGTGAGTAGAAAGTAAGTAAGTAGTAAGTAGTAAGTAAAGTAAAGTAGTAAAGTAAATAGTAAGAAATAGTAAATGAAAATAGTAACATAGTAGTAAAAGTAGTAGTAAATAGTAAGTAATATAGTTAAATGGGTCGTAATAAATCGTAGTAGTAAAGTAAGTAGTAGTAGTAGTAAGAAGTAGTAGTAAGTAAGTAGTAGTAGTAAAGTAGTAGTAAAGTAAAGTAAAGTAAATGTAGTAAAGTAGTAGTAGTAAAGTAGTAATAGTAAAGAGTAAAGAGTAAAGTAGTAGTAAGTAGTATAGTAAAGTAGTAGTAAAATGATAGTAGTAAAGTAGTAGTAGTAAAGTAAATGAAGTAGTAGTAAAGTGAGTAAAGTAGTAAGTGAAGTAAGTAGTAGTTAGTGAGTAGTAGTAGTAGTAGTGTTAAGTAGAGTAAAGTAAAGTAGTAAAAAGTGAGTAGTAAGTGAAAGTAAAGTAGTAGAAAGTATAAGTAGAGTAGTAGTGAAGTAGTAGTAGTAGTAGTGAGTAGTAGTAGTGAGTAGTGTGAAGAGTGAAGTAGAGTAGTAGATAAAGTGAGTGAGTAGATGAGTGAAAGTGAGTGAAGTAGTGAGTGGTGAGTGAAGTGATAAAATAGTAGTGAAGTAGTAGTGTAAAGAGTA
>WEDG01001442.1:0-195000 GCA_017591395.1 Schistocephalus solidus | reverse complement strand
ACATATCCTACCACAGGTGATTGTTTCAGCGAGCCATTTGTGTTCCAGTTTGAATCTTGTGCACCAGCACGTTTGACAGTGAACAGTCTACGAGGCTCTCCAATGCGTTGACGAAACAGTAAACTTTTTTTAAACTACGGTTTTTACTCAGATAACAAACAGCTGGGCGAAGAGGTGGCATATGAGAATCCGGGAGCGGTTACCTGAAAACACCGTGAGCCACATCACCTCGGGAATCTCCTTATGCATAGCCGGCAGCTGCACATAAAAGTGGTACGGTCGATCCCTGCTATTCGCGTAATTTGGGGACTACAGTTAACCGCGAAGAGCTGAGATCGACGAATACTTGAGACCTCTCTAACAACACTTATAGCTGTCTAGTTTAATATTCAAACACTAAATATTCCTTAAACTATTATCCTAAACAGCTTTTATATTAATTCAAAATAATTTCAAAAGCTAGATCTTAAAAATACACGGCTTACAGTTACGCGTGACGACCCCTAAAATTGGTTTCCTTACAATAGCGAAAACGAACCAAGTTACCCCTATATACAGCCACGCATATTTTTTAGCATAGAAATGTCCTTACTCATGGAAGCAATTAGCAACTATTTTTGATATCCTCCATGAACAAAATTCGAGCACTGCGAATAGACCGAGCTCGCCTTTATTCCGCATCTACCGTACTGTCTAGACAGTATCCCATAGCGGAGCGTTGCTTACTCTTCCTCATTGTAGAAAAAAACGGTGACCTAAACAAAACTTGTTTTTCAGAACTGTGAAGAACTGCCACAAAGACCGTCCGCGATGCAAACAACAAATCCAGCACATCCTATCCTATCTGAACTAGTTCACTCACTGTGATGTGCGGGTGAGGTCTTTCGCTCAAACAGGTTGATAGAAAAGTGCGACTTTTTTGTTGTCCTTGGATTTAATTGGTATATATGATAAGTTTCCACCATAAGGCACAGTATTCCTAAAATACTATATCACCTTATTGAAGGCCGGCTCAAACAGTCAAAAAGTTGTTCGGCAAGGATATGTTATGTAGTCGGGCTCAGCAACAGATAACCCATGGAACGTGTCTAATGGGACATTTATTTAATTTAAGGAGACGTTGCTCGGTGAAGTTTCTCCTCGAGTTGGGCTTAAGGGTGAGGCTAAAGTTAAGATAATTGAAACAGTTAAGATTTGGTTTGAAATTAAGGTTATTGGCCTGCTCCCTAAGCCCCCACTCGTATAACCCCTGCTACAACCATCCCCCAAGGACACGTTCCACGGGTTATCGTTTGCTGACTCCGACTTCACACCATGTCCTTACCTGTCATTCCACTAGTTGAATTTCACCATTGTCATGGGCATCTTTTTCCACTCATGCATGCCGAGGGAAGAAAAAAGAAAATAAATACAGTATGCATCATGTAACATGAGATAACGTCAATGCTCTTGAGACATTCGGACGCACATTCGACGAGAATGAGATGATTTCGCAACTGCTATAATCAGCGGCCACAAACCTGAGAGAATTGCAGAAATGTCGAAAATAAAAGTACAAACGTCAGGTGTGGATGACAGATTCCGCCAGAAGTACGCGAACTGCAAAACCTTTAATAAGCTACCACTCCGAGGACCTTCCATCATACGGTGATGAGAGTAAAATGAAGAACGTCTTCGCGGTCCTCGCGGCTCAAGACCTATCTCTTGGTATTTCGTGGACAAATAATTTATTTTGAACTAAATTTTCGGTATGTACTAAAATATTCTGGCTAGCTTACCAGGAAGCCATTAGCAAACTTCAGTAATTCGAAGTTATTTGGGATTTCAATCTGGGCTAGGCTAACAGAAGAATGTTGGAGCAATTCAGAAACCGTAAATAAGAGTCTATAGCCATCGACGGGGTTTCTACCTAGGTTTATAGATGCAACTGTTGGATCAGCTTAAATGTTTCGTAAAAATTACGCACAGGATTTCAAGGGGCCTTTCTCCCTCTCTACAAAAATGTTTGATCACGCGTTCAAGTTGCGTTCTCATTTTCCTCTCCGGACTCGTATTGATCCCTGTCTCAGCAATATGCTTGGGCGCGTTGAGTCCTGGGCGTCTTGATAGTGGGAAACATTTGCCCCGGAGGAGACCTTTAACCACGCGTAGATTTGATTTCTGCTCAGGTGTCCCAATAATAAAGTGGCGCTTAAATGTGTTTCAAGAAACGTCACAGTGGGCCCAGAGTTGGCAAGATGGAAAATATTTCAGTGAGGCAGATGTATAATTCGATTGCTCCCTCAAAAATTTTACTCAAGTTTCCGAAAATACCGTCTAAGATCTGACGACTAGTAAGAACTGACTGTTGCAAGCTGGTGGACGAGGGCTATGCAAAACTACATTGGTAGGGGGTATCGAACGAGTCTGCGAACAGACAGTTATGTGCGACACAGCTAAGGAATAACACCACATTTTAATTCTTGTTTCATTAACGGGACCCGGAAACGCCTTAGAGTTCGATGAAACTGCTAACTATCTAATAAATGTGCGATAATGCATATCTATACTGGGGTAACGACACAGTCACTCCATTCGGGGCATTTAAAACTTCCTCCTTCACCTGCTTATTGCAGATTAAGTCATCAGTCAGCATAAGTGACCATACTGCTACAACGCCAAGGTAGCTTTTAAATAAATAATCTAGAGCTTAAGATGATGACTAAGTAAAACACGCAATCACTGTTGTTGGGCCAGAGGCCTAGGCTTCGAGGGTGGCCATGGGGTGTAATTGATCATATGTGAGTAACGTTTACCAAGCGGCGTAAGATCCCTGTCCAAATGATAAGTAGAGAGTTTAACTGACCTGTTTGATGGCCAACTGAGCCAGATTTTAATCGAGATCCTCCATACCGCGGGGTGAGATATGGCCGACTGATGAGCGTAAGCACGTCAGAAATTACCATCTCAGTGCTCCTGTCTTTTTTCAAAATATTTATCGAATATCATAATTTTTAAGAATGGATGCTAAGGTGCGTGTTCCATGATAATGTATGAGTAAAAAAGAAAGCGTCGAGCTCCGGAACAGTTTGGTTATTTCTATGAGCTTTCGAACTCGTATAGGAGTGAATTGTTCGAGGTAGCAGCAGCAAAAGATAAAGACTAAAGCATTTGTGTAGGGACGACTCACCGATCGGTTACGGGACCAGTGAGTTCTGCAACCGATCGATGAATTGTCCGTCCACTATTGTTAATATTCCCGATCTAAACCGGCAGGACAATGAGCCCGTTTGACTTCTAATAAACAGGTCGCGAGTTCGAGCCTCGTATGATGCATTACCTGAGGTTGGGTATGACTGGTTGATGATGGCTAGTAAGCCAAACATGACCATTCCAGTTTTTAAAGGCTCCATTGCCGGAAACACGACGGATCGAGAATTTATTGAAGCTTGATTATCGGATAGGAAGTCTATTAATCGATTTATCGATCTTACGGTGGGGGTACAGAGCCCTGCGCAGTCACCTCCAGAATTGCGTCAGTGATCATTGATTAGTTTGTACACCCTGCAAGTGTAGCCTTTTCAGCTGCTGCAGCTATCTCTGATTATGAACTCCTGCACGAGTTTAAAAGTGCAGAAAAAAACACATGTTTCCGATGTTCGACAAGCCTCATACATTACTCAATTTTTTTACAAAAATATCATGAAAAACTGGTAGTGTTTGAATTGGAGACATGATTATGTTGAATCCGTTTCAATCATAAAGGACTTAATAACGTCAAAACAAATAGGAAGAATGGTTTTGGCAGAGACATATTCCAATTAATAGCAGCCATTTGATACTGTACGTATCGCATTTTGGTCGGGATTAAGGTTGAAGCCATGTCTAGGCCTCTTCAAGCCCGGCCATAGGCGCAGCTCCTTTAACTGGCAAGAGTACTTGTGACCTTACTGTTTGCGTATTTATGTGAACCACGCTTTGAGATCCTTAAAGGCCACCATTATAGGGGTAATGCACTTTTTACAAAGTACAACTACTGGAGCAGGCCACAGGCTAAAAAGAACCTTCCTTAAAGTTTGCTGACGCAATGAAAGAGAGCTTGGCATAGCAGCACGTGCCCTATGGTCTAGCATTATGTCACCAGAGGCGTTTATTTTGCTTCCTGATACCTGCCACGCACATATCAAGACGTAGTAAACAGATCCATTGTACGGAACAAGAGGCTTTATATGGAGGCCTTGAAGCGCATTTTAAAGAAACAAAAACTAATATGGCGAACACAGTTCTGCTGAAATTCTTTTTCAACGAGTCAACATACAATGCCACAGCTCGTTGGAACGACAACAGAATTCATTGTATCTGTGCTGATCCTCCTCAAGGAATGGCTGCTTTCGAAAGTTCAGAAATCTGGGCCTTCATACTCCCCCACAGAGCACAGATATTTGCACTTTACACTGCACACCAGAAGTGATAGATGGCATTGCAGCAGAGCTTTTCGTGGGTCAGCTCATTGATCAGAAGCTATTGGGCACTTAAGCTACTCACGCTAATAAAAGATCAGCTGAAATTTTTATTGAGCAGCGTAATGTCATTTGATAAAATCCCGGATGCCATCGATGCTGCAAAAATAGGGCTCAGAACGCAAGAGGGATAAGCTCACAGATGCAACAGCACAAACCGGTAGTGTGGAGAGGTGCCAAGCTGTTATAGTTTGTTGTCCACTGTCCGAAGGCTGACCATGAATTAGAGCTTGCCGGCAATAATAATACTACTAATACTACTACTACTACTATTACTACTTCTACTACTCTATACTGTTTATCACGGTTTGCATCCTCACGACTGGAAAATATGAAGCCGTATCTCACCGGAGACGCTCACGGCCACAGCGCGATAAGACCGTACAAAATTCCCGATTTTGTAAGATTTCGTGGTAGGGGAAGCCTTGTATGGCAGCCTGAACGGGACAAGCAAATTGGACCTGCCCGCCCGCTTAAAATAGGTGGCATTACAGTAAATTTCGGTAAGCGTAAATATACCAGTGTCTTAACGCTAGCACTTACCATAACATAAAACTAAACGGTACCCTTAATCTGAACCCTAGCCCTAATCTAAACCTAAACCCTACAGTTAACATGATAAAAACCTTAAAATTTAGCCGAACAGTAAAACCATCCCCATCGCTGATCTAAAGCTCAAACTTGAACCTCACCCTTAACTTAATTCTTAAGCTCCCCTTAATTGCAAACATACTTTCCCCGGAGTTTGGCACAAAGCCACATGTCTTGTGGGTTGTCCCTATTCCCGTGTCTTTTTTGGTGGTTATTCAAGGCATTCTTACCTAGTCCGTTTTCTTCCTCAACGCATTTCAACTATTTCCTTGTCAGAAAACGCACGTCAAAATTCTTCTCTATCCTTCTTTGAAATTTTTAATGTCTTATCCTTTTGTCTAGACAATCGACTACTTTTCTTAGCTTCTTAATGCCCCAAATTTGGATTCACATGTTTAGACAGAGAGGTTAACTTTGTTGAAAAAACCTTGCTGAAGAGAAGTTTAAGCTGCCTTGAGGATTATACACTTTAACATTTTGAAAACATTGCATCGAGTGCCCGTGAGAAAAGGGAATCTTTGGATGATTTTTTTTAAATTAAGAGCAAACGGTGGAGTCTAGATCGATAACTTATGAAATACTGCTTGTGAAGTCAGCTTACCGTATCAGAGTTGGTGGATTCCATATGTTGCAGTAGCCTGGGCGTGTAACTTGACTTACACGTGATTATATTCATGGCTAATGGTCGGGGCCCTATAGCTCAGGCGGTTAGAGCTTTGCATGTACACAAACCGAGCACTTGCTTAGGTAATTTCGAATTCCACTGAGGCTACTGAGTTTTTCACAGTTGGATCACACGAATGGGACAACATCAACATCGGGAATGTATGTAATTTTGTTAACCTTGTTAAGGGAAAATCGACAAGAAGTAATATGTGACCCAGCTCCGAGAACATAGGATAGGTCAGCGAATACTATGGGACCGGTGGTATTAGTATTTTTATGGACGGCGCTAAATGGAGAAAAAGAGAGCACCAACACAATCCTAACCCTATCCATTGCTTTTCTCAGGTTACCCTTCGTTACGAGGTTAATAGGGTCGCACGATATTTCATTGCTCCAACAAATGTGTGGATTTAGAGATCCGGTGGCCTTACCTCACGCCGATTAATACACGCGATATCATTCCTAGCTATCCTGATGCACTTTAATTTGAACCCTTGATGGGAGTTAGAATAAGGACCGCTCTGCATGATGTTTCATTAGCAAAATAAAAAGGATGCTTTTTGAAATTGCCGCGGCGCCCTAATAGTCGCCGCTTAAAAAGTTGCAATTTGACCCAATACTTCGGTCTTCCTAACGCCAATTAAATATTGTGTAACCCTTCTGACCCGACAATGACTGCTTATCTCTAAGGAACGCAATGGACAGTGTTAGGGTTCGTTGCCATGTAGCATGGTTGCGTATTACACATTGACCTATACTTTTTCCCCTGAGTTGGGTTGTCTATTACGTTCTTGCCGGGAAATCGTTAAAAAAGTAAGAACTGTACTGTTTTTAATACGTATACCGAAATGCACAGCATGTTCCGAGAACAGCAGAAAGCGTGGTAGGGCATCGGCAAGGGAAACTTTGGTTGAATTCATGTGCCAAGTTACCAGACAAATTGACATTTAAAAATATCGTCATGTTTCCTATACTGTACTGGTTGTTTTAACGTGACGACAAATCAATTCTGCTTTCGTGCTACATAGGCAGGTCATCGGATATTTTGAATATGAAATTTACCTACATACCGGTTCATCTTACTGCTCTTATTACGTAGGGTTCGTGCCATATCGATCGTTAATTCATGAAAATGGTATTATTTAAGTTACTCCTTTAGGATTTTTATCCTAACAATTGGTTTACTGAGTAATATTAAACTGTTTAGGTCCTGTTGGCTCCGACAGTACCGTTTTACAGAAATAATTCGAGAATAATTAGTGGGAAAGCTAACCACGTATGCATGGTTATTTGATGTTAGTCGTGGAAGTATGAGACTAAGGTTTATGATAAAAAAGGTTAACTAGCAAATACGAAACCGATAGCTCGATAACCTCAATGAATTAAGTCCGGGAAGAAGCTGAATAAGCAAGGTTTGAAAGCCATAGTTGTTATTTTGAAGTCTGGTCGTCCGTACATCAACTAGTTAAAAGTCTTATAACACAAAAGTTAGTATTAAACAGTCAACTTGCAAATAGGCTATAATTTTTTTCTGCCTTTTTGAAGCCAATAAAATTATAAGCAGACACCTTGAAAAAATAGGTGATGTAGAAAGTAAGGGCTTGTGGGCTGCCGGAAAAAACTTTCATGGTACCCTAGCAGCGCAGCCTATTCACAATGACACCCTTTTTATTCCAGAAGGCAGATGGCGGTCTCAAAATCCGCGCCTTCCCCTTTCTGGAGAAAAGTTTCTTTTCACTGTGAGGAAAACAGTTGCCGGGGTTGGCTTTTCTATACGCACGAGGAAGCGATGGTGTGCTGCACGCCTAGGGGCGGTTAGGGCCCAAAGGGCCCCGGCCGCGCCAGCCAGCATCGCCCTCTCCCAGCTCCGGTCTTCTTGACTCTGTCTTGACACCAGGCATAGGTGGGGGAGGAGGAGAGAGTGCGGTAGATGCAACGCAAGTCTATTATCACTTTAAACTAAATCAGGCGCAAGTCACCGTAGCGGCACCACCCTGCTGTGGAGCGGGCGGTAGGCCTCTTCGAAATCGAAGGTCGAACTACCGTGTAAAATTACATCGGCTCATACAGGAATTTGGGTTCGGTGGGAAATAAATGGTTGAAGGACGCCAGTCATGCCTTTAGCTGGGCGAGTAGACTAGTTGGCTCTAGGCTTTCGAATTTGACAGGAGGGTAAAAGAAGTGATAATACTTATTTCATCCGCCAGAAAGACCATAACATTTTAGCAGATATCACCGGGTAAAATCGTTTATTTCCCGTTTTGCCTAATTAATTATGGTATAAAAAAACCTTGGCTAAAAATAACTTAGGGCCGCTCGTGCACGGCTTCACCAGCAAAACAGACATTTTCCTCGTCCAATTTCGGTGAGTTAAGTCTACGGTCTAGGACAATGGGGGTCTTGTGGCGGAATGAGAAGAAAGTTGTCTTGCCTACTGGAGTTTCTGGCTCTAGGCCTCACCTTGTTGGTTTTACCATTACTGACAGTATATAAGCGAAGAATTCTGTTGGCTGGACGGTATCCTTGGATTAAAGGATGTGGGTCAACAGAACCCTTTTTCTGAGTGATAACATGGATAAACTGGTGCACGACATCTGGATCGGTTTTTATAGCATAATAAATTCACAACAATGCGACAGTTTAGGAATTTCGCAGCTTTCTCTTCGGAGCTATGGGAGATGTGGGATTGGGCAAATTGCTCACTTGAACAGTCGGGGTACGTGTCCTACATGGCTCAGTGGTGGAGCACCCGGCAGCAAGATAAGAGATGTTATCTGTAAGACACCGGTGGAAAAAACTCATTTGCCCACTGTGGATTTATCAGTTCCCATGAGTTGGTTAGCAAAAAATACGTTTGGGTCCAGGTCTAAATGAGATTAAATGGAATGGCAGGGAAGAAAAACACTGAAATAATAGCTGAATTAGCCCAATTTGGTTAGAGAAAAATCAAAGGCAGTCGAATTCCAGTTAAAAATGCATATTGGAGATTACTGTAAAGTCCCGAACAAAGGGCTGGACTTCAACCAACCGTAAACTTTCCCATTCCAGCTTCTATGTGGCATGTTTATTCAGCCAGACTTTCAGGGAAATAACGCCAGTGAAAACAAGGTTTGCATAAGGGGTAGAATTTGATAGGTAAAATGTTGAGGCTTTATGAATGATAAGTAGAGTAAAAACCGGGATAAATATCGGTAAATAAAGCATATAAAGATTATTTAATCAGTCTACAATTCAGCTATGCCAGGAGAACAGTAAGGTGATAACTCGATTATGGGGTTAACATCTTCCGTTGAATGCTCAATCAATATACAAACTGAAGATATAGTTAAATGAGTATGGTTATAATACTAACTATTCGGAGCGAAAAGGCAAGTTAAAGGAAGTAGTCACAAAGAAGGAGACACTATCACTGGAATAAGAGCTTTATAAGTTTGAAGTTTTGGATTCTCACTCGAATTACTCATCAAAGAGAGAGTCCAATAAGGGCATTGTATACTAACGCTACTAATGATATTACTAAAATGGATGTTGCTACAAGGCATACTTATCACCGCCTGCACTATTATGTGACGATTGCGTGAATGTTCAGTTTTTGTTACTCCCTGATAAATGTCTGCAGTCCTATGATGAGCCGAGAAACGGATAAACGAACCCCAAACTCAGCGGAACACAAATTCTCATACATATCTTGATTAGACTAATGCCAGGGCGTCGGGAGGATTGGATATGGTAGAGGTGCCTCGTATGGCAGCCTAACCAGGACACAGGAATGAGAACCATCCCGTCCGCTAAAAACAGGTGGCGTTACGGTAAATTTCAGGAAGGATAAATATCCCCGTATCATAACGCTTACATAAAACTAAACTGTCACCTTAATCTTAACCCTAGCACTACCCTAAATTTAAAACCCTACAGGTAACATGATAATAATCTTTACCCTTACCCTAATCATGACCCTAACCCAAACTCACACTTTAACCTCAAAATTAAACTTGGTACTAAACTTAACTATAACCCTCACCTTCATCCTACACATAATTTCCTTGGACTTAACTGCAAAGCCACATGCGTTGTCGATGGTTCCTTCCCTCCTGTTATGTTTAGGCGGCCATACAAGGCATCCTCACCAGCATGGCTTATTCAATCCCCAGCCGACCTGAAAACTAGTGATTCTGCTAAAAAGCCTAACGCCCTCAGGATCATATAATCGAAAAACGTTTCCAGAAAAAAAAACTAGGAAGACTAAACCACCAAAATCCTCCAAGGAACCAACCCACCCGTTCAAAATAGGTGGTTTTACTGTCAATTTCAGGAAGGATAAATATTCCCGTGTCTTAACGCTAACACTAACTTAACATGAAAACCATTTGAGAGCCTAATCTTAACCCAAGCCCTACCCGAAACCTAAACCCTACAATTAACACGATAAAAACCCTTACCCTTAGTGTAAGCATGACCCTTACCCCAAATATGCCCTTCGCCAAAAAATTAGAAAAAAACCTAAACTTATTTCTCAACATAATTGCTATGGAACTAAGCGCAAACGCACATGTATTCCGGATGGTTCCTTTTTCCGTGTCCGGTTTAGACGAAAATACAAGGCATTCTTACCCTGGATTCGCGCCAGGGCAGTTGAAAGGTTAACATGAAGCTTTGCGTGTGTTTGTGTCTTGTGATTTAATTGTTCTAACTACGCAAAACCATTGTGGAATGTGAAGTTAGAGAGGCCTAACGGTGGTTTTTTTTTACCAACTTTTCCTTTTATCAGCCAGCTACAGCACCAACAAACTGGTAAGCGATGAGGCTCCAGAAATGAGCCCTCTGGGGCTCTTATCTTGGTTGCAACACTTATTGATACTTGATTTCGGCTTGCTTGTAGATGACTGCAAGAAATCTGAAGCAATGAGCCATAACAAAACAGAATAGCATGCAATTCTTCTTGAAACCAGGACGAATTCAGTGACTTTGTAAAGGATAAATGTAAGTTTGGAGTTGTTCGAAGAAGACAAGAGAAAACAGGCAGGTATTCCAGGTTGCTAGGCACTTGTGGATGTCCGTGGTAGGAAAATATATAAGTATAAGTGAAGAAGAAGGTTGTTCGTTTACCGGAATCATGGTTTTTTTGTCTGAGCTTTGACACTTTTACTGGAGTTCATCGCCAGAGATAAAACAGCAACATAAACCAGTAACATTTATAGGGGATAGGGCACGAGCCAATCTGACACCAGCGGCGCCAGTCCGGGGGTGACTACGCAGGGACTCTGTATGCCGGCGCCAGATCGATAAAGCGATTGACCGAGTTCTAATCGGAGGCCCAGGCTTCAATAAATTCTCGGCTTGTCTTGCATCTAACGTGGGCGATGATCTTCGTGGCTGCGAAGTTAATCTCGTGACCCGTTTCGTAGGTGTGGGCAGCCACTTGCAATAAACCGTCACCATGTCTCACAGAAAGCTTATGCTCGTGTATGCGCGATCTAAGCATACGTCCAGTCTGTCCTATGTAGTTACTGGAACAGTTTCGGCACGGGATTAGATACGCTACTCCCGACTGCTCATTCACCTCTATTCGTGAAATAGATAAGTGTATTGCATCGATCGGAGATTCAGATAATACAGAAAAATTACAGTTCCTAATCACATATTTAATTTTTCGCTGAAGTTACAATCGGTAAGGCACGGAAATAGGAATCATTACCTCCCTATAACATAGGCACCTTGTGCTTGATTCGGGGAATGGAACGAATTTTCATGCTTTTATCCTTACTATAAAATTAACCCTTCCTGACGTTCGGCATACAATGAGAATCACTAGTATCCCAAAAATACACTACCTTTGGTACCACATCTTGTGACCCAATCACCTACTCTTCCGCTTTACCGAAGCTTGCTGAACGAGTCGCCTTAGATATAATTATGCTATTTTCCCCTTATTTATCTGACTCCTTACAATTTCGCTTTACGTTCAGTCATACTTACCTAGATGCCGTTGCTATTGTGGTTCATTCCGCTCTGAGAGATATAGATGAGGGCTGCCATGCGTACGTATGTGCATTTCTGGGCTAATTCTCTGTTTTCAACACCCTCCAGCGCCATCTCCTCCTTAAGAAAACATCAACGTTTGGCTCACCCGGCTGGGTTGTCTCTTGGCTCGGAGATTATTTTGCTTCCCGCACACAATTCGTACAATCCGACAGACGGAAATCTTCGGTAGTTCCCAAAAACTGCGGTGTACTTCAAGGTGTCATGTTATGCTCTCTACTCTTCTCCCTCCACACTGAGTATTTGAGATCCTCTATATATAAAATATGCTGACGCTATGGCTGTTGGCCATCTTCTTTAAAAATCAGACACATCTCCAGTCTCTGAAGGACGGCCTGGACCATGTCTCAGCATGGTGGTCAGAAAATGGTCTTCAACTCAACCATAAGAAATGTGTCCCGTGTGTCTACTCCTGCGACCCTCTGCTAGTCCTGAATCCCCAGGCGTCCTTTCCAACGAGGTGTCTTCCTTCCGGCACCTTGGCATTATTCTGGCATCCAATCTTTCATCCTCACTTCATATCAATACTCTTCTTACTAAAATTCTTAAATAAGTTCTTTCATCGATCGTTTGCGTTCCTAACACACACCTTAATCCCTTATCTATCGATTTATAGATGCATTTATTCTTCCCTTATCCGTTATTCCTCTCCCGTGGCTTTTCCTGCTTTGCTTAAAAAGGAGTTGCTGAATTTAAACCGATTTCTCTGAATGCTCTCTTCTGGTTCCCATGTTTTTTTTCATTCTGTTTTAGTGGATATGATAATGCAACGACACTTTGCAACAGTCAAACAATTTGCTGAGTGAATTGTTGATACTTTGCCCATTCCCTTCACTCCAAGCTCATTGCAGTGAAGTCTTCCCATCCCTTGCGCCGAGGCCTTCGTCATATCGCTTGCCGTACGTCGGTGTATAAGCTCTATTTGAAAATTTAGAGCACGCTACCTTACGTGGGAAGAGGTTGAAATAGAGAAGATGAGAGTGGAACTGTCTCCCCCATTAGGTGTCCATTTTTAACCTTTTGATTCTCGCATAGTCTGTAAACTTATCCTATTCTCTCAGTGAATGGAGCCATGTTTTGCTGAGAAATTTGAAGGATACTTTCAAAATAAAGCATATTCCTCTCTCTCTCTCTCTCTCTCTCTCTCTCTCTCTCTCTCTCTCTCTCTCTCAAAACTAAACGCGAAAGCTAACGCTAAAGTTAACGCTAACTAGCATTAACCTAACATCCAAACCTAACCCTTATCTCAGTCCTACCACTTACCTTACCTTAAGCCTAATCGCTGAAATTTAGCGCAACATTATCTGTATTACAGAGGAGAAGAAAGGCTCCTAGCCCCGTCAACTTACTAAAAGACAGACAAAATCGGGTTAAAAATTCCGATACACCATTACTACCTCGGTCTTTATTGTATCTGAACGCTCTGCTAGAATTAATAAGTCACTGATGGCCTGGCATACAACCGAACCCCACAGCCTTGTCTAAAACTAAATTTTCAATTTAAGAGGCAAATGCGTGAGCAAGCCCAAGGCACAGTGCTGGACTGTTATTCGTCAGAGTGACTGTAAAAGTCGCCCTCCCCCAAGACGTCCAAGATATGTGTATTTAACAAGTGTCAACGGGATTAGATAGACTACTCCCGACTGTTCATTCGCCTCTATTCGTGAAATAGATAATTGGATTGCATCGATCGCGATTCAGGTAATGCAGAAAAATTTCAGTTCACACAAAAACGTCATAGTGTGCGTCTCAGAGCTACACTTGCGCGCCTTCACTTAAACAGTAGGGACTGTAACGGACGACGGCACAGTAATTGACATCCCCAAACATAGGTGTGAAAAAGCTGAACTGTTCGACTGTGTCCGGTATATTTCTAACTGAATACAGATGAAATTTTGAAGACACAGATTCCCTATTCGAAGAATGCTTGACCCTTGCATCCTTCTAGAAGGATTTAATGCGCTTAAGGATTAAGTCGGGACGACACCAAAAAGAAGACCTTTTGGATACAATAATTAACCATGCGCCGACAAAACACAAGGTCAGACAGTAAAGGCTTCGGAACTAGGTTTCATGCCTGTATCAAAGGGATCCTTGAAACGGTCGCTCAGCTGCCGCGTGTAGCTCATCGCTGAGAGCTTGGCTAAGGGGTACATAAGCCTGACACGACACAAACTATCTGCTGTACTTTTTTTAACTTCCTACGAACTCTGATGCTAACTGACAACAACAAACACATGGGAACAAAAATTGTCAAGCTTCCTGCTCGAATACGGAGTGGAAATGAGCGATTTATATGATATCCACAAAACTGTAGTGGTCACAGAAGATAAAAGGTCCTTCTGAACGTAGGCAGTACGGAGACATGACAGTTTGCAGGCTGTTGGTTTTTAAAATGTCAATTCAAGCAAACAGCGCATCGTCATTCCCCTGACTCACCATGGCTTAAACGCAGTCATCCGGATAGTGGCCATAGAAAGGGTAGCTGCGATGGGACTAATAGGGAGGTCAGCGGTGAGGAAAATGTGAGAGGGCCTGACAAAAACCATGACTTTCAGGGAACTGATGGACAGGAAAGCAGTTAGCCGCCTGCACAGGCTAAATCACCTGCTTCCTACAGCCAGTCAGTTATCACTGCTGCTTCTGCTGCCACAATAGTTGTTGAGAGAGCCTCCAATCACAATAGCGAATAATGCAGACCGAGAATCCGAAGGCTACAAGAAGGCTGCCAGTAACTATCTTATCTAATTATACGAGAGGTAAACAGAGTAACCCCTATATCTTCTACTTCTTTTCTTATCTGACTGTCGAATGTTTTGCATATACATTTGAGATATAATGTCTGCACAAGTTGTAATCAATATACGGCAAGTATTGGTCGAATTCTGCCGTGTCTCATAACGCCATTATTGATACTCCAGACCGCCTTCTTGGGAACATGGAGCCGTCAACTGCTGACCATGAAGAAATGACTGCTTGCATACCTAGCAAAACAAACTTTGGTGGCCTCTTCCACAGTTGGTAAGTATTCATTAACAATGACAGGTTGGTCGGGACTGCCATGGAGTAAGGATGCCTTGTATCGCTGCTTAACAGGACATGGGAAAAGGAACCATCCGCGTGGCTTTTTACTAAATTCCAAATACATTATGCTTAGGCTAAAAGTGAGGGTTAGGGTTAACTTTAAGGTTGAGTTAGTTTAAGTTTGAGATTAAGGTCAGAGTTGGAGTTAGGGTGATGATTAGGTGAAGGTTTTTGTTCGTGTTAGCTGTAGGGTTTAGGTTTGTGTAAGGTTAGGGTAAAGATTAAAGTGGCAGTGTAGTTTTATGTTAGTATTAGCCTTAAGACAGGGGTGTATTTACTCTTCCGGAAGATTACCGTAAGGTAACCTATTTTTAGCAGTCTGGGCGGTGCCTTTTCCTGTTTGGGAGGACAGCCCCTACTCTGCTTACCCCCAGTTAAGGATACTCATCAGGGAACCCCATAAGGTGAGCTGACCTTGAGATGTTTTCTGATGCTTGACCACGGTCCAGATGTGAAGTAGACGGCCTTCTGTTTACCTACTCTATTCACATGGGGACGAGCACTGTTGGATCTTCATCATGCTGTCCAGAGGTGAATTTGTTTTTATGTCGCCTTTACGCAGTTTTTAGATGCCTCCATTCTAACTGCCGAATCAATTTCTGTACATCTAGCGCATCCAGTACTAAAGGAATCTTTACTTTAGGATCAGGAATAACCTGAAGTGGCTCCACGCAGTGCCTGCATGAATATAGTCTCTCGACTTCTTGGATTGGTTAAAATTCGCTTTGAACTTCACCTGGCTCAGCCTGCTTTCATGGAAGAAGGGAGTTTCAATTTTTATTCCTTATAAGCGGATCAAACAACGATTAAGTCACCTTCTTAGGGAGGCCATAAATTATATGACTTAAGAACAGGGCCTCAGAATGATGGACTTAAACATATGACCACTCAGACTACACAAAGCAGGGTGAAAAGCCCGTTGTTTCACGCGACTCAAGTTATATCCCTTGCAGACAGTTGCTTAGCGACTGTCAGAGGAAGCGGGAGGAGCATGCACCGTAAGCTGCTTGGTGATCTCTTTCCACCGGTACTGACGATCGCGACCGAAAAGCAACAGAGTTGTGTTTCGATGGCTAGTCGTCGGACTTGAAACGTTAAATGGTCAAAGGACCACCTTCGAATTCCAGTTTATCTAATCCGGTGGTTGGGTATTGCTGGCTGGTAATGAGTAAACTGAAAATATTCATAACGGTTTCTTTTTTCACCGTCAGTAGCCCGTTGTGTACATATATTGATAGTTGCTCTGCTACTGTCCGTGGAGGTTGAGACTGAGCCCAAATACCTAATGGGATGAGCGAATTCCGTAACCTAATCCGTAAAAAGCTCACACCACAATAAACATATGCATGTAGAAATATTTTTTCAATGTAAAGACAAACCTCTTGTGCCCGTTTTCAGGGTAGAGATTACTTGATTCATTCCCCAGAATGGAACAGGAAGCGCGTGTCAGCCAGGTTGCTTGTGCTAAATTCCAGGGAAAGTAGGGCAAAGCTTGATATAAGGGTTGAGTTTAGGTTCAAGGCTAGGGCTAAGGTATGTTTAAGTTAAGGTTTGGGTTATGTTTAAGAAATGGGAATATGTACACTTCCTAATAGTTAGAGGGTCCACCTGAATTAATTGAAGAGGTGCTCCCATTCCTGTGCCATGCTGAGGTAGAGTGATATATACACCAATCAATTCTGACCATCGCCATATGTATTGCAAGTGCTTACAGCGCTTAGTCTTTGAAGCATGCTTGAAAATCCATAATTTTCTTGGGCTGTCGTCAATAAATCTACAGCACTGGTCATTGAGTGTATGCTCTTATCCTTTTTGGTTTGACTGCTGTCTCATCCAATGCTCCACGAGCTTGATGCATTGATCGATTTATAATCGACGTTAAAGTTTTTCAACGAAACATTTTCGAGGTTCCTCAAATAGTGTTTCTCTGACATGGATATTTGCATTGGATGGTTCAGTTTATTCTATTCATTGGATGGCATGAATAAATACAAGCTCTGCAGCGATTGAGAAGGCCAGGTAACCAGACAGTAATTTAATTAGAGTTCCACGATTTGTTCATGGACCGCCTGTGTCCTATCAGCACTCCTGTTTGTGTTTATGGTCCCAGATGTTGTTGGCAAGGGGTAGAGTTGGCTGAATGCAGACGGCGTAGGCCCGACAAGGTTCTGCCGCTTCTTTAGACAACACCACTCCTAGAAGTGATAATTAACTGGTAAAACGTTCTGCAGAATGAGGGACGAATGCGCAGTTTCAGTAGTTTTTTTTAGTGTATTATAAAATGCTGCACACATGGCTACTCGGGAAAAGAAGTCAATTTCAACATCCTCACGCCTATTGGAGCTTTTTTTTGTCCATAGTTTGCTACTTCTTCAGAAGCAATGTAAGGCTGGAGCCTACGTTGCAAATGGATCAAACGTGCCTAATTGTCTATATAAGGTACGAGGATCATTCTAGTTACCAGTATCAAGGATGCGACAGAGCCAAAGTCTTGCTCAACGGAGGTTTCGAATTCAGGGGAAATGTCCGAATTGTGTGCAGGCAGCAGTTTATGGCCATTTCTCCGATGGTACGATAGTAAATACGGGTAACAGGGTCAGTTATTGAAATTCCTCTGACACCTGATGCTCTTTGCAAGCAGGTGCAGTTCGCACGTGGTCCTTTATGCAGAATTCGCTTTTTGCGCAGATATCACAAGACCCATTGGCCAGCGCACCGGAATATTTGAGACACATATGTTTGGATGTAAAAATGATCTCAAAGTGGGTCTAAAATTGTAATATTCCCGATGCGCATGGAAAAGTTATAAGAAACTAATACTGGCCCTGACAGACTCCTGTGGAACACCCACGCGGACTGACAGCTCAAACAACTTTCGATCTCGAAAACCCACGTGGACGGTAATATGCTCAGTTGAAATGTAGAGGGACGCCCTCACCATGAAATTGTAACCGCAACAGCCAGGTCGTTCACTACCACAGTACATTGTTCCAGACGCGTTGATCTTACAGTCTGATGGACTGTAGCATGCACAGATCCGTCGGAAAAATGCACGAGTACAGCTTCATTTTCCGACGAGCCAATCTTCTTCACTATATCATCTCGGAATGCACTCTACCTCAGCTATTCAATATATATATATGAAGAAAGAAGGCTCGTCGGAAAATCGAGGTTTACTCGTGAATTTTCAAGCTAGTTACACGAACCCGTCGTCTGACGACGAGCCTTCTTTCTTCATTTATCATTCGGAATGCATACTACCTCAACTATTCATCATATATATATATATATATCGAACGTTCACTTTATACGGTCAAGACTAACCCTGGCTTTCTTATGGGCACTGCTGTTTGAAACAGCAACTCGTATTTCTTTGCAGATTAAAACTCCTTCTTTTGTTGCCTTCCGTCTTCTGCTGATCGAAAGTTGACCTCCTGATAGTAGCGGTCCCAGTAAACTTTACCCATTACCTGATGCCGAAAAAAAAATCGATGAAACCGACGTGACAGAGAAGCAGCCGCTAGATGTGTCTGAGTTCAATCTTCCCGGAATGTCCACGCGTCTTCTTCCTCCTGTAGCTGACAGACATCATAACGTTGACTTACTCCTTCATCTGGGAGATTCATCTGCCCACTACCAAAACTATAAATTTTGAGTTGTTTTCATCCACACAACATGCTACTGCATCTACATCGAAAATTGGCAAACTTAAGATGCTACATTCTATCCAAAAATTGTGTCCGGACAACAGTGAACCTGCTTACCTGATACATTCGTCTGGCTCAGCATTAACTAGGATGAAATGCACCGCAAGTGTCCTTTCCCCATACCAATATGCCGACTCATTTGCCCAAGTTAACGCGAGTCTACGAATGCACCAGCGAGCTGATGCCCAAAATGCACCTCTGCGCTGGCCGCGGCAGTCATGCCGCCGTTTGGAGCAAATCCCACCACACTCAACACACGATCTCCAAGCAGCATGTGTATCGAAGCAACTCATTCATTAACTTCGTAAAAGTCGTGATGTATTTTGTAGGGAACTGTAACCAACAGCCGTCATTGCGATGTCCGGCTTCTTTGTTAACGACCCTGCTGTATCAAGGTCGTGCATCTTCCTGGCTAGTTGTTCCAGCCACGCTGACCTTAAAGTCTGGCCGACTGTAGCATGCACACACCCACGCATTCAGACGGTTACAGTCTTCGATGTCCCTCCTCCGGCCACCCCCCTAGACCCCTTCACTTAAACTCACTTAAACATATCACTTCGCGGCCATTGGGACAAACACCATCTGGATAAAAATGTAACCTATTTCCAAAAATCGATAAAAACCGCGGATGCTACTCTCTACCTCTCCCCATTTCTCTCTCGCTCTCTCTCTCAGTCACAACATACCAGCACAAGCATGCAACCTGGTCCCACCAGGGAACGCTACAACCCAAGACAGCAATTATGGCTTCTGTGCGCAATAAAACTTCCCATTCTGGTGTCTGCTGTCTTTTCCTACCCATCGGGAGTTGGTTTGGCTGTTGTGGCACTCAAAGCGCGCGCACGGATTAGACGTTACAAGGTGCTCTAGTAGACAACATGGTTCTAGGCTGTACATTTCAAACATGTACTAACGAGATAATCAAAGTGCCGACAGAAGTTGCCTAAGGGGTTTTCGTCATCATAATCTGTAGACTAATAAGTCAACCTAAAATACACGGTACGCTGAAGCTGTTTTTCACTCGATACTATTTTTGAAAAACAAGCAGCGTCGAGCTGCTGGCAGGAAGCGCTGTGCATTTGCAGTTCCAATTTTTAAAGTGCAATTTGAAGTCTACGTTATGTTGAAACTGTTGGAAGTCAATTTCCTTTTCTTGGCTAACTAGCAACTCGATTTCCCTTTGCTGGAGTCGAAGGTGTATCTCCTTCCCTTTCGCGCTGTGCTGGGCAGCTCTGTGCTCATGTTCAGTTTGAGACCTTATTAAATCGCTAGAGCTGTGCGATGGGCCAGAAAAGAGGTTGAAAAGAATACCTGTGAAATCAGTTGAAGGCTGAAGGTCTTCTTCACAGCAATCTGCAGTGTTAGAATTCGTTGACAAACGCTCGCTGATCGCTAACGGAACTCATTTTTCTCGTTCTGCCTTGGGGCTCACTCTCGAGCCCCGCCAGCAGCCGCAGAGTGGCTAGTGATATAGGCAGAATCATATTACTGACAAAGACAAGGAAGACGGGAATCGCCGTTTCTGGCTCATTCACAGTTATCAGCCAACCGTACCCAACCCCAAGTGGTGCAACGACCGGGTCTTGAACTCATGACCCCTCGATTAGAAATCTAACGCTCTAACTATTTTTCCAAGAGCTCGTTATCAAACGCGCTAGTATGAAGGGCTTTTGAAGTTGCCAGCTGAGGTAACAACTCGACCATCCTTTGAACTGAAGATTAAGCCGCAGTTGCTCCTTTACGGCAAGTACCTTCGGTAAGATCTTCCGACGTC
Source organism: Schistocephalus solidus (assembly GCA_017591395.1). Taxonomy (NCBI): domain Eukaryota; kingdom Metazoa; phylum Platyhelminthes; class Cestoda; order Diphyllobothriidea; family Diphyllobothriidae; genus Schistocephalus; species Schistocephalus solidus. Next base: position 174,640 of record WEDG01001442.1, on the reverse strand, counting down.
CATTATTGAAGATTGTTTGGTGCGCATTTAAGAAGCAGCTTGACAGTGGCGTGCGTAGACATGGCTGCGCCCGCGTCAGCAATTGCGTCCACGTTTCCGTTCAGCCGGTTTGACTTTTTCTTTAATGAAGCAAGAGCCTGACGTAGATTTACAGACAGTATCCATTTATATAACCGAATCCAGGTGTATGTTTCCACTGAGCAGATATTAAGGAGAGAGGGATCTGCCATATCTATCAGGAATCGAGGCCTCTTACATTTGTTATGTAACGAGTTCCCATTCGCTGAGCGACAGCATTAAACTCTGGGCCGAAAAAGTGAAGTGCAAGGATCCATTTGGCAGTACAGCATAAATCGCTTTGCGGATAAACGTTCTAGCAGAGGAGCATAGAGTCGTTCGCAGAAAGTTGACAGCAAACATAAATATACGGCTGATAGTTAAATGACATTTGAAGAACTAAAGTGGAAATAGACCCGCTACAAATACTGAGAGGTCTGAAAATACTTTTGTTGGCTTGTTAGTAGTGACGAATAGCTGAGTTGCTTATCACTTAGCGTTTAAAAAGGACCATGGGCTGAAAAATGCACCCGAATAAAATTACAGTTAAAAACAAAAACCTAATCGAAAGACAAGCGGATAGAAAGCAATCACCATTGTTTCAAGCTTGAAATGCGTCAAAACATTCCCCCGCATCATGTACCAACCGACCTGGTATTTACAATCAGAGTTATTTCCGCCAAACATACAATAAACAAATTCTATGGAAAAAATTGTAATTATTTCCGGCGCTGTCTAATAAATTCCTTGAAGCAAACGGAAGTGGTCATTTCCGTCCCGCAGTGAGCATAGGCTGGAGCAAGCCACTCCCGTATTACTACTAAATACTCCCCAGCTAAAATTCCCAATGGGGACACGTAGGTGAGGCTTTAGGGCGTTGTTCGATTCTTACTGGATTCCTGTTTACGCCTCGGATTTCACCGACAAAAGAGTTCAATAACATTTATTATAGGAAGCATGAAAGTGCACACCGTCAGAAACTGTTGGACGTGTGGTGCGATCTGCCCACTGACCGCTAATTTTACATCGGGTGCTCCACCTATTGTTTTGTCGCAACTGCACTAGCCGGCTGCGTGAACTGATTTATCTTACCTCTTTTAAGTCTCGAGAAGAGCCTATTATTTCGATGCATCGACTTTTCGATTGAGCGTTTAGAGCAAACTTTCGATGTGCGGAAGGAACGCACCCATACTCTCTAATGCACTTGTCGCCTGGGATAATCATCTATTCTTTATAGCTAGAACGATATTTATTCTGTCAGAAGATGAGAAATTTGAAAGACCCTGCAATCAGAGAACAGTAAATGCAGAGTACAATAACATAATTCGGTATCTCCCAAATTTGTGTTAGGTTGTACTGCTCTCTCTACACGTTTCGCCATCCCAAGAAAACCGTATTTCACACAGCAAACTGTGCTCACACCATGATTCATAAAGCAGAGAATTGCAGTTCATTTGCGCAAACGGTAGATCATCAAACAGAGCCTCCAATGGTCTTACTCTGTCCCAAAAAATGCTTCCCTGTTTGAGAGTTTTGGAGCATTTCCACTTACAGTTTTGGGGAAATATTGCTGTGGTACCTTTAGAACGAAAACCTTCTCGAGATATAAGACTAACCCAACGTGGTATTTCTATATTTTTTGACTCATATAACATTTTTAAACAAAGAATTTTGCTACAATACTTGACATTATGGCCTTAAAAAGTCATTTTACGATACAGGAACATGTGGGAACATGCTACCATTCAGAATTCCGGAAGCCTAGTTTTTCTATATATTTAAAACACAGTTGTTAAATCATTAATCTGGTGATCCTTTTCATGGATATTTGGCGCCTAAAATTTCCTACTTAGTGTAAAAAGGAAATTGGGTTCGCTAAGATTTATTACCTGCAAAATCATAAAATGTAACTATAGTTGGTTTTAAAAGCCTAAAAGCATGAACTCGGATCAATTAATTCCACGAAAGTCTTAGCTGTGCGCTACTTATCCCGAGTTTCAATTAATTGTATAAACTTACTCAACATTAGCTAATCCTGTCGATATCCGTCTTTACAAAAATATTTGACTAGGCGTTAAATTAAACAACAAAGTGTCCCTGTCGGTCCTGTGCGGCCGACATTTGCGTCCATTTTCTAGGTAATTTTAAGAGCAGTAGGCTGGTATGGTACAAATTAGACGGTGATTGGCTGCCACGCCAGGCATTGCTGAAAATCTCCTGTCTTAACTGTCCGATCCAGCATTAACGCTGATATGGGAGAGGGAAGTGAGTGAAGTCGATCCGGATCGTATATAACACCTGGTTCCTCTCCTGTAAACAACGAAACACTTTTTTCCTTATGATGACACGCGAAAGTTCGCTGCTTAGAACATAGTCCACTGACGGACTTACTCGACCCTACTTCCGACTATTGAACAGGCTGCAATACCCCCTTCCTGATGCCACTCTCGAATGTGTGAGGTCATGTGGGATACAAGTGGAAGGAATGTTTGACCTTGAAAGCCGCCTAACGCCAATTTTTTTGATCTTCTATTTCCACTTAATCATGGTGGGTGTGAGAGGATAATGTGAGGTGGGCGCCATGCAATCCTGCCTCAGTGTAATTAACTCTCTGCCCACTTTTCAGCTGTGCCCATTCACAGCGAAACTGGTCACTGGTCACTTCCGAAGGTCGAAGGTCAGCGCTAGTGTTAATCCTTTGCTTTGTGCTTGAAACATTTTCAATTTACTTCTGTGCTGTAGATGAGCTCTTGGATTCGTCAAGCTGCCCTCGAAAGAAAGGAATCCAACGCGTTTCTTCAATACGTTTTGGAACTCCCTGGCAAGTGCCATCCTGCCCTCTGGTTTATAAAGGTCTTGACGGTTTCAGCCTATGTTCGGCCCCGCTTGCCCCTTCAAAGCCTTTATAAGAGATTCCTACTTGAAATCCAGGAGTATTTCCTCTCCTAATAATTGAAAAGTGCTTCCCCCGTTCGTACCGTTGTGGTTTTGGCTCGATAGGGAGCCCCATGGGCAGTCGTAGGGTGGCTAGTGCTACAAACCGAATGACATTACCGACAAAAAACAAGGGAGGATGCAATTGTAATTTCCGGCCTATTTGCCGTAACCTGATCGATGAACGCAATTACAACATTGTAAATAATCCTGATCGCAACCGAAAGGACCCCAAGTCTCTGGGTCGCTCAGTGTGTCATTGACTCAATGACCAATGATCTCTGGTTCGAATCCCAGGTGTTCCAAACCCTGGGTTGCGTATGGCTGGCTCATTCCAGCTAATAAACCGGAAATGACCATTCCAGTTTCTATCGATTTGGCACCGGAGTACAGAGCCTTGCACAGTCACCTCTAGAATTTGGTCAGTGATCATCGATTGGTTTGTACCCCTTATAAGTGTCGCCTTTGCTGCTGTTGCTATCTCGAACGATGAACTCCTGCACGTGCTAGACGGTTCAGAATAATCGATTGGTTTGTGTCGCCTTTTGCTGCTGTTGCTATCTCGAACGATGAACTCGTGCAGGTGCTAGACGGTTCAGAATAATAAACAAACTGTTTCGGTGCTCAAACCGACTTCTACTTTGCTCCTGTAAACACCTCGGAATCTAGCCTTCATATTCAGTCTCCATTGTCAACGTCAGTAATGTAATTCTTCCTATGCGACTAGTTGCTCCATAGCTGCCTGCATGGTTCTAGATGAAGAGCTAAAGCAAAATGGGACTAGGCTTTCCCGTGCTCGGTAAAGGCAATTCAAGCCTTATTATACATAAAAAAACAATTTCCATATTTACTAACTTGACTCAGCAACTGAATAACCAAACACAGCAAAAACATAACGAACAAAGAAATGGTGAAAGAAAATTAAGTAAAGATGTATAAAAAACACAAAATTTGATAGAAAAAACTATCGATAGAGTGAACACATAGCGGAACGTCAGGCCAAACTTTAAAGCTATGCAATTCTTATGCCACATAAAAGAATAGTTGGAGTCTCACGCACGCGAGGGGAAAAGGAGAGTTGGGAGCTTTGAATAGAGAGCGCTAGGGGAGCATAGAACACAGAGGGAATTGTAATAGCAAACAAAGAAACAGTGCTAACTGAGGCAGAAAAAATGCTACCTGTCTAGTAAAAGCAATTGCCATTTTCCTCAATATTATCCTCTTGACCTGATTAAAGGTCTGCTATAACGCACCATTGACTTCTTGAAAAGAGACCATAGGGCGGACTCTCTGGTTTTCAAGATGTTGCTCGTCTTCGCAATTACGAGTCCCTTGCTCTGGTCAAAATGTCCTCTGATAACCCATTTTTATCTATTCCTTTCAATGAATTATGGCCATCTGTGTGCCGAATGAAGGACATTTCGGCATAGTTACCTCCCTTACGCCAAGTAACCAAAAAGACTTCAATGCACTCTGCGGCACAGCAATTGGTGTAAAAAAACTTCCTGAAATATGATTGAAAACTACTTTTCAGGTATGCTATGGCGCCTGTCTGATGACATCCTCTTTCGCCCAGGAACGGGAAGGCTGAGGGCGGCAGCATTCCGGCAATACACATTGAAGTAGACTATTGCCTCAATGTCCCAGAGGAGATCGATGTACCCTTTCGGAGGAAGAGGGTCTAATTTTTGTTCGTTGTGGATGAACTGACGTAAGCCGGTTCAAAGGCGCTCTGTACATTGTAATAACGTTACCGTTTCTCTTAGTTGTTATAGGCGAGGTAAAAATGAAAGCAGTTCCGCCTGAAAATCATAGCAAAATAAACTGGTATTAAAACGGATCAAAAAAATTTTGGTAAAAAGTTATCCGAAACCGTGGAACGAGCGCCGTCAATTAATGATCAGACTATTAGAGTGATCACTGAAACAAGAGCCTTATTAGTCTGACATGTCGGATTCTTTCTCAAATCCATATACAGAGGCACAGTCAGATCAGTGTATTTGATTGCCCAGGTTTTGCAGCATCTGGCCGGTCAGTCAATTATCACGCCATGTGCAACTATCCGTGCTGCATTCGGGAGCTGCCAATTACGACAGACATGAATTGGCCTAGCAAGGGCATCCTAGAAGTACTGCGAAACCTGGGCATTCGAATATCCAGGACGGTGGATGGATGCTGATGGATTCAAGTGAGAATCCAAAACGTCGGGCTAATAAAACTGTTGGTCTAGTGATCATGTCCTCCTCTTCGCGACTTCATCCTGGAACTCGCCTCTTCGCTTCTGTTAGCAAGCTATTAGATGTTATACTTGAAACGAAATACTTTGATGTTGCGAACTTTTCTTCATAGGTATGTGCGAATTCTATTCATTCGGTAACATAAATATTTAACACGAGTGCACATTCATGACAGTGGTGCATTCATTTTTGGAGAATTAAATGTTGTGGACCGGCATTCACTACAGGCATGATTTTGCCTATTTATCTTGGCAGGATAAACCTCATGCGTACCTCTCGAGCACAAAAAATGTGAACGGCGTTTGGGCAATCATCTGGCGATAGAGGAATGCTATATCCAAGTCTTTCTTTCTTCTAACATTTACGTCCCTCGGCCTAAACTGAAATCAAAATGTTCGGTCACTTAAAGGAACGTGTGTCCAATGCGTAAATGGATTTTTTTAAATTGTTGGTTTTTGAAACTCCCTCTGAATTTTGCATGCATCAAGGGAAAGGCTATGTAAGTAACTTAAATATTTTCCCCTGGTCTTCGCCTCCTTTGTGACAAGTACCTGCTCCGCATAATTTCTAGCATAACCGTAATTTCCATAATCTAAGTGCTCTGCTCGTCCACAATAATATTGGATGGCTAGAATAAAAATACTATCAGAAATTTTGTACTCAAGTCAATCAGTTTGATTTTGTTGCTAAATTAGCTGAATTCTTCTTTAATTTGGCTAAGTGAATATCCCAACATAGGAGGCCGTCCATACGGTCGAGATGGGCTTTGTAAATTGACCAGTTACTTATTTTTCCCTGTGCGTTTGAACACCGATCTACCCTCAGTCATAGCAATTGATAAATCTATCAGTTAGCTAGGAAATCTAAAGTAATCAAGCGTCGTAATATTGTTACAAGTCAAATTTCGGCTCTAGGCATTTTCACCTGGCTGGAGGAATTGAGCTTGAAGGGGATTTGCGCTGAGGATTGTGGTTCTCGCAAAACAAAAGCATCCTTCTTCTCCCCTACCGACACATTTGGATTTTAACTATTTACCTTTACCTTTAATTTACCTTTACCTGTTTATTTAAATGCCATCCTTCCCTAATTGGGTTCAACGGGGCTTTCCAGTATTCCACTCGGGATTAACACCAGCCCAGATTACCGCCTTTTTACTATAACATGCAACGCATCGGTAGAATGTAAAAGACCCCCAAAATACCATCCTTCCGGTGTTCTCAAAATCATTTTGTTCACCACTTTGGGTTCGTTAGTTAGCTTAAATAGCCATTCCCACAATTTTGGAGAACTTTCTCTAGCACCAGCACCTGTCACTACGGATGAGAGCCATAGCTCATATAATTTAAAAGAAATGTAAAAAAGTTTTAAAACTTACGCGCGTCAAACCGCCAAGATCGCCCTCGATTTCACAGTGGATTCTTTATAAAAGCGCTCGTACTGTTTTTGTGGATAGTAAAAAACGTAGGATGGAAGAGTTGTCACAACGAATCTGAACCACCCGCACCGGGTGACACTTGTTATACCAAATAGGTTTTTACCTGGCTTACCAAAGACACAAATCCTGCTGTTAAAATTCTATCATAAAATATTGTTTGATTTGGCAAAGGAAAATGATAGGATTAAGGGAATAGACTCGACTGGTTAAACCCACCCATAGTTCAGTGAGAAGAAATTGAGATTTCTATAGGCTGCTTTGTTATTTAGAGATAAAGTATGGCATTGGCTTGCATCATTAGTCTTCCAGGATCTATAGAATAGCCATGCTATCGTAAACGTCTTCAGAAAAAAATTGAACTGCACCTTAAGGATTCGACCTCATAAACGAACACCTGGTTGATTTTAGAGCACCTTTGGCAAACCGAGATCAGATTTAAAGGAATCAACTGAATAATTAAGAAAAATTTACATTCTTAAAATTAGCTTAGTGAGAACAATCCCAAATTTAAATAAGTAAATCATTATGACACTACAACTGGTTTTAAAATGTTATTAAACTAGAAGAGGTCAGATTTTCAAGGCAGCCTGTCAAATACGAAACGAAGTTGTGTTGGGCGAATCTAAGAACAGCGAAGTTTTCGAAAGCGAGCGTTAAATACACGCTAAAAGACAACCCTGAAAGACGCCACACAGAAGTGGTTTTTCAGGGAAGATGAAGGGAATGGTTTGGGTTAAAGTAACAGTTCGACCGTCGGTTTCGACCAGGTCCCCCGTTTGCCCCACAACAAGGGGGCACAGGAACGGTGACTTGAGTGTAACTTAGATTATAGTACGAGTAGACTTGCACTTAATCTACCGCACACTCTCCCCTTCCCCCGCTTGGGCCTGGTGTCAGGACCAAAGCAAAAAGACAGAAGACGAGAGAGGGCGTAGATGGCTGGCGCGGCCAGAGCCACCCCTAAGCGTGCCACTACACCCGGTTCGGATCCCTCGGAGTGGGAGTGCGGTAGCGGCAACACTAAAGGAGGAGCCATTGCAGCCTGACTCTCAGTCCACTGGTCGACCACTCCACACGCGTACACACTGGACTGACCATGCGGTCCTAGTTATCCCATCAGTTGGCAACTTTCCAACCCACGGCTTTTAGCGCTCCGGTACGTCAGATTACTTATAGTGAGGCAAAAGCGCTGAGCCACTGACCGCACTCCCTATTCCCATTCTCTGACCACAATCACCGACCGAGCTTGTCACTAAACCGGTGCGGGTACGGTTCTAAATAAACCCCGTATCAGAGACCGTCCTGTGCTAAATTTCTGTGTAAGGGTTAGGGGGGTTAATGTAAAGGTAAGGATTAGAAAGATTAGCGTTAGAGTCAGGTTTGAAGTTAGAGTTATGGTTAAAGTTAGGACAGCGGAATCAAAACCTTCCCTTGGATTTAGTGCTAGGTCACCTGTAGTAAGAGAGTGAGGAGTAGTTATTTCCGTGTCGAACCAGATGAACCTCCATTGACTCAGCGGAGCTTCCTGATTAGGGATCCCTAGATGTTGTGGATTGTTTTCGTGCTAAAACTCTGCCCGAGGGGCGTAACCTTGAAGGATCTATCTGTTCTGCCCTAGAGTTTAAAGCAGCAATAAAAGCAGTGACGCACTAAACACATTCAGGCGCTACTACAGCCCATCACATTTATGGCCTTGGAGCGTCAGACGTGAACACTGGCGCATGCTTGCATGGAAATGTCTATGTGTGGGAAGGCCGGTTAGGCAAGGAAAGGGTTAACGGTAAATGAATCATTGTATACGAACGTCTTAAGAAGTTACTCCGGCAGGGCTTAACACCAATATTATTTTGGCTTGTATTGATGCAGCCGAGTCACCATGGCTTATCGCGACCGGAAAGACACGGTTACATAGCTTTTACTACTGAAATATTGTCCCTAGAGGTGAATAAAAATTTAAGAAAAAGTGAGTGACCATCAAATGAGTACAATAACGAATATTCTGTGTGTTTTCTGTAAGCTGGATCTGAATTTACAAGAGCATTGCAAACTAATGAGAAAAATGCATAATCCTTACATAGCCATTTCTCATCGAGTATGCTTTCTGCGGGCGGCCGAATAGCCGGCATCCCAGCGTGTGCGAAATATCATGCAATTATGCCGCACAATGATTAATATTACAATCCCAGTTAAGTAAAATTACCTTATCAAACATGCATTTCTGAATTTCGGCCAATATTTCAGGAGATCAGTCACTGACTGTAGTCTGAGAGGAATTTTCAAGTCCACTTATATGACAAGTAGTGACAAGTAGTGGAGCGCTGTTTTCCCCGTTTATATCAGATCAGACTATGTAACGAAGATACACTCCATACTATCCAACCAAAAGAAATTCAGGGAAGTTCATAAAGAAAAGGATTGTACCGATGAATTAGAGGCACAATTGACTGACTGCTTAAAAAAGACTCCATGCAGGTGGTTTTCTAAGCAACAGTGACCTAGAACGCCTCAGACCAGTAGGTACACAATCCCTCGACTCTATGGTCTGCCGAAGATCCACAAAGAAGGCTTACCACTTCGTCCGATTCTATACATGCGAAACTCTCCTTCTCATGACATAGCAAAGTGGTTAGCAGGGAAATCTAAGCACGTACAACATCAGCTAGCGCCACGCAGCTACCGAGATACCTTCGAATTTATTGAAGACGTCAAACACCTTAACTCAAATGGCACGAGGGTGCTATCTTTGGATGTCTCATCACTTTTTACAAACGTCCCTGTCACTGAGACAGTCGATTACCTCTGTGAATTCCTATTGACCAGTGAGCAATAAACAGGAATACCGAAAAATGCACTGAAAGAATTATTACTAAGATGCCCGCTAAATGTGCAGTTCCTTGTTGACAACCAGCTATACAGACAAATAGACGGCGTTGCTATCGTCTCGCCACTTTGACCTCTTCTAGCCGATGTGTTTATGGGCAAGCTGGATAAATTTTCAGCTAAGCGGACAGATCAATAAGCTAGGACACTACGGCCGATACGTCGACGACATCTTTGCAATTTCACAGAAGAAACAAATGTAGACGAACTCCTCAACACTTTAAACCAAGCACACCCGTCGATCAAATTCTCATTGGAGATGGAAAGAGCAGGTTCACTCCCTTTCTTAGATGTCCTTCCAAGCAGAAGACCTGACGGCAGCATCCGAAGGAGCATTTATCGAAAGAAAACCTGGTCTGGGCAATATACGAACTTTGGCAGTTTCGTACCTTTCCAACAGAAACGTAGTCTAGTCTTTTGCTTAGCGCAGAGGGCTAGAAAAATTTGCTCGGCAGATGGTATCGAGGAGGAGCTTGGGAAGATCCAGAAGCTACTTCGAGAGAATGGAAACCCTGATCGGTTTATTAAAAAGCATCTTGTCGCAAGACCGGTGAAACCTGCCAAGGTTACTGTAGAAAAGAAAACTCTATTTCTCAAGGTGCCCTTTCAAGGGGATGCGGCTATTGACATCCTGAAAAGAAGCCTTAACCAAACCGTTACGCAAACGTTCCCAGCAGCGAAACTTCAGATAATGTTCTCAACCAACCCTCTTTTACGAGGCGAAGGTAAGGATATGTTGACGGCTCAGACCACCTCCATGTGCATTTACTCATTTGCTTGCTCCTGTGGGGCAGGTTATATTGGTTGCACGAGTCGGCGCCTATCCAAAAGAATAAGAGAACACCTCTCTGCATGGCTTAACAAAGGGGAAGTCAAGAGCGTAAAAAGCGTCATCCTTGCACGTCTTGTTGACACCGGACATAGTGTGGATCCCAGCAAAGCTTTCCTTGTAATTTATAAGGTTCCACCAAACTATCCCAAGCCACTGGGTCAACGTCTACTAGCAGCAGCGGAAGTGACTGCCATTTGGTTGAAGAAGCCGGTCTTGTGCCCACAAAATAACCTCGCACAAGCTCCACGCTTAGCTTAACCAACGGACGCTCAGCTGCATGCATTCTCTCGCGCAATCCCTGTCCTTCCCCTTACCCTGGAACGGCTCTACCAAACACTCACTGCCGCTTATCATAATGTTTCTTATAAACCCCCCTATGCACATCTCTCAGACAACCCACACAAACGGATGAGTATTATCGATTTCATGTTTTAAATTACTACTACGTTCCAACGTTTCCCTATAACTGTACTTGCCTGAAGAGAAGTTATCGAAAGCAACGCGTATGCTCGCCAAGTCGTCTTTTGAATCTTGTTATGGGAATTTTCGCAACGTTTTTATCTCTCAAACTCCGCAGTGTGTTCATCTATTGTAAAGCCGACAGGGCACTTTTGATAAAATTATCTCTTATGACTGTTTTAGACGACTGTTAGTTGAACACGGAGACCACTGTTGGTCCAAAGTAGACATTGCCTGTACGCAGCTCGTGATGCCGTTTCTGGAACTGGGTCCAAAGGCAGAAATTCCTATAATCCTGAAGCAGTTTGATTTGCCCTTATTTTGCGACTGTTTGTTTTGATGTCTGCCTACGAAACTAGACTCCGCTGAGTGACGGAGACCTCACATCTGTATTTTGCTTAAGATGCAGTTTTAAGTACCTCTGAATTTTATTATGAAATTATCAACTGTGTCAGTCCATATGAAGAAGTAAACAACAGAGCCCAGCAACCATTGTTCCTTTGGATGTACGTAAGACGTGGGTGCACATTCAGTGACCGATATCATGAAATGTTACCCGAAATTCTGGACTTCGTCCTAAATTAGGAAGGACCAATTCATCGGGCTTATAATATTAACCATCTCGTTGGGATCCCGCCTTTTGAATGCACTACTTGTCGGCTGCCTGCAAAACCATACTCCATAAAACCGGCTGCATAATTCATCGGCATTTGCTATCTTACTTCTCGATGTCCTTAAATGGCACCAAAATTGTGTTTTCTGTACTGATTTGGTAACAACTAATGTCTTCTGCAAATCTTCTACTCTTTAAATGTTTATAATGACGAGATATTTTAGGAACGTGCAGTGTGCATTTGAAGATCATAATACCCGTCTGCTACCTGATGCCCCTTATACAGTAAACAACATAGTCCACATCCATTAAACAATTTTAGGAACCTTATATTTCATATTTTTATGGCTTACTGGAATATACACCTTTCCTTACATGGGGAGTAAACGACCTGCAGGGTGTAACCCCTTACCGCAAATACTGCCGCAGATCGGAATCGAAAATGTATTGAGAAATTGACGAAGGTTTAATAGAAAATTTAGATCAAACGAGACTTTTTACGATTTTAGTACATGCAAGAATATTTTCTCCATGAATTCTATAAAATAAAGCTGAATTTACAGGAACATCACGAATCACTTGAAAAAATTTATAATATCATGTCGTCACTTTTTACCGATCGTGGTTTTTGCAGTCAAACGAAAAGAACTGCATGCAAAAGTTAGATGGGATTAGCGTCGCAATGACGCGGCTACTTCAAGTTTATAAATGTGTTTGACGGGTTGTTTTGCGGGTTGTTCTTGGTGAATACGTCTATGCCGCTCCCCTCTGCCTATACCAAATTCTCTTCTATTAGCCGCTAAACTGCACTGCGCTAGAAGAGTACATCCTCGTACCCATCGAAGACTTATCATCTAAACCGCCTGAGTGTTTGCTTCGTCACCTCTAGCAATCCATTCGTGAATTGCCACCACTCCGGCGCCCGGAGTAGTTGATGTGCAATCCCATAGGGGTTCAGGGGCTAAGTCGAGATCGTGATTCATACTGAAACCCAACAGACGATTGAGATTGCTTATTAGCTCTTTGAAGGAAGCACCACAAATTCTGCCTTGAGGAGTCAATATAGCCGAACATGGTTTGTTGATGGTTGAAAAAAATACACGAAAATGCGCTTAACGCCGTTCGCATCCCATTCCGCCCCCAGAGCCTGCCAGAGTGTATCAGCCCACCTCGAGAGTTTGGAATACACCTTCTAACTTAGGTAAAGCAAAATGGTCACTGCTCTGGTTACACGCAAACGCATCTGACGGAAAGTGGACACCACTGCTCTCAGCGATACTCCCGATTCCGATCAAGGTAAGTCGAAAGCAGTCGCTGTGAAATACATCTTCTTCCGGAGTGGACTTCCAAAAAAAAAGACGGGCAAGCCATTGGAGTTGCCTTCACCGCCTAAAAGTGTCTTCCCGCAGGCCAACTACGATCGTCTCATAGCAATGAGGCATCCACCCCGCGGGGAGGATCTCGATATACAGTGGCGATATAGAGAATACTTCAACGGAGCTCTACATGCCTTTCTGCCAGTTGTGTTTAATTTGTACAAATGTACTGGACTTAGTGACTTGAACCACCGTGTCGCAGTAGATCACGCCCCCTTAGGGGGTGTGCCAGGTTGTCAAAAGTAAGTAGCTATAACGGCAGAAACTCCGAAAAAAATTGAAAACAAGCGATAACAAAACTTTTTTTAGAAGAGGGAGGATGAAAACAGCAATACGAAGAAATCGCTGGACATGATTAACGCCACCATCAACGAAGTCCTTTAATCTAAACGCTAATGGTTATGAGATCACTTTGAAGAAAAGATAAAGAACTTTAGTCTGGTCTTTTAAAGAAGGACAGGCTATAAAATACCTGTGGGGATAAAATGATCGACTGGAAAAAAAGTTGCATCATTCGGACATCGCATTTATGTGCTGCAGACGCTGTGTTAGATGCTATAGGGCAACCTTAGTCACAAAGCTGAGGGACTTCAAGCATGCACAGATTGCGTAGAGAGTAAGCACTTAGAATAACATTAGCCGACAAGGACAAGGGTGAATGAGATGTTCATTTCTGTCTTATTGATAGTTATCAGGCAGCCATACGCAACTACATGTTTTGCAACCCACGAAACTCGGACACGCAACTTGTTACTTAAAAGTTCAACTCTCCAAGCATTGAGCCACGGGCTCGACATCCTGTCGGTTGCAATCGGGTATATTAGCAATTGTATAAGGACGCTCATTGATCGCATTACCAGAGTAAGACTTTCCCCACATCTACCAAAGCAGACTAGGAAATCTGCCCAGCTCAGACGCTACTACTCTACTTATAAAGAAATTGCCGATTCTGGACGCCGGGACGAGCACATCAGGGACACACTTAGCCATCAATTTGTCATCTGCAAGTAAGTCTTCAGGTAAATACCTTAACGGACGATAAATGCTGAAATTGATCGTCAGCCCTTCCTACAGAAGAAAACGAGGACCATATGGTAGATTTCCAGCAGTTGAACTCTTCGTTCTGACGCGATTCCAGCTGAGATTTTAAAACACGAAAACCCCCACCCCCTGAGTAAACCATGGTGCATGATGTTGGATTTTAACGACGCCACCACTTCCCGCCTCCGCAGACAAAAGAGGAGACGTAAGATCTGGGATTCTCATCAGGGAATCCCCCTGCTTACCACGTACTGCAGTCTTTTCAGTCGCCTGCATTCACGTCTGGATTAGAATCCCCTCTCAGAAGCTCAATGCAGATTCCGGAAACACTAATCACCCCAAATATGATTTTTTGGACCAGAAGTTGTATGTAAAATGTTGAGAAAAAAGATGAGATTTTAACTAATTGTTGTCGACCTAACCAAACCTTTTGATTTTGTGCAAAGTGATGTAAGCTGGCAACTCACTGTAAAATGCAGATTTACGGAATAAGTTTCGATGTTGGTTAGCCAACTGCCCGACTACCTGATGACGGGCGTGACAAACCACTAGGCAGCCCCGGAGTCCTCGTCATGGCAACGCCTACTGTGACGAGTGGCCTAGAATTGACTCCATTGCCCAACTGATGGACATCTCACATCCGACTATGTAGGCAGACAAACAAACAAAAACATTCAGAACCAGTGTTCACAACTCCTTGGCCGGCGACGACTGTGCCCTGAGCACCACGGACAAAGTGGACGTACAGGAGGGCGTGAGCTTACTTGAACTTCGGTCTAACCCTCAGCATCAGATGGCGATCATGTAGCAACAGGAAGTAATTGAAGATTAAAGAACCATGCTAAAGGCTAATGGAACTCGCCTTACATCTGCCTAAAAATTCGCATACCTGGGAAGTCAGGTCTCCAAGTCTATTCAGGTTTCCGTTAGGCCGAAAAAAAGTAATTTGAAATAGCCACGGCTCTCAAAGAACTAATTCTCCCATCGTCGCGTCGATCGGAGCGCATCGCGCTCAAACAGTTTATAGTAGAAGCGAAGAGGCGAGTGCCTGGAAGTAGTCGCGAATACGGAGACACGATAACTAAAACAAGAGTTTTATTAACCTGATGTTTGGATTCGCACCAGAATCCATCATCAGAGACAGACGCACCTGCATGTATTTTCTTGACTGTGCTTCTGCTGGTAGAGGATACCTAGAAGCTGAACAAAATCCATGCAAGAAAAATGAACCATTTTCGTTTCATTCTGAGGGGAGGAGTTGGGGCATTTAAAAATAATGCGCGTGATCAGTTTATATGTCATGATGAAGCATGTCGTGGGGATGGCTCATGACACTCCTTTCCGGTTAGTTTCCCACGGCGACGCTGCAACGTGTGTTCCCAGACAAGGTGAACAAAGGAGCGATACTAGAACTCCCTCAGGACCTCACTCAAGCATCCGAAAATCAACTAAGCCACACCGAAAGCTCTTACGCAGGATCAGTGAGCTTAGCACACTGCCAAGCAGATGGGAGCATCATTTGTCGAGGCCAACGGAGCACAGGAGATCATGGCGCAGTGATGAGTGCGGATTACACCCTACTGCGAGCCTATCTCATCCCTGCCGGCATGTGCTCATTTTCCACCGCCAGCCTTAGCCAGGTTTGGCTTCACTGATCCCTCCTCCCTCCCTTCCGCAATGTCAAAACGACCAACCCGTCTGCCATATTACAAAACAGCAGCTCTCGAGGTGGGAACTGTCCCCAGAACACAAAACATCATCACTGCTAATCTTGTCACCGCGCAACCTTTTCCTCATACTCCCTGCAAATTCCATTCACACAGCAGCGTGGCAGGCATTGGCTAAGTGGTCACAGCGTAACCAAGTAACCATTCCCCGGTGACCTGACCAGAACCCATCACGTACACGTTCCCAATCTGGCCTAAATGTAATGAGATATCGCGCATGCTTAGTCAACCGTGAGCGCAAGCAAGAAGACATTCAGTAGGAAAAGCCTGCTAAAATTTCCCTTGCACCGCTTCACTCTGACATTAAAATTTTTGCAGGGTGTTGAAGCACACCATCGACCGCATGAAGTGGACACAGCCGAAACTTGCTTACAGTGAGGCAGGCTTTCATTGTACCAAATCCACTCCCTCCACGCACACTGGTCATGGATTGGTAATAAATCAAGATCTCGACGACCGGAGATAGATGTGAGCGCAGTGGATTAGAAAGCCACACATCCCGTCGAGGAGTAGCAGACATAACCTAGTTCCTAACTGCGGGCACCTCGGATGTTGCACACATGAGAGCGCTGAAAGTAGGAGGTATTGCCGCCTTTTCTATAATCCTGAGTGGGGTTCAGTTGACCGGTCTGTGGACTTCTTTCTACGCTGCGATTTTTTGAGCGCTCTAGTAGGTGAAAGTGAATCCGAGGATTCCCAGGACTGGCTGCACTTTCACTTCCTTCTCCCCTGCTCTTTCGTTCTGTCTGTGCTAGATCGAATAGGTCGTGCATAGTCTGCATGCGTGTGGATAAGGCTGCCATAACTGCTTCCTTCTGCGAGCCTGACGACATCCTCAAGCCCCCCATTCGAAGGTTGTTTCTTACGTAGTTAGAGCCGTGGTGATGTGTGAACAGTCTAACGAGGGTGTATGGCCCCCTATCCCGCTGCACAAACACCTACCTTGTGCAACCGTAAATTTCACAATATTTTTCTCATTCCTTTTTGAAAACATTTCTATTGAAATCCATGCTTTTTCTCCTTCAGAATACCGTGACAATAATACAATGAAAATTTCTAAAAAAATATTTTCAAGTATTTTGCCATGAAAAAATAATGAGGCAGTTATTAAGCTAAGTCTCAATGACCTCTCGCCTAGGGACATCGCTGCTCCGTTTAAAGTGGCCAGGTCAACCGTTTTCCCAGTTATCGATCATAATAAAATGTTCGGCCGCATCCAAAGGAAGCCTGCTTGGGGAAAAACAAAAAGTTCGAACCCCTCATCTTATAAGGACTGTCCGGGATCGTAGTCGTTGAAATCCAGTCTGAAGCATGAGGAAGATGGCTTTGGAGCTTGCGATGTCGGAGCACACGGCCAGGAATGTCGTGAAAATGGACCTAAAGGCGAAGTCAAGGGCTAGAACAAAGAAGCATCTCGTTACTGAGGCAGTGGAAGAGAAGAGGCTAGAAATAATTAAGAGAAACGTGAGCTTCCTCAAAAAAGAATCACACATGGTGCTCTACTCCGATGAGCAACTATTCACGACCGTTTCGCTGTCCAACAGTCCAACAAATCGCTACATAAGCCTCCTGAAGGTCACTGGGGTACCCGAGAATGTTAAGTACAAGTTTCAAAACAAACATCGTGCATCTGCGATGGTCTTTGGCCTGTTTGCCTCAGACGGCAAAGCCATGCCCCTTTTGTTCATCAAGGCTGGGATCAGACTGAAAAAAGACGTTTACCCTGATGTTTTTCAGAAGAATGTCAAGCCTTGGTTAGATTCTAACTACACTCCAGGTGACAATGTGGTCTTCCAGCAGGATGGTGCGCCTCCATATACGCACGGGGGACACAGCAGTGGCGGGAAGATCACATGCCTTATTTCTGCCCCAAGGACAGGTGACCGTCATCCTCATCAGACTTAAATCCCCTCGACTACAGCATTTGGGCGTATGTCGAGTGGCAGGCCCGCAATAAGTCTCACAACAGCATTGAGGCCTTAAAGGTCTCCAATGCTAGAAAGTGGAGCAATATGTCACCGGAGTAAAGCAGGAACACGTACGCCACGTTCAGACCGATTACAGAAGAAGTCATTGTGAACAATGGCTGTCATATTGATTAATTCCTTTCTGATATGAATTTTTAGCCTTTTGTTCAGCGTAACTTTGTTTCTCCAGTCTTTTGTTTATAATCTGGATCAGACTGTAGTTTGGATCACTTTACTTACGAAATTTACGGTCCCATATGGGATGTCTAATTGGTTTCATCTTGTGTTGTCATTAAACCATGGCGGATATGAGAGGATGAAGTAGGGTGACTGCAGTGCAAGCCTGCTTCAAACATTCAAATTTGCGCGCAAGGTTCCGTGATTGCACAAGCAGTAGTGAAGCAGTAGTGAACTTCGTGGCCTACGTCGGTCTAGCTGCCATGTTTGAGTATTCGGACAGAAATGTAGTGTGTGTGTGCCCCTAAACGGGCCGCGTTTTAGATGCGCTGGACCAACAGGGGGTGCAAATCAGGGTGCGGCAGGCGTTATTATTAATTGCAATAAGATCCCACAACAAATGCCGAACATAGGGGTGCGCGTGCCCAACCTGGGCACGCGTAGGTGCAGGATCATGCCGCACCACCCACTACTGTCATTTTATGGCTACGGTGGGATATGACTCATCGGCGCCCGACCCCGCCTCCGGGCTTCTTGACTATGTTTTGACACAAGGCACAGGCAGTAAAGGGAAAATAGAGTGTGTTAGATGCAATGCAAGTCTACGTTCACTTAAATATAATTTGCCCACAAGTCACCGTCCCTGCACCACCCGTCTGTGGAGCATACGGTGGACAAGGTCGGATTACAACGGGTGGATGACATGTGTGCATGCCTAGATCCAGGGGCGAGTCGAGATTATAGCCACCGCGGTAGCTATTGGTCAGAAGGGTAGTATGCTGCATTCCCCTCGTGGAGGGGAGGGGTGATGGGTGGTGCGGAGCAGACCGGGACGATCGTCATGCCCGGGAAAGACAACAGCGAAGGCTTGCCGGTAGTTCGGACAGTCACATGTATGCTAGCACCGCCCACTCCTGATTCTCCCGGCCTTTCCTCCTATGTCGTTTTGTAGGGCCAGTACCCCGGTGCGACATCCCCCCACATCAGCACAATTGTAGGAAAACCGCCAACAGGGCCCTAATGTCTAGGATGTAAGACGTTCAGGGCGCCTCTTATAAGGCTCTCGTCTACACCTGTGATCCGGGGAAGTCGACAGAGGAGAGAGAGAGAGAGAGGAAAGAATGGGCTGTGAGCAATACAGGTTGTCATAAAAGTCGGTTACCAAGTTTGGGAAAGGAAAATAAAAAATAAGAGGCCAGGATGCCTTGTAGGGCTGCCTAAAAAGGCCACGGGAAAAGGAACCGCCCACAATAAATTGACTTTGCGCTAAATTCCAAGGCAAAATATGTTTAGGATTAAGGTGAGATTATGTTTAACTTTGAGGTTAACGTTAGAGTTGAGTTTAGGGTCATGAGTAGACAAAGGATTAATGTTATTGTCGTGTAAACTATAGGTTTTAGGTTGAGAGTAAGGTTAGGTTTAAAATTAAGGTGACAAATTAGTTTTATGTCATGTTTAGTGTTAACGTGAAGACACGGGTGTATTTACCCTTCATGAAATTTACCGTAAGCTTACCTATTTTTAAGAGTGCAGGTCGGTTCCTATTCCCGTGTACTGGTTAGGCGGTCTTTTAAGGCTTCCTTACCAAATAACCCTTAAGGTAGCTGAAAGACTATCAGAATGAGGGTAAAAGCTATTTGCAATTGAAAGGTGGTTGACAAATTTGGCTTTCCATCATTGTCCTAAGCAGTTAAAGCCTTGTGTCCAGAACTCGAAGTAATGAAGTTTCCCCCAAAATCGTCTAACGTCCTTCAACCGCCTGCTGCTTGAGCCTACTGGTAAGATGTTCTGCAGTGATGCATGACGAATCCACTCTGAAGTATGCGATATTTCGGTGGGAATCGGTTACGTCGCCTCACTACAGGGCAGGAAATAGAAAACTCCCGCCCCTAATGCAGGTGACATTGCGCTAACGTTTTTACGAAGGACACCTAATCTCGTGCATTAAATTTAACGCTAACCATAGCCCCTCCTAATCCCAACCCTCACAATAATATTCTCTCTAGCCTCCCCCTAACACTAATCTCAACCTTAACTGTAGCCCTACTTTTCCTGGAATGTAAAGCAATGTAGCCACCTGTTCTACGGGGAATTCTTATTATCCCTGAACTACAGGGAGTGCACAGAAACGATCTCTACCGGCAGTTGTTCTGTGTCCATAGAGTGAGCCAGTCCTTTAGCAGAGTTGAGTGTTTAAGGTTTGTGCAAAACCCAGCTCTTGTTCGACTGCTATTAACAAACGAGCGCTTACGGAGCCAATAGGTGCAGAACATTTGAAATAAAAAACACTGTACGAGAGCATGTATCACAGCTTTTATGCCGCAAATATCTTTAACTGATATACGGAAATTCACTAGTTGATAACCCTTTCTCCGGTCAGCATAAAAACTGAAAATTTATTTTCGCCTTTGAACATCTTAGTGTATTTAAGGTCGTCAAGATGAAAGCAGATCTTGTTGTCTTGATTTAAATTTAATTAAGTCAGCCAATGAATGAATACTGAGTTATTATATTAAAGAACTCTAATATATTAGCCAATTTGGATGCCTCAAATGTTTATAAAGTGCTTATGCAAATTTTCAGCAGCAGTGGTCTTCGTCTAGGTTGCTCTTTTCCATCTCACCTATTACTCGATCTTTTTCGAGTCCTAGTTTATATGTGTAAGGAATTAAATCAAGAGGATTATTTTTTACCATTTAAGGTAAAAGGCACAAGTGATGCTCTAATGCCCAGTTTTGATATCATCGAACTGGGAGGTTCCAATTTTTCCTTCTTATTGAAATTGGCCCGTAAATGTCGCTTCGTAGAGCCAGAGTTCCAAGATCCATAATGAAAGTAAATGCCTACGCGCTGACTTGTCTTCTGGATCCATTTCCTTCTGATTAAACAAACATATACCTATTCCTTATCACGAAGTAAAATCTTTTTCTTGACCACCAGAAGACGAGGTTGCGTACCGTAATCTGGAGAAAATAAACTCGGGCAAGAGCAATTAGTGACGAAAGAAGTTCTAATGGTTAGCTGTCCGGACGAAGAAAACAGTTCAAGGTAAGACAAATGAAGGCCGTTTGATACTTCCTGTCCCAACAGGTTCGAAGATGCTCTTAATTTATATAGGGCAGACAAATCGGTCCTCAGATCTGTCGCTTCCGGAAACTATAAGACTGACCTTCAAGGAGCGTTACGACCCGTCGAAAGTCTAATTATAAGTTGAAGTAATTTGCCTTGAAACGTGCTTTCTAAATTTTTGCAAGCAGCTGGAAGTCAGCCGACGAACCGTTCGAATTTGCCAAGGTCACATTGTAAGGCAGCGAGTCGGCCTACTAACAGACTACCAAGTTGCTCTCGTCTTGACAAGGCAACCGTCTGATGCTCAGAGATGTTTCCGTTCAGGCAATCAGAACATTCGCACACAATATCTCTGACGCGTTAGCATGCTTGTTTAACACTAGAGCACTAGAGCAAACACCAGCTTCATGTGCTGGATGGAGTTTTCGTAACACAAGCAATATAAAGTGCACAATCAGGCACACATAACCGCGGAGGTCTTTTGTGTATGGAATTCATTTTGAGTGCACACCTGCAGGAAGAATTAACGAGAGTAGAAAGGCACTAACGCACAGTGACCAGTGTTTACGGGGCATTGTCGAAGTGCTAGTTCAAAGATTTGGCAATGAAAGCCAACGTAGGTCAAGGTGCTTTCGAGGCAATAATCATGAAAGCCGCTTGCTATCCCAGGCCGTCTTTATGCAATACAATGGGTTCTGTCCTATAGTTCTTCAGTTTGCTAGCAGGATCGAAAACGTTCTTAGTTTTTCTAGGGCGGATACTTCGGTACTGAGATCTGTCTCTTCCACAACAATAAGACTGAACTTCAAGCACGTGTACGCCTTTTTGAAGGAGCTTTGAGTCTAAATTCCAAATGAGGTACTTTGCCTTGTAATCTGCTGTCTCCTTCAGTACTGTAATCCAGCAGAAGGTAACGTGGTTTTCATTCGAGTGACAGGAAATCCATGTGTGTTGGTAGGAGTAGTCTCGGTCACATAAAATGCATATAACAACTTTGATATTCCGGAAGTTCAGGGCACTTGCAAATAATTGGCTACGTACCGGCTGTTTAAATGGTTGGGTAAGTAGTAGGCATGTCATTCTGAGACTGTACAATAATGCTATCTTTCTAGAGGTTAAAAGACAGTTGCGCACCCATTTATGATCAAATTAGCAAACTAATTCCTCTTTTAGGCCACGATTTATCATGCTTTTAAAATAGGTTATATATGGTTCGATCGGATATGAAATGTCAAAAATTAGGTCTATTGACTCTCCTAGGAGTATAGTATAGGTGACTTTTTGTAACTTCTCTACTGCTTCTGGCGCTTATTTATGAAATCCTACCGTTCAAACTGTTGATTTTAAGAGAAAAAACAGAATAGCAATGCGCAACAGAAGAGTATTTGCTTCAGAAGTTTAGCATAAGAGGTATAGAAGAAATGTTTTAATGCATAATCAATCATTGTATCAGATTAACGAAGGCAAGAGTTCCGGGATGAAAATCTGAGAGCTGCTCACCGGAACAGATTTGTATTCTTGCTGACAGTTTGAAGCGCTGGGTCGGCTCTCCATTCTCACAGCAACTATCAATCAGGATTTTGCCTAACTGGTCTAACTGGTAAAGGCTTTGATAATGGAGAGCCAACTAAGCTTTGAGAGCCAACTAAGCTTTGATAATGGAGAGCCAACTTAGCTCCTGGACCTCAGCAAAAATGTAAATCTCTTTCAGAGAACAACTTCAAATTCTCGAATTATTGTATCATCCAAGGTTGCACTAACATCAGCACTTTAAAGCTTTTATGAAAAACCTACAGAATGGTTATTTGACAGATGACTTTCCTTTGGCTTAATAATAACATCTGATCGTGGACGGAAAACAATTTTATTTGGAAAGACAGGCAAAAGGAAAGCCCCTGCAATAAATGTGGATTTACGCTAAATTCCAAGAAAAGAGGGTTAGGAGTTGATTTATTTCAGGATTACGGCGAAGGGTCAGATTCAAGCTAAAATTAGGGTTGCTGTTTGGTTTACGGTTTGTGCTGGTATATTGTTAGGGGTAGGACACAGTATTTATGTCCTTCCTGAAATTTAGCGCACTATAGTCCGTATCACGGTGGACGAGGAACTCCTAGTCATTGCCGTTTGGATAGGGACATAGCCGATTCCCGCCCGAAAACTTCTTCCCCTGACATCTCGTCATCGAATAAATGGAGAAATCGAAAAAAATGTATGTGGACTCACATTTCCCGATTTTTGAGGGATGTATACAAAAGGAAGACTAAAGCTGAAACTTACGACGAGGAACAGCTTATAACGGAAACCCATCCTGGACGGCAAAACTGAGCATATAACTCTATCATGGTGTTGAAAAACTGAAGTATTATTTGACGAGGAATACTCAGGAAGATTTTCTAAATCATTTTCCCAGTTTATCTATGTGTTGACCACAAGACTTGCTCATTTTCTCCGGACCGCAAAAACCCATTTTCTCTGCATGCTCGTGCGGAAGCATAGTTGAGTATCTATGTGTCAGTGCCCGTTTATAGAACGTTGAAGTGAGCCTGCTGTTCAGCGGGACCCGTCGAATCAATCGTAGGTGGAGGCCTAGCTCCAGACCGCGTTATGAATTTAGCCCTGCAACCACTCGCACAAGGGTGAGTCGGTTCTGCTGGTGGACGCACGCACGTGAACCATCGACAGTCATGTGACGTGGAAAATGCCTATATCTAATTTCAGTCACGGGTAGGAAGGCAGGGTCTGGCTTATACATTGTAGCCTTTAGCGGAATCGACAAAGGTAAAGATAAAGATAGACTCGTTTCATTTAGCAGTGTGCGTGTGTTGTGTGCAGGTTGGTTGTGTGCGCAGGTTGTGCGTGGGAAGGGTTGTTGGTTAGTAAATATTTAACGCATTGACTGATTTGTTCTTCACGGCGGGTTGGAATACTGTTTTACGTACTGGGAAGCTTGGGGAATAGCCAGAGAAACTGATTCCTAACCCTTCCATTAACCGTTAATTTCAGCCTAACTATAATCTTACTTTTATCCTAATGCTAAGCTTAACACTAACGCTAATCTTAGTTCTTACCTTAAATTCGCTGGAAGTTAGGGCAAAGCCACCTGGATTATGGGCTGTTATTATTCACCTGTCCCACCGAGGAGCATAGCAGCGATCCAAGTGATGAATTTACTTCGCATGTACGCAAACAAAACAGTGGAGTAGTCGTCTCAGGAAAATTTGCATAATTTAGTTTTAGTGATAGTGTGAAGATGAGGTAAGGGCTAAGAGAAATTTAGGGTGACGGTTTGGGAGTAAGAGAGTCAAGGCACCCGAACATTTCTCATCCCTCCTCCAACAGGAGGAGGGGTTGGGGGAACATGTAAGTAATTATGTTCGCTTAAGATATCCGAAAGGTTATATTGATAAAATGTTGTGATATACGTTGAATTGTATTTCATGACCAAGGCCAATCGGCACTCCTGTGATTGTAGCGATTGTAGGCGACACTGAGGTAAAGGCGGCCCAAAACTGGCCTGAAAAGTCACAGGTAATGCAAGAACGCCAATTGGCTTATTGTTGACGGTATTATAGCACAGGGGCAAGTCAAAAAACGAACCAATTGCTGTGCGCATTCCAGGTGAAATTTCCTGCATAAACAAGGCTCTAAAGGAGATAAAAGTTTTGGGAAGCCGGCTAATTTGAAACCTTCTCCCCCGGTAGTACACTTTGGCTTGCACAAAATTCCTGGAAGCGTAAATATTATTGATTCAACACCATAACCCTAAACAAATTCTTGACACTAACCCCACAGTTATCCGTAACCCTAACCCCAGCCTTAGCCCAAACCCACCATATCTCGAAGCATTATAGGAAAAGTAACACAAATCTACTTTGAAAGTAGCGCAAAGCTCCTGGTGTAGGGGAAGAAGGGTTCTTATTCTCCTTTATTGCTTAATTTCAAAAATAAACTGAAATAACGGAGACATTTTTGAAAGGATATCATTATACTACTAGCCAGTTATAATAAGTAAGTTAGAAGAACTTGAACGGAAAATCATGCCTTCCAATGTAGGTTATCGTGCATGTGAAGTGGCTGGTTTAAAATATTTTATGGTAATGAATATGGCTACTAAAAGGAAAAGAGGTACCCAACGCAAACCCTGGTGTTGGGGGTGTGGTATCTTTCAAGCATCACAATTGACAATGCCTAAGTCGATGCTTGCACCTAAACGCAGTGCTATTGTTTTCAGCTGCGCCGGATCAAAACGGAGGCCTGTTTGTCTAACTGCAGGCGTTAACAGTACCACTCAGAGTTTTCCCGAGCATATACTTACTGTCATACATAGTGGTGTTGTGGCGCGCCTAGACGGCGGCTTTAAGCCGTTTCAGCCAGTGCATCCAATCCTAACATCGTATTGCTGACAGGCTCGGAAGTTCTACCACTGTATGCGAGAGGGAAGTGTTAGTGAGTGACTGAGTGAAACCCATTCTCACCATATATTAGCGCATTCCACATAATTATAAATCCGATGAGCTTGAGGAAGGTCGTGACTTGGGAGCCTGCCTGAGTCACCCGCTCCTCTACACATGGTGAGTCAGAATCAATGGCTCCTTCCGAATGTGGCCCCTATCTGCACACCCCCCCTCCCACCTAGACGGAATTTGAACCACCGTTTTTCCGCGAGAACATGGAATACGTCTGTAGGGACCAAGCAGTATTTGAAACACGTAGACTGGCTGTTTAGCTTTGTCAAACACTGCTCCCTAGACCACCTCGGGTTGTCCTGGCACTGTCTTGCCACCGAACCTAGATGGGTGGAGACGAAGTAGCGCGGCAGATGCAGCGAAAGTCCGCCAGCTCCATGAAATAATTCAGACGCAAGTCACTGTCTCGCGTCCTCCACTCTGTGCAGCACGCCGTGGCCACAGTCAGTCACGATGGTCGAACTCCGCAAATGAAAAATCAGGATGTTAGTTTTCACGGTAGGGTTGGTCACGAAAATGAGCCAGATATGCAAATTACTGCTTTGGCTGAGAGAAGGACCAAATCATAAAAAAGAAGCCTCAACAGTTGGAACGCTAATTTGATTCATCTTGCATTTCGGATTCAAGTTCGAACACCCCCAACAAGCGCACACCCATAAAACTTAATGTTCGACGAGCGGTGGCCAAGCAAACACACCTCATAATTACTGCACTCACGTGCTTTTTCCACCTCAATCTCTTGCTGTCTCTGGTGATGTGCTCAAAAGTTATCCTGACACGTCAGACGAATGAATTTTTCATTCCAGCATTCCAGGCAATTTTTCAACTGCGTCTTGGAAACCCCTTTCTCGTGGTTGCAAGTAAACTTTTGTGTGTTAGAATGGTCTACCGCATATATAAGAGGCAGAATGTTATTGGGATCTTGAAAGTGAATCTTTGGTTAATTTTGAGAAATTTAAGTTTTTAATAAGTTGTAAAAATTTGTTTAAGGCATGGTTTCTGACTTCTTAGGACACTCATAAGCTTACACGCCTCTGTTCTGTTTCTTAACCAATGAGCTCACTTTACTAAGTCACTGAAGTCGCAAAAACCCTGTCTAAAGCGTGTATTTGAGATTTGCAAGGCCAAAGCTGGCTTGTTTACTATCATAAAACAGTCGCATGCCAAGAGGAATCAGTTTCAACGATTGAGTAACATCCTACAGCCTGCCTACGATAGATGAAAATTAATTCGCTGAAAATTTGTATACACTACTTTAGTACCAATTATTTCCTTATAAAGACATTGGGAAGATGGATTCAATTCTTCATCGTCACTATCGTTACAGACAATACAAACATATTTATATGCATAATTGATTCAGTCAGAACAACAGAAACGATTGTTCCTTTGAGTAACTCACCGAATTAAGGTTTGTTTAAAATGCATAAACAGTAGTACCACTCAAAACTGATGTGTAGTTTTAAACTACGTCCCAGCAGGCAAAAGTGTTGTTCAGTTGCATCTGCTTTGATGGACAAGCATTTGATTTGCAAAACAGTCACCTAAGTGGAATTTTGAAACGATAAGCACTGCCTTATTAGGCAACGTTTCCCTGGACATTTGCAGGCAGTGTAAATACCGCAAATTGTTTAACAAACTCGAAGGCCTCTATTGAATGTGTTGGCTCCGCACAGCACCAGCACCCGACCTAACCACTCCGTGTGGAATAGTACTGTTTAGAAAAAAAATACACTGACCACTTACTCGTTGATGGTGTTGTTGTTACGCACAAAACCTATGCCTCGAATTTTTGGAAAAGTGCTGTTCGGTGCGTATACGGTTCGGGCTCCAGGTTTTAAATGTCACAATTACTGGACGCGCAAAGTGATTCACCATTGGCATGTCTTGTCAACAAGTAGCAGGCCCTATCTGAATAGAAAGAGGAAGAGTAGGGACCGCAGGAGTATCGCTCGGGTTCGGTAACCAAACATAATCCTCAGGGTCTGCCTTGTCCTTGAATTTTAAAATAAGCAGGGGCTTCAAAAATTTGCGCTAGCCCTCTAGAAAAGAATTACCTCTCCTACTCCTCCTCCTCCTCCTCATCGTCATCAAAGTCGACCGGTTTCATTCTTTTCGGGCATCTGTGTGGTTTCATCCTTTTAACTCCTTTTGTTGTCAATATTTTTCAGTTTTTCTTTTTTATTTATCACCAATTGTCTTTTTTCTCAAATAAGAGAAGGTAGATCTGACTGAAAGGACGAATGACAGTGAAAGCAGTAGTAATCGCGCCTGATTTTATAGGATTCACAATCCTTTACGCATTTATGCCAGGCAAACAAACAGCTTCGCGCAGATCAACAAAGAAAGAGACCAGAAATCATTCAAACATGCCTGACTTCGAGTAAATGTATTTGATGAACTTAACCCTGAGAATGGATGCTCGCATGCTGCCAGATATTGAAACCAAAATAGGGCACCGTTTTGCCAGAGCAGGATCAATTAATGTCTTTCAGTTGGGGCGGACCTATTTGTTTAAAGGGAACTCGCCCCTTGAAAAGGTTTTTGATAACTGGCTCAATGAATGTTTATCAACAGAGTATCTTATTATAAGGGACTTTTAAGGGAATTTTCTTTGCGGTTTGCCAACTGTGTAACTTGAAGGAACGATTGCAGAGTTGGTTTACTCCGAACTTGAGCGGAAGCTTCGCCGTGCATTCACGGATTAGTCTCAGCAAGAATTTGCTTCGTTTTCTCCAAAAGCATGTGCTAACTAGGAGCATTCACGATAAATTAGTCAGCAACCCTGGAGGGTCACACTGAGGTTGCCAGTTTGGCCCCATGCTCCTCTTTCGCACAAGGACGAACCGTCTTCCGCGAGGAAACTAGATTTTTTGCTGGTAGTTGTATAACGTGAGTACACATGCACTGCCCTAGTTGGAGATATATAGTACTCGGCCCCTTTATACATCCACTTTCCGTGCCCACCAGTAGTTTTGGTCACCTGAATAGTGTTCCACGGCGTTGATAAGTTTACATATTGCAGCAGATGGCTGAAAGACTGGGACAGTAGACTGACATGGTAGAGGGAATAGAGAGAGAGAGAGAGAGAGAAAAGACAGCAAGATTGTATCCGTAGAATCAATCCACATGGCACAGCAGCGCATTCCTCGCTATAACACATCAAACGTGGTTTTAAACTATGAAGGTATGCTAAAAGTCGTGGCCTGGAAGGCCTTGGATAAACCATTCCTCATCTTCCGTCCTGTGGGTGCATGTGGGGTGATCGGGTTGGTGATTGAGAGCCAGGCTCCTTTTCAGATGCAATCTGAGCAAACCCTGGTACGTTTCTGTGGAGGCCAAACCGTGATTGGCCTACTTAGACAGGTTTTTTAGCTCCCTTGTGTGACTGCGCCGTCCCCGCCTCCAGTCCTCGTAACGCTGCCTTGACACCACCTTCAGGTGAGTAAGGGAGGAGAGAGTGCGGCAGATGCTATGCAAGCATTCCATCACTATAAACCAATTCACGCTGAAGTTAGCGTCCCCCACCCACCTTTCTGTGGGTCACAAGGTGGTTATTGACATTATTAACAGTTGAACTCGCATCATATATTTCACCTGGCTGTTCCATGTCAGCTTCACGAAGCAGTTTTACCTTTGCACATAAAGATAAACGCCTTGAAACTCTAAAACAGAGCAGTTTAATTTGATAAAATCACTGCATTTTGCTTAAATCACAACTTTGTATACTGTAGTTGATGACGAACCTATTGAGTAGCGATTGGTTTTAGTATGACACCGCATGTTTGGGGGTTTCAGCCTGTTGTTCCACAGCAAATTGAATAACAAGCGGTATTTGTGAATTTACTTATCTTTAAATATTTCTCAACAAAGACAGCAAAGGGATTTTTCTTGTATAGGAGGTAGAACGTTGTATCTTCAGTTAAGTGGACCCCAAAATAAGATTTTTATTGCTTCCTAGCCTGCTTTTAGGATATGACTGGCAATTAATGATGAAGAACTACATATTATTATTTTACTCTCCTTGCCGTACAAAACCTTAAAGTTTAGTGTCCATCTTGATAAGAGTAGGCATTTGAACACCTACGGATTTTTAGTGCGGCGGTTGCATTGCCAACTCCTGTAGAACACAAGTAGTAATAAGATTATGTTTCCCTTGGTACTTCATCACAACCACCTTCTGTGGATCCTTATGAGAAGGCGTTTTCCGGGTTTAACAAACCACCCGGTTCATTTTATCCCAACCCTGACTCTAAAATTCCAACAGAATCACTCTCAGTCTTATTTCCCTGCGCACTGATCTAGATCAACAGACAATTTACGAAGAGTACAATAACGGTTTTATTTTCACGTATCGGGCGAAGGAGAGAGAGAGAGAGAGAGAGAGAGAGAGAGAGAGAGAAAGTGAACCACCTCGATGCAAAGTACGCGCAGACCTCCAACTTTCCTCCATTCCCCACTGAAATTGCGCAACTGCACTTGTTCCTCTCTTCCAGGAAAACAATCCATATCGACACAAAAATCCTAAAACTTCAGACGGTCAAATTTTCAAGCACATAGAAGTCGCAAAACGTACCCAAATAATCATTTTTTATGTGATAAAGTTCAAAGTACTTACGAACGCGGAGAATCTGACTAACCATTAGCTTACAAGATACGCCATCAAGGTTCTCTCTTGATCTTAGGTTTCAGTAGGTATTGCATTTGTTGCCAAGAGTCATGAATGCAAAATGCACAAAATGTCCCCTTTTGTGAAGGTCAACGAACAGCACCACATGCTATGTTAGGGTTTCTCGCAAGTATTCATTTCTCACCAAAAGTTGACGATGAGTACTGCTCGTGATACTCTTCCTCTTTATTCTGCAGCTAATGTAGTAAGGACGGTAAGGATCAAATATGGTCAAAAAAGCGCGTTTTAATTTTCAAATACGTAGGCAATGTAAAATGCCTTATTGGTTTACTAATCCAAATTCCTATAATTATCGTAGCGGATGAAACACAACACACCTTCTTTCAAAAAACGTTGCCTGATTTACTGCCGGAGGTTAAATGAAGCACCTATCAGAATTGCATTGCCACTACTTGCGGTCTCAAGGATTTAAACCCTGATAAATAGTTCTGAAATATATACGTTAATGCCTTTGCTGTTTAACTTACGAAAGCAGTTTCCTGCCAGGTTAACTGATCTGTCCACATTGCAGACTGGTTGGATGAGCAAGTAAATAAGCGAAAAATGTCAGTTTCAGTCTCATCCGATTTTATCAGTAAACTCTCTATATCATTAATTGTCCGTCGCCTGAAAGAACCACGGACCTGCATCCCATAGGAAATGTAACTCGGCCACAATCGTTCAAGAACCTAAATCCCTAGCATGCACCACTCCTATGCAAAAAAGAGTGAAGATCTGAAAGACTGACGGTACCTCACAATTGAGCAGCAGCCAGCCCTAAATATTCCGTGGAGGTAGCTCTCAAGTTACGAAAGCCATCGCACAGACATATTTAATAACATACAAAGAGCAGAAAGGGGATCTACTTTCGTTCCTAAACACCTGAAAGCTTACTTCAAGTATATTTATGCGTTCACCGCAAAGGATCCCTCCAAATAGCAAGGTTTCTAACCAGTTGACGACTATACTGAGGGACACTGTCGAACGAGTATAAGTGTGTCATTAAAGTGAGTAGTCGTCAATCGACAAAAGTGGTTTGGAAATTACTGCTAAACACAGATAAACTACTTTGCTTTCCCCTGAATATGAAAAGGTTAATACATAAGAAGTTCACATGAGAGTGATACTTATCTTTCTACTCTGAGCGTACAACGGACTAGAGCTTGCTGTTTTTTCTTAGGAGTCCAGCTTCCAGACAGTCAAGGACATTGCATGTGGGCTACCGAAGATGGTGGTTACGACTTCCTGCTCTTCCACTCCCACGACCGGTGAGAACACCCCCGACGCCCTATCAACTAACATCGTCCCCCAGTACAAGCAATGTGGATTCAGTATCAAGTTGTGAAAATCGGCAAACAAATCTTCACATCACGCATCGATCTGATTGGTCACATGCAAAGAAATTTCCCAGAGACTAGCGAACCAGTTCCAGGAGCCCCGACGTACACACTGCACTTGACTCGGCTGCTCGCACTACCAACGCGTATTCGGTCACCACATGGACCTACTCCTTCATTTGTGCACAGATCAAAACTTGCGGTAAAACGCCGTCGATCAAGCCACATCACCGTACATCTCCACGGCAGCACACAGGCCACACAAGACCATCCAAAATGCCCCTTACCAACCATGGAATCAGCACTTTTCACGTACATGGGAAGCGTGTTCTTGGGCTCCTTCTCCATGCAGCCTCTATGGCGAGATCCAACCAGCCCACGCCTCCTCTTTTGTGAAAAAACTGGTGTGTTTTGTAGTGGCCTGGTCATGTGGCGCTCTCGCAGACGTGCTGTCTTGCTCGCTCAGCCACTTGCACACCGTCGTTGAATCAGTTGACTTGCCGTTGAGGAGAGTGGACTGGTAACTGGGAGACGAAAGATGGCGAGACTTTCAGTGCATACTCCCCAGCATAAATAATTGGACGCGCTTGACTTTATCACGATGCAATGAAAGCTGTTGCTTGGGAGGCTGTCAACTGAAAAGTTAACTCGACGGTGAGTCAGACTGCAGGTATGTTTCATAGAAAACATGCAAATAATATTATTTCTTGTTCTTGTTTGGCAGAGAATGACCTCTTCTTTGAAAATTATACCTGAAGAAACAATCTTTTTCGGTTTTGAAAAAGTTATTACTTATGAGATTTTTATTACTGTGAAATGTCCATTCGGAATGCATCTTGTCTTACTTATAAGCTATATAACCTAAGCATCGCCTATCGCAAAATTTTATGAGTACTATATGAGAACTGTGGCTTTCCTTAGGCAACGTATATAAAATATGCAGTTTGGAAACGATGAAATCCAAATCTAACGGCAGGTCAGGTTCAAAAGTATTCGGGACCTGAACAGTTTTAAAACCCAGACTATCCCATTTCTTCAAGTATAATAGTCGAAAAATACATACTTTGCTTCCAATTAAGTGCAATAATGAGTATTATTGCGTATATTTTCTAGAAAATGTAGTTGGCTTTAATAAGCGCCGAAAATCAATGAATTACTAGAAACTAACTCCAGTGGAGCTCACAGTCTCTGTCCCACCTTGCTGTGAGGCACACAGTAAACAAAATCCAAACTCTTCTGTATGCTAGCGACCGATAACTAAGAGGTTTATCGGAAATTACAAGGAATGCATGAAAGGTAGGAAAAACAAGTCCGATATGAATGCCTTTCAAGCACTTTTATTACTTTGTCACCAGAGGCTCTATATTTTCCTAAAGGACATTGGTGTGCATGACGTCCTCATGGGCTCATGTTTCTGCGTGCGACAAAGCAAGAATGGCATTTGAGGGTCTTTTTGTGACCGTTTCAACCGTCGATTAGGAGGTGGTCTGCCGTGTGCCCCATCTAATGGTGACGCAGGGACAATGACTTGCGAGTAAATTAGTTTACGGTGCTAGAAGACTGGTGCGGCATCTACCACACTAACCCCTTCTAGCCCGCCGGGAGCCGGTGTTCTGATAAAGTCAAGAAGGCCGGAGGTAGGAGCCTGCGCAGATGGCTGGCGCGGTGATAACCCATCCCTAAAGCGCGACATAACTGAGTGGGAGGTATTGCAGCCTGACTCTCAGTAGTCCACCACTCGCTCACACCACACAAACACACACACGGGGCTGACTGCGCGATCTGAGTTATCGCGTCAGTTGTCAGTTTTCAAAGCCATGGCTCTTACCGCACCGTGATAGTCTCAGGCGCGTCAGATCGTTTTAGTGTGGAAAATGTGCAGGTAGTTGACCTCCCTAACTCTGCCCTTTCCCGTGCACCATTCGACGGGCTGCGAGGGGTGCCGGATAGATCTTCAGTGTGGGATGTTGAACGTGTGCATGTGCTGTGAAGGCGGTGGTGGTGAGGATATATATTTTGATGTGGAAAGACCGGCAGTCTTCTTTCTTCAAGACGCATGTGGCCAAATAGGCCTATGCGCTGACTGAATGTGCGTGGGATGGGGTGGGTGTATGTTGGTGTTCCACTCGTTTGTTCGCTAGTCTGTGTTCGATGGATTCGCAAGTGACCGGTCACGTTGATGCGTGGTGTGCATGTGTGGTGGAAATGTTGGCCTGATAGTCTGGGAACGGCATAGCCGGATTGGGTGGTGATGGGTGCAGATTTGTTAGTGCTGGAGATAGGAGAGTGGTCGGACTTGCAAGGTGGGCATGGTGTGTCCTTATTATGACGAATTTCGCTTTCATGGATGTGTATGTGACCGAATAGGCCCATGCGGTGACTGAATGTGCATGAACTGTGATGACAGTAGAGGTAGATTCATCGAGTTTGTCGGGCCTCCTGGCACTGAATCGCCGGTCACAGCGCGATTCATCCGCAAGTAACCAACCAGGTCACTGCATCAGGTGAATGTAGAATCGCAGTGAGGACAGGTAGGGATCGAGTCCACGTTGCGGGCGGTAGGGACGGCACTGGTGAGGATAGTGATTGATGGGACGTCGGGAGTGGGAGCCAGAGACAGTGTGCTGTTGATCGTCGTTGCGAGGTTGTGGCAGCGATGATTGAGGTGACGTTGATCAACAACGATCGGTCATCGGGACTCTGGTTAGCGAGGATGGGCAATGGTCATCGTCAATGACGCCGTGCAGGAAAGCTGAATTTATGCATAAAAGTTCCAGAATCCATCGTGATTCACCATGTCGAATTCTTTCATCAGTAAGAAAAATGTAATTTAAAGGTGGGGCTGCATCTATTGGCATTTCTTTCGTGGCTGGCGGGTAGTGAAGATCATGTCTGTGGGTTCACGATTTCGTCCGAAGCCGCATTTCCTTTCCGGGAGAATTTCATGTTCTAGATTGCCATTCAGGTGTTTGAAAAAAGATGCTAGCGAAGATCTTCTCCACGATGTTGAGGAGCGAGATGCCTCCGTGATTATCGCAGATTTGGTGGTTCCCTATCCGTTCGTAAAGATAGATGATTGTCGCGTCCCTGAAGTCCCGAGGAATACGTCCTTGTCGCAAAGTCTCATGTAATATCGTTGTCAGTTTTTCCAGCAGTTCTGGGGTGCTACCCCCTGTGTACTTTACGGAATCGCATCCGATTCTGATGTTTTCCGGCAGGGCATTTTGCACGCTTCGGATAGTTTCTGGTAGAAAGAGATGGAGATCCAGTTCGCTGTTCGTTGATATGTGGGACAGCCGGTCGATGGT
Organism: Schistocephalus solidus; assembly: GCA_017591395.1. NCBI lineage: Eukaryota > Metazoa > Platyhelminthes > Cestoda > Diphyllobothriidea > Diphyllobothriidae > Schistocephalus > Schistocephalus solidus. Next base: position 140,056 of record WEDG01001442.1, on the reverse strand, counting down.
TGCGTCAGAGGTCGTGGATGTGTGGGTAAGGATACTTCTGTAGTGTTCAACTCGGAGCTTGAAAATCTGTGATTTTACGGTCGTAGGTTTTATTCCATCGGAGCTGATCAGCCGCGTGGTTCCCTTGATGGAGGAGTAGTAGGTAGCCTTGATTGAGTCGAATAGCTTTTTCATTTCGTTGCGGTCCACGCCCCTTGGATTTCATTGGCATTGTGACCCATCCAGATGTCCTGGATCTCCAACAGCCGATAGTGCACAGGGCGGTGATTTCTGAAGAGAGCTGTTTTATTGGCATCAGTCCGACAGTCCATATAGGCTTTAGGTAGTCTGTTATTCTTGGTGAGTAGGTTGCTGATATCCGTGTTGTTGTCTTCAAGCCAGACCTGGTGTTGACAATGAGCGCGTCCAAGGACGACTTAGTCAGTGGAATGAAGGACAGTCTGCAGTTGCACCAACGTGTCTCCACAGTGGCGTTGTCAGTTGGAGCCTGCAGGTCTTTCAGTGACTAGGCCAATTCAGCCGAACGGTATGTTACTCATCTGGCGGTCGCTTACCTGATGGCATCCTGCAAATTTGGAGTCGGAACCTTATCTTGGCGATGACGAGGCGGTGACCCATCCAGCCATCGGTGTCGCAGATCGCGTTCATCACCAAAACCTCATGTCGGTCTCGACTCTGGACGAGAGCGTCCTAGAGCAGGTGCCAGCGCCATGTACGGATGCATCCGCACTGCCTTGTCACGTGTCAGAAGGTGGATAAAGAGGTTTTTCAGGTGGAGTAGATGTTACACGCAGATTCACAGAAGAAGGGGGCCTTTATCGTTCGAGCCGCTGAGACCATGGAGGCTCAGCACTCACCCTCAGGCAGCGTGGTCTGTGTTGAAGCGGGCATTGGAGTCGCTAAGGACAAGCATGATGTCTACCTTCGGTAAAGTCACTAGAAGGGCGTGCTGCTCCTCATGCAATTTGATCTTTATTTCGTCAGAGCTGGTCCGCAGGGGAGGGTGTAGGTGATGACGCTCGTCGCAAATCTGGATGCCCGAACCCTCAGGTGCAGGTCCACGAGTTTGTTTTTGATACACTACCGCAGACAGGTCGCCGCCCCATAATATCCTGCCGGATGGCAAAGGCAACGCCAGCGTCGCGTCACTCTGCCCACAGTCGGTCGCTCAAGAAGAACGTGTAGCTGGCAGCCAACTTATCCAGCTGGCCCTATTAAGAGAATTCTTTTCCGCGGCTGAGGGCAACGATGCCCAACTTTTAGCACGTCAGCGACTAGCACCGTCTATCTCTTGGGTCGGATGCTCCTCGGTTTCTCTAAAAAGAGAACGAGCATTGCGGTGGGGCGGTGGGCTGGGATTGTTGTTTATGTTTCGACTGCGAGTTTTGCAGCCACAAGCCTCGGTATACTTGCAGATGGCGAGATTTTCCAGCATTTATTTAGGGTACATTATCTATTCCCGTTAGTGCGATGGTAAGGTGGAGCGGGGCGGTTAAGCCTCTATCGGTGTTTTCCTATCATGTGGCTCTTTTAAATTATCACGTGAGTGTCTGTGCGGCTTTCCTGAGTTCCACGTGGCTGTCTTGTCTTGAGCTTTGTTTACGTAATGACGTAAGACTTTATAAGCTGTAGGAAGTGAAATATGCTTGTTGCTGAAGATGTTATCTGAATACCATGCATCAAGCCTAAGCTGTTCCGTCTTTGATTTGACCAGACATCAAATGGTGGCTCCATGGTGTGTAACTGGACAACTGTAAACCACGTAGTTTAGAAAAGCTACCAACGCAGCTATATCTGCACTCTAGAAAAAGGAATCTTACCCATCGCAGCACATCAGCAGACAAAAGAGCTGAAGGACTTTGCCTTCAGAAACTCTTCCTGGCTGATGGATATCTAAACCATTCTATTGAGAAAATCAGATGCAAAGCGACGTGTCGATTGGCATAGAAACCGCAATCAGCAGATTAGAGGGCTGTTTACTACTTTAGAGGACTTCCTAAGGAGCTTTCTCAACTGGTACAGCCCATCAAATTAGGCGTAGCCCACTGATCCGCAATACAATACTTTTACATCATTTGATGCAATCCATTGACACGCTGCCACTTATTAAAACCTCAGCAATTGTCTCAAAAATACGTCGCCATGAGGGTGCTGCAAGAAAGTTGGAGAGACCGGACTGAAATTATATAAAGGCTTACAGGAGCATCTCGGTATCTCACAGGCTAGACCCAAACTCTCAGTTTGTAACGTACGTGGGAGGAACTGGCCATACTTTCAAGCTTCAAGGAGCTACCATCATAGGCCGGGGCAACTAGATAACGCAATGGCTAACGACTGAGGCGTGGTATTCAGATGCCAACTTTATCAAAAGACACATTTACCTTCCTGCAGCTTATAAAACCTTGCGTAATTACGTACACGAAGCTCTGGAGAAGACGGCCACGCAGAACTCAAGAAAAGCCGCACTGACAGTACCGGAGAACGAACTCACCCAACGAAGGAAAAGATCCGTTCGACCGGAAAAAAAACGACAGAATTTCGACCCCCTTAACCTCCTCCCTCATTGATGAGGTGACTCATAAGGCATGCCGTTTGACTGCCCGCCAAACATCCTCTATAGGGCCGAGGCAGCGAAAAAAATCGGGCAGACCGAGACCGACGAGCAGGCCATGTGACGTCACTGCCATTTAGGGCGTTGGACTTCTGATCAACAGGTCTCGGGTTCGGGCCTCGGGTTGGCACCACCTGAAGTTGGTAGGACTGATGATGGCTAATGAGCCAAAAATGGCGATTCCAGTCTCCCTGGTCTTTGTTGGCAATGTTATTTGCCTATGATGCTAGCCACTTTGCAGCTGCTAGCGGGGCTCAAAAGTTAACCTCAAGGGCGAAAGGGACGAGTGAGTTATGGTATCTATCGGTGAGCGTTCATCAACGACTGTCGTTTCTCTTCGATTATCTACAGTTAACGCATTGACAATAGACAGCCGAACTAGATCTCTGAAACGTCAGCATAGGCATAGTTGCTCTGAGGAACCTGCCTTATTTCTCAAACTCACATCTGGTCTAGCCCGCTGGACAAGGTAGTTACCAGGGTGTGGCCTGTAGGTGGAGCCTAACTTCAAAAAAGCCAAAGGTGAGAGTTGAGTGCCACTTAACAGACGGTTGGAGGCAAACGGTGCGACCTGCTACAACCCACACGGTTGAACATTTTGTTCAAGTAGGACAGCTGAAAAATTGAAAACTCCAAATCAGAAGACCGGAAGACTCTTAATTGATCAACGTTTAACCGAGGCACCATAGAATACACAACCCAACAAGCAGTTGGAACCAGCGTTCTAACCAGACATGTCCGGTCGTCAACCCTGTCATTCGTTTTTATTGTTCGTTCAGACGCGGTTGCGGTTGTGACCAATCGATAAAAAAAGGAGTTGCATTCGTTAATGAACGCTCAACGATCGCTAACGGTACTCTCTCGTTCCGCTCTGCCTTGAGGCTCACTCTTGAGCCCTACCAGCAGCCACAAATGGGCTAGTAGTGTAATAGGCATATGTATACTGCCGGCGAAGAAAATAGAGCCTGGAATGATCATTTCTAACTTACTAATCGTCGTCAAACAGTCATAGCCAAACCCAGGTATTGTACCATCCGAGAATCGAACTGTCGACCCATTCATCGCTCTAACCATTGAACCACGGGCTCGTTGTCTTACCGCTTTCGATCGGGAATATTAACTGCATTTGTTAGAGCGTTGCACTTCGGATAAGTGGGTCGCGCATTCGATCCTCGGGTAGTGCACCACCTAGTACCGGGTATGACTGGCCGACGACGGTCAATTCAGTTTCCCTTGTCTTTGCCGGTTACATGAATCTGCTGAATACAGGAGTATCGATCGCGTCAGGGCGTTAAAAGCCGGAGTCCAGTCACGTGCGTGGGCGGAGCTTTTCACACCCGAGAACACCAGGCTCGGCAGGCGAAGTTAACATGAATCAGCGGCGACGGCGGCACTGGCAAACGTGATAGCAGAGAGCTAAACCTTACCTAGACGCCACCCGACCTAATATACGACACGACACGACACGACACGACACGACCAGACCTAATATACCAACGAATTAACTAACTTAGCTGACAGCCACAAAAATCGTCGACTAAGGCTAAAAGTACAAATTTTAAAATAAATGTTATCTTTTAAACCATTTTTTTCAGGGGAATGCAAGAAGCCAATAAGTTTTATCCCACAAATAGCCATCTGTTGCCTTATAAATGAAGTTCTCTGCTCATTAAGGTAAAAGCACTCCCAGGAAGGTTTTAGGGCTTTATTTTTGCTATAAATGTTCCATCCCAGTATTACGTATGTTGAAGCCTCATCTGCTTATTTATTCATCTTTCTTGCCCTGTACATACCCCTGTAGTCATTTAAAGCCCAGTCATAGAAAAAAAATTAGTTAAACAAGTTTTCTTTAAACTCTTTGATTTTTAGCTCCCTCTTTTCCTGGATGGATAGACGGGTGACTGTTAATCAGTTTGCAATATCCTTTCACTGACATATACAGTGAGTTTGCTATCTAATGAAAGGTGCCAATATTTACGAAGCACTGCTTACCACTCGAAAACTGACACAAATGTAGCGATAAAATCTATTAAGTAATGATGAGCAAATGTAACTTTAGCAATTACAATTTTTTAGATAATCAGAAATTCCGAAATCGTCAGAATTCGTTGTAACTGTGTAAATTTAAGTTTTCGATTACAAAAAGCTTATCCATGCATAAACTGAGCAAATAACACAGTACATGCAGAGTTAACGTTTAAAATATAATCCCCTTGTGAAGTTTGTGGTTAACTATTTTCTATGAACAAGTGTAATGTTAAGTTTAGATGTTAACCAAGAAGCTGCACTTTCAGCATTGATTGCAAAATGATCTGTCAATAATTGGCTAGATTTTTTCCGTTTTTGCATTGCTCGAGACAAGATTGCCTACGAAAAACAAGATTTTCGTGCATTTCGTCAATTGGGATATTACAGGAATAAAACGTTTCATAAGGTCATATAGTGACAAACCGGTCAGTGTCTAATAACTTTCAACGGAATCGTCAGATGTAATCTTAAACATTATTTTTCATTTATATTCAAAGAAGTTCCACTGATTCAATTTTTAGAGTTATTTCTGCTTGTTGAGAACGACATCTTTCAGATAGTCCTTGAAGTAGCAGTGAATACATCGTGATTTTTAATGTTATCAATCGACTGCCCATAAAGGTAACTTCTGCGTTATTTGTTTTTAAAACCCTTAAGAATAAAATAGTTCTTAAACGTTTTTACGATGTTGTGAGTTCTTGGAAATTCTGTTAAAGTTAGATAGTCGTTTTGCTGATATTTATAGACCCCACCATACATGAACTGTCATCGGCAGGAAAAAGGAACGTCCACAAGAAATTCAGCAATTAACAAACCGTGGATCAGTTGAAACTCTCTATCTAATAGGTAATCTCTTTGAACAGCACAGGCATTTCACTGATGGACGTCTGTGTGCTTTGCATTTTGCCAAGATCAATTCAAGATAAAATTGGAACGTTTTTCGGTTATTTAACCTTCCTGAAAAATAGTAATACTGTTTGTGCTGCAGAGGAAAGAACTTACTTTATTCTTTACATTGGAACCACTTTTGCTTCTTTTGCTTATTTTTAAGCTTTATTATATGATGGCAAATGCGCAACAGAGTTGCAGTCTAAATACGAAAACTGCGAATCATCTGCCCGTTCCGTTTCTAACAGTAGCGGAAACTAGATCATACAAAAGTATCCTTACATATGCTTACTAGTCTGGTGGAGGGTTCTCTCATGGTAAATCAATAAGCGATTTGCAAAAGACAGAACAAAATGCCAGGATTTTTAAGCAGTGAATTGCCAATAAGATTTATTACTGTATTTAAGATCTGACATAAAACAGATTTTCGAATCCGAATTTTTAAAAGCGACAACATGTATATTTTTTTAAATGTTAGCCCTAATACTAACTTTAAACCTCTAAATCTAATCCTAACAATAGCAATAATCTTACGGGAAATAAAGCACAAGGTCCACGGAATAAGGAGATTTCTTATTTTTGTGTCTTACCGATGCAAGTATGCCCCTAGGACAGCGTTAAGCTTAGACGACATGCTTAATAATTGAACTCCTTACTACGTTTTTACAAATTAGGGAGAGCTCGTTAATGGGATTTCTCAAACCAACAACAATAAAGGTAAAGATAATAAACCTACATATAGCATGTTAGCCGAATAAACCAGTTAATTAACCAACCTTTTAATTTTAGCGGAAATAAGCTTCTGAAAACAAAAAAGATGGGAATAATTTCGAAATCGATTTAGAGGTTTGGAAGATTGCTGCCCAGCGCTTAAGTCTCTATCTAACATGAGACTTTTTGTCGAGGAGCGTAACACTCATGAAAGTCCTGCAACATTTTTAGTCATCTGACTAAATAATTGAAGAACTGCCGTATGACATCGGAATTAATTCTAAATGTCATGTGCACTTTAAGTTGCTTCAAAAACTGTTAAAAAGGGTGCATGTACTTAACTAACACATTTTAAGCCATCTCACTTAGCCTTATAAAGAACCGTGTTACTCTTAATGTATCGTTAAAATGATATCGCATGCAGAAAAACGTGACTCTACTTTCCTCAAACTAGAACATTGTCTCGTTTAATCCCCTAACGCACATCACATAACAAAGGGAATAAGGTGGTACCCCAGTAAATAAAGCCCCATAAATTTTGAATGGCTAAATTTGCAAACCTAGTCGATTTTGGGAATCGTCACTCTCCCTCAAGTGCATCAAAAATTTACGTATGGAATACACATAAAAAATCCACTTTTCTTATGTGAATCCCCAGAAATGTTTTTGAAGCACTAACGTTTCCAAGTGCTTTCTGCTAGAGCAAGCAAGGTAATACACTAGTATTATTTGACGAACGCTCATCGATCGGGTACAGGACTCAGTCGTCCCGTGTTGCCATGGGGCTCACTCTCGAGCCCCAAACAGCAGCAACACAGCGGCTTGTATTATAGGTGAATGAAAATTGCTGACAAATAAAAGAGAGCCTGGAATGGCCATTTCTGGCTGATTAGCCGTCATCATGAGTGTTCATCAACCAATCTCAAGATTTCCGATCTCAACTGACAGGACAATAGGTGCATGGTGCAGTGGGTTAGAGCGTTGCCCCGAGTGGTGCACCACCTGGTGTTGGGTATGGCTAGCTGACGATGGCTAACGAGCAAGAAATGGCCATTCCAGTTTCCCTTTTATTTGTTGGCAAGGTTCATATGCATATTTTCACCTAAAAAGTTAAAGACCACTTTACTTTCCAGCCAGATTCAGACATGCTCCCCAAAAACCATTTACTCAGTTTAGTTTTAACTTAATTTAGGACAATAAGAGTCATAAGTCTCAAAAGCCGCAATACTGTTTTGACTAGACGTACACCTCTTGCCGAGGTCACAAATTTTTCCGTAAAAATTAAAAACAACTGCTGAGTTCCAGCGAACTGACGGAAGGCACAGGCGAAAGTGAGGTCTCGCAACGGCGCGTGCGTGGGCGGTCGGTTTTGTCAGAGATGAATTGAGCGCAGGCTTTGTAGTCACTGTGACCTAAAGCTACTCAACCGTAAGGTTAGGATACCTTGTATGGTCGCCTAAACAGAACGCAGGAAAATAAATCGTCCACAATACATGTGGCTTTGCGAAAATTTCCAAAGACATTTTGTTTAGGGTGAAGGTGTTAAGGTGAAGGTGAAGGGTTAAGGTTATCATTGTGTTACCCGAAGGGTTTAGGTTGAAGGTAGGGCAAGGGTTAAGATTAAGGTGACAGTTAGGTTTTGTGCTAGAGTTAGCGCTAGCTTTAAGACACGGGTATATTTACGCTTCCCGAAATTTATCGTAAGGCAACCTTTTTTAAGCGGGCGGGACGGTTCTTATTCCCACGTCCTGTTTAAGCGGCCAAAAAAGACATTCCTCTCATGCAGGACTCTTGTATATGAACAGAAAGATATTAATGACCGGCAGTCTTCCCTAGGCTACATTACTCACCTCTTTCCAAACAGTTCCGTTTCTTCACCGCACACGAAATTCGAGCAGATGAATTAATTCAGCTCGCTGGCTTTGGCCCACCAGGTATGATCTTTACTAGCCCTACTAAATAGCCAAATCAATTTTTTCATCAAGAAGTTTGTTGAGGCCTAGAGTAAATGTCCTTATAAGTGTACGTTTTCAACAGGCCGATGAACATGACTTACCCGGAGCGTAAGACATCTGAACAAGTTAGTTTCAAGCGAATTTTATTGGGTCCGTTTGTAAGTATCAAGCGTCTACCCGGATTTTTCCCTCCTACGAACTCTAGGCATTTTGCAAACCTGGGTATCAGACTTATTGTATAATAAGCCTTTTGAAAAATAGGATAACACTTCTCTGAGTTAGCGGAAGGCGAAACCGAAACATCTAAACAGTTTATGATAGCGCATTTATATTTTTTGAGTCTCTCGGCCATATGGTGCAGGCTCATTTTTATCATGGTCGCTAACGAAGAGACCCAAGATTAAATATACACCTTTTTCAACGCTATATCCTCAGACCTAAGACTGCAGCGTTGGAGATGCGATCTAAATCCTCCTTACTTGTCGACGTCACCAGTCGCATCCGGACGCCAGGAGACACGAAACTTCAACTGGTTTCATCTTCATGTCAAAGAAGTACATAACTAGTTCATTTTTATCAACCAATAAAGAATAAAAATGAGTTAACGGATTCTGCTAATAGCTGACTGAACCAGTTTGTGAGTGATTAGCAATATTTTTTAATGGCAGACCTTTTCATGAGATCAAACATATACTCTACGTCCATTCGTTGGACACGATCGTATTTGGAGGATCCAGGGAAAGGCAGACAGGCCTCAATCATGAATGCATTTAGTTAAGCAATATCTCTCGGGGATTCAGGTCATGGCATGCATTCATAATGACAGATCCGGTTGCCGGAAGCCTGTTTACATTTGTAGTTGAATTTTCAGACCGATTTCTTACCGATATCAGACGTTTTAGCAAACGTAGACGAGGGCCGAAACACAGCTGTGTTCTTAAATAGTCGATTTAACCTACAGTTACCCCTACAGCAAAAGCTGTGTCCTAACCGAAAAGCTTAACTCCCAATCACGACTGGGTAAACATCTCTGATGGTTAAAACTGAGATGGTTAGCATTACTTTACACGAACTTGTTTGCAAGTCGGTTGTTTACGCGCTCATCGGAAACACAGAACCATAGACATTTTACAGGGAAACTTGCCAGTACCCTGAAGTCATATGTGTAGCCAAGCTCTTTATAAATGGGTCGCAGACTATTCCATCACCTTGGGCAGTCTGTCCGCGTGCGTTGAGCAACAGCCTGCCACACAGCTGTCAGCAGTTGGTGAGAGGATGCAACCCTAACGAATTCTGAGGCAACATAACAGAAATCAGTATCGTCGCCAATCGCGTGGACTGTAATTTTTAGCATGTAACAATAAATCAAAACAGTCCTGCCGGCTCGCGATTATGAAGCGTGAGCGCCCACATTAAATACGAACAGAACAAGCTAACATCAGGAGTAAGACCTACGAAACCGATGAGAGTGGACTGACAGTAACAGCGGTGATATTAGAGGGTTGCGGAACGTGAGAAGTGCTCACTAGTCCACCCTCACCCTATTTAAAGCCCCACAACATAATTTTTGTCCATAAACAACGCTTTTAAATAAATTCGGTTCTGAACGCGACTGCAAAAACTTCAGTTGTTGCTAAGCGGGCTTATGTCCCAGTAACTCTTACAGAGCAATCGGGCATGTTTCTTGAAGACCAACGTAATACCAGGGGTACTCCAGTCCTATGGTTCCTAAATTCGTGCCAGTAGGCATTTTAACCGGTCAGTTCTTACTGCACAACATTGCTGGCAGACTATGATCAGAAGTACCCTCAGCTACCCTGCCGTAACACAGTTCCTCTCGTACTCCAGGCATCTCCTCTGTAAATTGTGAAATGTAGTTGGCTTGTGTCTGGACTTCTAAAACTGGATTTTAGTTGAGGCGACCGGAGCAAATGCTGCGGCAAGTGGTCTTTCCAACTGTGTGTACTGACGTTTTCAACCCACTCTAGCTATTTCTGGCTGTTGAGCCGAAAGGATTTGGGAGACTGGCTCATTTTAAAAATACTACACGTCCTATCGGGGAAAATAGGTACTTTTGGACTGTTTTACTGAAAACCACGTGTGTAGTCGGTCCAGTAAGCAAGATAGCTAGAATTATCTTGAAGTATTTGCCATTATTTTTTGACTTCATTTGCTTCGAGATGAACTATTTTTAGGAGCGGTGAAGCGCAGGATGGAACAAAAAAATGTTCCCAAGGCAACGTGCGAAAAAAAGAAGTAATTTTCAGGAAAATTCTGAATCGTACCGTTAAGGCAATTATGAGAAAGATAGTTATACATCCTACTTCCTGTATTTTCCATTTAAATATGATGAGGTATGCCAGTTAAAAAGTAGACCTCAGGATATCAATAAATTTCTCCACTTAAAAAGAACCTTCTGGGATTTGGCGGTTTTTGACGCAATAAGAACAGTTCAAAGTCTTATATTGGTTTCAGGCCCACACCATAGACCAGACGTTACTCGGACGCTAAATAGTAGACACTTCGCTCACTGAACATCAAGACACAATTTTGCCCCCGAGTCTGCATAGTTGGATATTTGAATAAAACTGACCGATGGTCGTCGACAAAGCAAAAGTAGCTAATCTAGCATCCAATTAACTGGATGGTAATCTTATTCTTGACAGAATGGAGCGCCTCTACATCGTCCTTAGACCAGCCTAGAGCGGTGACCTTGAAATCCACCTGCCAATAAAGATAATTCGTTGACCACAAATGTCCCTTGCCGGTACATATGAGTTAAACACAGATGTCGGATAATTAGGTACCAAATGTTCTAATGCGTTCTTCAGTGAGATCCGTGTAGCGAAGTCCGGGAAATACAGCACAGGTGGGCAGGCGATTGAAAACGTCACGCTTATCGCTTAAGAATGTCACTTAGCAACCAAAAGCAGGTCAACCGAATCAGTCATACAAATTGGGCATATCCATGCGATGGAACACCAACCATTGGACGCATACCACGTCACGGACTATATGTGGCTATTTTTACAGGCTGTTGGGATGGGGTAGAAAAAGCTGAGCCAGGAAGTGAATTGTCACAGGAACCAAATTCGTTGTTTACGTTGACTTTCCGAAGGGCGGTCTCTTGTGTACATTTAAGGATATTTATCAAAAATAATTGACAAAGGATCATAGAGTTTTGTCCGAAAGTGCTCACTTTTGTCAATTAATCAGTCGAAAAACGGTAGGCGACAGAACCGCGAGCCCGTGGCTCAGGGGTTCGGGTGTGGGAAGTCTAACCAAAAGGACGCGGGCTCGAGTCTCAGGGTTTGCAAAACCTCGATTTGGAGCTGGATGGCTGATGTTTGATAATATGCCAGAAATTGTGAATCTAGTTTAATTTGTCTTTTTGGCATGCTCCTTTGGTATACATTTTCTCGCCTATTTCGATCTTAAGCATAACGAATACCTTTGTGGACAGTTAGAAAAACAACTCCTTAATATGACGCCACGTCTCACCGATTAAGCTTGCCCTAGGCAATATTTGATGACTCACTAAAATCGAATCAATTGAAGAAAGGGAAATTGAGCGACTGATAAAGTTTCATACTTTATCAGCTTAGAAAAAAACTGGCATTATAAGGGCTTATTTTTGACCCTTATCTTTCAGAAAAGGTGAAAAGGCATTACGTTAATCTATTTATTAATGCTGGAGGATACGTTTTAACAGAACCATCGTGAGCATTTTGACAGAAGTTATATTTTGGCACCTGTGTGTTCTCAAATTGTAAATCTATATTAATTTAGGATATCGTTAAGTGAAAAACGCTAATTTCTGAGCCTTTTATTTGAATGAATTTGTACAATGATGTCGCATAGGTACAAAACGAAGTCCATATAATTCGAAAACGGAGCTAGAGAGAGTAGTCATCATTGTTCCACCATGAGCTTGATATGCTCGTGGAAAAGATTTTTATGTCGATGAGTGCAGTTAGCGGGGCTTTTCTCGGTGGTGGACAATCTGCGATTCCGTACAAGGGAGCATAAGGATTGGAACAGATGTCGAGTTCATCGATAGTCGCTTGACAATCCTCTCTGTCAGCCTAGATAATGGTCTGTCTATGTCAGCAGAATTGTGCCATAAACCGACGGTAATAAAACCCTAACCCTAGGAGACTTCTCACTTCTGGTCGTAACTGAGGGATTGGCCAAGATCTGATGATGACTATCTTTACCACATTTGCTCATATCCCCACAGCATCGACTTCATTGTCTATGTAATCGGCCTGGTCACTGAGAAGCCGACACTTTAAGAAATCGATAAGAAGTCCGGCATCTTGTAATGCCGATACTATCGCGAAACGTTTGTTATAATAGAGCTTAATGGTTTTCCAGAAAATAGCCCCATCGTCCATTTGAATCGACCATTGTTACGGATATAAAGAGACCAAAATTACATGTACTCATCTTTGAGGTGTTGCAGCAGCGTTTTACAATCCTAAATGCATGCTCTGAAATTCCATATGCAGTTGGTGTTGTGAATAGGCTGCCTACGGTAGGTCCATTCAAGCATAATATATTAAGAGAAGGATTTAAAATCTAGTGTTAAGCCATTACGCACCAGCCAGTATACCAAGTATACGCTGAACACACATTAGTGGGAAGGGATCGCGTGCAAGGATGCTATTAAGTGTGCACTAGTCGACACAAAAAACGTAACCTGCCGACTTTTTGGCACAATCTTGACAGGCTAGATTCATACAGATTTGGAGGGTTGTATGACGCCAGAGGTAGGCATTGAGCCGACTGGCTTGGCGAATTACTGTTGGAAGTTTGCGGAAATGCGATGGGCTGGATGTGAAATAGGTTTATCCGTACCCCTGTCGATGCTGTAATGGATAAGATCTGTGCACCCAAAAAAATATGCGTCCCTTGCATATACGGAGTGCATAGTGCAATACTCGACGCAAATGACACAGACAGAAAGTCCATGTCTAAAATCATGTACCAGATCAGAAAAGACGTAAAAAATAAGGAATGGTTCATGTCCATGCGGTAGAAGCGAAGATAAGGGTTTTATAGTACCTTGATTCGGTAGACGACAGCCGACGACCGTCGTTGCATGAAGTGCGTTGACTGTCTAAACGATATAGTATACAACTGCCACTTTATGTTCGACAAGGGCTACTTTTGAGCCACTGTCAAAAAGACTCTTAAATTCCAGCTTACGACAGACCATTACCGTGTATCTACATCACTAGATGCGGTAATGGAGAATATATTCGAGTTCGTAGGTTGTTCTAGGGTTGTTTGAGACGCTGTATTTTCTCCACGGAAACTTATCCGTCGTGAGTTGCAATTATGTATTTCTGCGAGCGTTATATGCGAAGGATGTTTAAATCGTCTTTCTAGCAGTCAATCAATGTCCACTTCAAGCAAAGTTGGGGATTGAATTGGGTGTTCCAGTCAATTGCATAGCTTGTTAAAGCGCGTAGTCACCACCAACCCGGCGTCCAAGGCTCAGGCAGGTTCCACAACTGAAATACAAGCCTCTGCACGGATGGGGGAAGCCGAGGAATTAGGAGCCAATTGGCATGACTTTCACTGGTCCCGCTTACTTAAACTACTGTTCGAAAGTAGGCCAAAACTGTAATAAGAGGTTATCTTTCCACTTTCAGTAAACTTTCTGATGACTGTTTGTTCCTCCCTGTGTAGCCATCAACCAGTACCAATGTCTGGGACTTTGAGGTAAAACGGAACGTACCTAAGCCAAGACAGATAGGTAATTAAATAGCCCCAGGCGACACAACATGTACCCGCGGCTTCGATGTTGGGACTGGTTTTTATATTAATCGACCTCATGAGTGAATTCTTGCAACCCGGCAAGCAGAAATTCTACAGTTCTTCGCAAGAACTGTAGGGTTCTTCAGGGTGCCTTTCACATGGATGACATGAGATCGCTAAACGAATGTTTTTCTGTTAACTATCCTGAAGATATGGTTGTTGGTCGTCCTCTTAAAAATGAGACAAACCTCTAGTTTCTGAAGGATGGCCTGGACCATGCCTCGGCATGGTCATTGGAAAATGGTCTTTTACCGAATAATCAAAAATCATTGCAGTGTGTTTTCGGACCACGACCCTCTCCAAGCCATGAATCATTGGACTTTCTGTTAAATGAACCGTCCTCTTGATATTACACTGACACCTTTTATCTTTCATTCTCTCTTCATATTGATATTTTTTCTCTAAAATCCGTAAACCTCTTTGTTACATCCGTCGTTTATATTCCTACCACATACCCCAATACCTTATCTAGCTTATATTCTCCCCCTCATTGTCTTTTGTTCTCCCGTTCTTTTTCTAGCTTTGCTTGAAAAGGATTTGCCAATTTTAAAAAGTCTCCTCGGAATGTTTTTCTGTTACCTGTGTTTCGTCTACTGTTTTAATTAATACTTTAGTAAATCGACACTTCACAACGGTCAAGCAATCCTTAGCTCGAATTTTTTATGACGTTGGCCAACCTCTGCACTCTGGCTTAAGTGCCACGAAGTCTTCCCGTCACATGCACCGCGGCTTCCGACATATTGCTTTAACCTACATCGGCATACCGACTGTCTGTGTTACCATTTCTAGCATGAAACCTTACGTGTGAAGAGACAGAAATCCAGAAACCGACATTGGAACTGTCTCCCAAATAGATTTACAGTTTTAAACTTCCGATTCTTGCGTAACCTGTTATTTTTCATAATGTTATCAGTGAATTGTGCCATTTTTAAACAAGCATGTGGTATGATCCTTTCTAAATGAAGCGTATTCCTCGGCATAGGTCAGTGGTCATTGTGTGGCTGTTTTCGAGACTCTAGAATGAGTCCCAAGGTTAAAAAGAGCAGGTACGTCCGGTAACCTAGTCAGTGAATACCCACCTTCCGAAGATATGGCCAATACTTGCATGAATATTGCGCATACAGAAAACAACATTTTGACTTCTCCGTAAAGTACGCCGTAATGACCATGAGAGACTGACTTCCACTTAATTGCAGGATGGCAGACGGATGAAGCCCGTCTGTATATGAGATCTGATACACTGTCCACACGGGTGGCCACATGGTGATAGGCAGTATTTAATCGAAAAGTCTTGTCTAAAGAAGAGGATGAAGACTGAAACATCCATTCCGTACTGGGTTTTGCTCGTTTTACAGACATACGCCAACCCCCAGATCGCGCGGACCCGAGGTTCGTTTGGTATGCAACCACCGGAGCGCACTCTAGACTGGAGCTCAAATGCAAAGCAAAGTCATCTGCCCACCCTTTCGAAGTCCTGAAGATGCAATGAATGTCTTTGCTTTGGGGTCTTGTATACTTCCGATCGTAATCAATGAGGCCTGGGGCCGTTGTTCAGTGACAGATGGTTTTAACAAGATCTAGTGCTCTAAGAGCCTCTATCTTTTCCGGGACCTATCCAGCCAGTGAATGAGTAAAACTGACTATCGAAAACATCTTAGGGAGACGCGATCATTCCAGTTTCATCTAAATAGTAGAGTGTTACTTATCAAGTGTATAAATGTGTGAGGATTTCGGTTTGGCCATGAATGCAGGTCTGACACGTTTTCGCATAAGGGCATTCAACTTTCGTAACATTCTTTGCTCGAAATTGTGACCTATGGCCATCATTCTTGTGGGCGGAGGATTTGTCCCAAGTCAATGGCCGAGGTTTTACTCAGTTGGATTTAGTAGATGGCCGAACATCTGGAGTCATCCGATGTCAAATAGTTGTTGATCAATAATAATAGAGAAAATGCAGAACGATATTGAGGTTTTATTGTCCTTATGACACTTTACGCTGCTTTGGGAAACTACACTAACCTCGGCAGTCAAGGGAACTGTCCCTTTTTGCCAGGGGTTAGATCCGTGTTTGATATTTAAGCATTTATACCTGCTGCTATTTGAGATCACAAGAGCAAAAAAGTACCATGCTAGATTGCTTTGTCGTGCAATCATACAGAGAACTTGGTCAGGCGTCCTTCTGATCGTCTAAAAATTGTGAAAAGTTACGATATAGGTGAGAAATGAGTAAAAAGGAACCTCTTCTTCACAAAAAGTATAATATTTGCCAATAGAAACTAAGAGATGAGCTCCAGGAAGCGGTTTACCATAAAATGTACTCGTTTGAACAGGAAGTTCGTTGGCCTAACGTTACGGCTTCTCAGAGCTGGTCACCGCCAAGGGTGATGCATGCACGAGGGGTACAGAATTTGCAGGACACAGTTTTCATGCTAGGCGAGCCTAGGGTGGTTAGCAGCTCCTGCATTCCTCGCGGTGGTAAAAGGCGTTGCGAGGATCGCTTGTTTGTCTGCATGCGAGTCATTAATGGCCGTGATTTGATCACAGTTGCTGATTACTGGCGTGATAATGACTCAGCGACTTGGCTCGCTGATACACCTCCTGGAAATGATGTTTACTTCCCCTCCCCCGCCGCCCACACAGGTTAAATTACTCTGCTCAGACAAAGTCTCGGCACAGAATATGAAGGTGGGTGGTCAATACGCTTGAAGACTGACTGCAGACTGATAGTCAGACCGATATGCATTTTCTTCCAAGGATACAATTTTCTTCATGCGAATCTAATATTCTCTTTCATTTTAGCATATTTTAGTAGTTACAATGTATATGGGCAGAACCATCCAAGTGGAAAGGAAAGACCTCTGACAGTTGCAATGTGGACCCGTTCATTGCGATGATAAGCAAGCTCTATCGCAAAACCAATTATTCTTTGAACCACCTCACTATTTAGCTGGTTTCGGAGTGCTTTATTGCTGCCTTTCACATCCTATCCTACATTGCTTACTTTTCTACTTGAAAGGAAATCTGCGCAAGAAAAAACGTAGGACACCTGGGGTTGCTGACGCTCTCATTTAATGCATTTTACCTACCTGGTAGCGTAGTAATTCGTCTGGACATCAACACAATTTTATGGAACAAAATACAACGAACAACCCCGTTAATTAAATTTTAAACACTTTTTTTCAATCCGAAAAGCAACGCTATTGGAGACAAAAGTTATATTCATTGAAGAACTTAAGTAAAAGTCGTTTTAAAACCTGTACCGGTTTCTAGTTCTTCTGCATTATGCTGTCTGAAGTCTCCTATCAGCTTCGTCTGCATGCGTCATTGTATAGAAACACTTTTAAGAATTGCCGACAGGATACATTCTTGGCGTTCTATTAGTGTATGCTTATAGGTAATATAGACCGCCAGAACGATAAAGACGACTGCATAGATATGCATTAATTTTAGAAAGCAACTTTTCTCCAATAAACATCTATGCGTGGCCGATGAACTATGGGATTTTGAGCACTCCCGCTAAACGATAGACCATTTTTTAACCATTCAAAAGCTTTGGATATAAAACACATACTTTGATTTTCAATTCCTTTCATGTTCCTTAATTCTTTTTCTGACAAAAACTTTGAACTCATTCACACCCATTCACCAGGGTGCATGGGTGTAAATGAGTTCACGTTTTTGTTAGCCAATTGTTCGGTGGTGTGATTGATTCACCCTGATGATAAAGACTAGAAATGCACCTCCTTGAAGAGGTTCACCAGATTTAGCTTTTGATGGTTTTCTCAAATGGCCCCAAAATAGTTATTTTCTCTTCCTGATAGTATAAACAAGGCTTTTTGGAGTAAACGGCTTCCCACAGCATCATTAGCAGATACGTCACTTTTCTCGGGATCAATTTTTCTTCTCTAGACAATTAGAATGGGACAAAGATGAATTCGTCATTAAACTATGTTCTTCTCTATTAAAGCTCTTCTACTATTTATTCAATAAAAGGACAATGAAAATCCGTATACTCATCCTAAACGATGCGTCATCTGAGATGTACTATACGGAGACCACAGTCAAAACCACGTGAAAATCCAAAAGTGGTCTTTTGTAAGAGCATCACTAGAACATACTGTGATAAGAAGGGACTTTTAGAATGGAAGCAAAATTTTGGACACAAAAGGCTAAATTTGAATCGTATGTTGAGGTGAAAACGTTCCTCCTGAACCACAATAAATTACCCTTGACGGTTACAGAAGCCTTTAAGGGAACCAGTGGATTTGTTTTTGGTAGCAAAACTACTCTGAGCGCGACAGGTTTTCAACCTGGGAGCTTGATTTTCAATCTTTATTAAATCTTTTCAATAGACATTAGGCACAGCAAGTGTTTTTCAGTTTTAAAACTCTCTGCCTCCTTCGCGAGACTGATCGTTCAATAATCGAGATAATTTGCCCGGTTGTCTCAGCAAACTGCTCCAACTGCTAAGTTTAATTGCCTCCGCGGTGGCTTCCAACTGTTTTAAGCCTGCAGAACAAGAAGACCTTGTTGTCTGCGTTCGCTGGAGCCCTTACGTTTTCATTTTTCCAGGTCTGGTACACAGCCCATCACGACCATCATCAGCAAGAGGAAGCGACACTGTTCCTGGACTAGTTCTGTTCCAGCTAACTGACACCCGACCCTCTCCTTGCATTTATTTCCGTCTTCGTCCAAAAGTTGGCTCATCTTCTGAAGTTTACGTATGCATTATCTGGAGTAGGCGGGTGGTAGTTACACTGACACCACTCAGGAGAGAATTGAGGTAGCACCGGCTTGAGGAGAAGGCTCACTAGCTTTCCTATTAATGTTGACATTTCTAAAGAAGTTTTTATCCTTGCTGAGCTGTTGAAAGTGAGAAAAAGCCCGAAAGTGAGGGGAGAGAAAGGAGCAGCGTCTGTCTTGGTCTCATCGAGGTCATATCCAACTGGCCATAATCCTGACCAGCAGCTGCGACTCGAACCACAAATATTCGCACCGTCAGAGAAACAATGGGGCCTAGGTTAATTCTGGTCAATGACTCATCAGGACTACCTTGTCGAAGTTTAGCACGGACTCGCCAAGTGGTACTCTGACGAGATAGACTGAGAAGTTTGGCGAACAGAAAGAATTCCACATCATTCGATCGGCTTCTCAGAGCTCCGAATATAAAGATATCAGATGAAGAAGGTTGAAATAAATCCCGTTCGGGGAAGACAGCTTACTGTAATCACATTGTTAAAACTGGTCAGAGGAATATACTGTGCCTAGTCCGAAGTAGCATGTGTGAGGTAGAGGCACAGTGAGCGGGTCCCTCAACAAGCAAAGCCAGCTGTCTTATGAAAACCATGGGGTAAGGCACCGAAACGCGGTTGAGCCCGCGTTTAATAACCCGAGCTTTTTGGAAATCCTTTGCTCACTGTTCGCTTTACTTCCTCGTCCCCGGCTCCTGTTCATTTCCTTCGCCGTAGGCTATTACTCTAGCTCAGTAACGCGGCTTATCTCGCGTTCTTATAGCCCAGAACTGGGGGCCCTGCTGTCCGTGTCCGGTTGCCATTTTGTCCTTGGTGCCAACCCAGGGGTAGTTACGTTTGCAGTATTAAAGTTCGCGGGTTTTGCTCAACTCACCTAAACTACTCTGCCTTGGTATTCTCCACTTATTCCCTCCTCCATTTCCTTCCAGTTCTCTTCATTTCCTGCTTTGCCCCACAGGTTAAACCCATATCCCCACGGTTCCTGTTAGAGAGGCGGCTATAAGGGACCGCTTACTGTGCCGCCACCGCAGTTGGACTCAACTGTTTATGTAATTAAACTAGAACGTGTCAAAGTGATGGCTTTAATATTAAAAGATACCGTTCTAGTAAGTGTTGACATCCACCGTATGCGCAATACCAATGACTTGCAGTATCTACCGCACTCCCTCCGATTTCTCTCTCACACACACCCGACCGATCGACAGTCGTAGTCTGACTATGTCCACCGTATGCTGCACAGCAGGGTAGTGCAGTGACGGTGACATGCACGTTAATTAGTGTGAGTGATAGTAGCCTTTCGCTGCAGCTACCGAACTCTCTCCTCCTCCCCCACCTCAGCCCGGTGTCCTGAAAGAGTTAAGAAGACCGGAGGCTGAAGAGGACGTAGGTGGCTGGCACTGCCGGAGCTGCCCCTGGCCGTACCACTACATATGGCTCGAATCCCACGGAGTGGAAGTGCCAAAAAGGCCACATTAAGAAGGAGCCATTGCAGCCTAACTTGCAGTTCGCAAGTCAGCCACTCCACAAAAAACACACATTGGGCTGACCACGTGGTCCTAGTTTTCCCATCAGTTGACAACCTTCCAAGCCACGGCTTTTGAGCGCACCGTGATAGTTTCAAGCGCGTCAGATTGTTTATAGTGATGAAAATGCGCTGAGCTGTCGACCTCACTCTCTCCCCCACCCGCACAATCAGACCACCATCCGAGCCGGTCAGTTGTCTGATGTGGAAGTGGGCGCAGCTGCTGGTGACATGACTACGCGTACTACAGACACAACCTGGCCCCCCTAATATAAACAACAGGATTTCACACAACACGCGGTTGAGCTGCTCACATCTCACATGTGTGTGATAGCCATAGGTCACGTTAAGAAGGCGCCATCGCAGCCTGACTCTCAGATCACCTGTCAGCCACCCCATACAACATACATTGGACTGACTGCGAGGTCTGAGTGTAATTGTCAGTTGGCAACCTTCCGACCCACGGCGCTAATCGCCCCATTATATTTTCAAACTCAGATCTCACATGCAACAGAGGAGCCACATGGAGAAGGAGCCGAGGATCATACTTGCCTCTCAATCAGCGATGCAGACTGAGAGCATGTTTTTTGTGGTGTTGCGTGTGAGCAGGTGAAGTGCAGAGGATGATGAGGAGAGATGTAGTGTTTTGGTAGAGCCAGTGATGTTCTATCGCAGGTTTTCATGGAGACGCATTTGACCGAATAGACCCATGCTGTGTGCGAATATGCGTGGGCAGTGCGAACATTTGATTCAAGTGCGGCGGGTATATGTTGGTGCTCCTGGCACTGGTTCTCTGGTCTCTGTGGGATGGATTCGCAAGTGACCGACGAGGCCGATGCGTGATGTGCATGTGAGGTGACAATGAGGACAAGATAGGTCAGGAGGAGTTGAGTCTGTAGGGTCCTCTGCTGTGGGTACTGGTAGTCGAGCTCATGTGAGGAATATGGGAAATGTGGATGGGTGCGCAGGATGTGCTGGCATCAGAGTGGATTCCACTTTCATGGATGCGCATGTGACCGATCAGGCCCATGCGATGAGTAAATGCGCGTGGGCAGTGAGGGCATTGGAGGCGACCGTCTCTGCTGTGAGTTGGTACTCCAGGCACTAGTTCGCCAGTCTCTGTGCGATGGATTCGCAAGTGACCGATCAGGCCGATGTGTGAGGTGAATGGGCGATCGCAATGAGAAGAGGTTAGTACCGAGCCCCCATCGGTGGTACTGGGGGCGGTAGGGGAGGTAGAAGGTGGCAGGTAGTCGGAGGTGGCTACTGAGGTGGTGGGAGAGAGGGAAGTGGTGTTCTTTCCTATGATCGCCACAGGGGGTGGAGGAGGGAGGACGGTGTCGGTGATCGTGGGGTCTGAAGAAGGTGTGGCAGAGGTTAATGTTCTGGGATTGTTGTTGTTGTTGTCTGACCAGACCGATTCGCGCGCGGAATGTGCGTTGACAGCGTGGGCACGTTGACAGGGCTTGGTCATTGACGGTGTTGATCAGCGGTGCTTGTGACTTGCGAACCGCCCTTTTGACCTTAGTAGTGGCGATTCGGTTGGCCTCATAGATTGCTACACCAGTCTTCCCAGATCTTCTCCCATGCCGATCTATCTAGGGTGACATCCTCACAGCTCACTAGGTTGATATACAGTTGCTTCAGATATTTTTCAAAGTGTCTGGTAGCGTCATGTTTTGACCTCCCTGTCGGCGAGCTTTCGCAGCGACATCTGCGTATAAAATTGTTTTGGTAGTCACTCGTCATTCATTCTCACCAGGTGGCCGCTCCATCGCAGTTGCACTTGCATCAGCATGGCATGGATGCTGAGGATTCCGGCCCGTTCCAGGACTTCCGTGTCTGGGTCCTGCCTTGCCATCTCAGCTTCACTATTTTTCAGAGTCAGCTGAGATTGAAGGGATTCAGCTTGCTGGCTTGATTCGAGTTGACGATCTAGGTCTCCGCTCCGTAAAGGAGTGTCGTCAAGACGACGGACTTGTACATCTTCAGTTTTGTGTTCAGGTGGCCTGCAGCCGACCGAAGGCCTGACTGATTTTAGAGATCCGTTGAGCAACCTCGTCGTCAATACTAGTGTTGTTTGATAGCATGTTTCCCAAATAAGCGAAGGTTTCCACATTTTTGAGTTGAGAGTCGTTGATTTTGATTCGGGGAACGTTTTATTCCACGTTGGGCAGCGGTTGGGGCATGACAACCGTTTTGGCTGTACTGATTGTTAATCAAAAATTGAAACAGCCTGTGGCGAAGAGGTTCATGCTCCTTTGCATGTCCTCCTCCATCACGGTGTTAAGGGGACATTCGTCTGTGAAGAGCAGGTCATAAACTTTACCAGTATACAGGTGCGGTGAAGCCTGCATACGCAGACTGTTGAGCATCGCGGATAGCCTTGGTTACCAGCACGTCATGCCGATCTCGCCTCCGGACGAGAACATAGTCCAGCTGCTGTAAGCTGCGCGACCGAGGGTGCATCCACTTGACCTTCTTCCACGTCAGAATACGGAAGGTGTTGGTTAGCAGGAGACGGAGTTCCGCACACGTTCGCAGAAGAAGGAGGCAGTTATCGTTATATCTACCGAGACCGTGGGGACATAGCACTCCTTGCAAATGTGAGCAGACTCACCCAAGCAGCCCGGAGAGTATGGTGCGGGATATGGGGAAGGAGGATATTGTTGTTTTTTTGTAGTTTTATGACCACGTATTTTGCGAGCTGCCAGCCGCAGCCGGCTGCAGAAGACGTGAGACCTAGTATTTGTTAAGGGCACATATTCTAGCCCTTTCCTCCTGGAGAAAGAAAACACTACTGTCCCAAAATATGGCTGCTCGGACATCCCAGACGGCTGCCAAACTGCGCTATGAGTCACGGTTTTTTAGTGGGAGAGCGACTCGAGTTAGCCTGAGCCGCCTACGGGATTGCTATCACGCTCACCGTAGGACGTTTTGAGAGAAGGGGAGGTGGGAAGTTCCGGAGTCAGACATACCGGGTGTGGAGGCACACACAGCACCGGAGACCCTAACCTGGCTTAGCCCGCCGGTCGTGACGGTTGCCTGGGGTGTGGTCGTTGGAAAGAGTCCAGCTACGAGGAGCCACAGGTGAGAGTTTGGTACCAATTAGAGGCGGTCACAGGAGCATTCACCACCTGTACGAGACAAATGGAGTGATAAAATGCTAGCTGCGTGGTGCTACCCCTAACTAGTACCTCATAGACCACACACACTAGGCTCCGATGGCAGGGCAACGTTAATACGACTAAAGGTGGGCTCAGTCGCAGTGGCTGCCAAGGCTATACAACTCGTGTACACCTGCCACACACAACCCGATCCCCGTATAGTGTAACAGGTTTTCAAAGAAGTGGTGGCTCGGACATCACGTGCGTTACAGTGCCATAAAGACCACATTAAGATGAAAACGTATCAGACGTCCTACAGAGAGGAACGTGTGTATGTGCCGTGTGGATGCAGTCAAGTATAACGACCTCAGTCCCGGTTCTACAGTCCCAGTGAAGCGCCAAAAATAATTTAGACATAAATTTACAGAAAACAGAGTGGGTATGCATGGCCATCTTCCTTGGCTCAATACGGCATTCGTATACAACGTAAAGAACGCAGGAATGCGAACGAAGATTTTGGCCTGCACAGTACAGAAAAAATGTTGGTAACAAGATTACTGCATACGGTGGAATTAATGCTATAATCGCGTTGGTGGCAGCACAGAATTATTTAGCTTCTAAAAACAGCAGAATGTTAATACATTGTGTTTTGCCTAGTTCAACCGACCTGCAGTACAAAGAATGCGTCGTGAGGCAAACGGGTACCCTTATTTTTGGATAAGGCCAGCCATGTCACGACCGCTGATAAACACTTCATCATGCGGATATAGTAAATTCGTCGCCGTCATTGTCCAGCCACGTGACTCTGCGTCTCATTGGTCCGTAAGCTCTACTGGCGCATCGTGTGCGGATAGAGAGAGCAGGTAATCGAAACGCAATTCGCTTTCCCGTTCTGTGAATAGTAGGAAAGGAAACTGCCGAATCAAGCTTAGAACATTTTCAGCCCTTTAACGGTTAAGGGACTCTGATCCATCAGGAAGCTCAATAAAATACCCCACTTCATAGGAAGCTAGGGTTTTCTCTAAATATGTATTGGAATATTATCCGCGATTCATTTTATCGCAAATAAATGTAATACATAAATGGAATCAGGCAAAACTTACCCACCAGAATGAGCGGTACTGAGTAAATTTTTGAACTTCTTAACTTTTACCAGCTCATACAACATTTGAAGGTCACATGATGTATTTTTGTCTTTGTTGGTCTCAAAGCTATTTCACCTGTATATTGCTCCTGAACCAATTCTTAATAGGCGAACCTTTTTAAAGATCAGTAAAGTAGCTCAAAGTTTACCGTCCCTTACCGTTGCTTCAAGTCGAAAAAAATTTAAAACCTTCAAAGAGAAGTTAGTGCTCTAGTAACCGTGAATTAAGGGTGAAGATATGCTGGATAATCTAAAAGACCAATGCGTCAATGTGAAATAATTCGATCGAAAGAACGGTTTACATGAAACCTAAAAGCTTACAAAAGTTATTGCAAACTATTCGGCAATAAAATCCTTCCTACATTAAGTAACAGTTAACAGATTTAAAAAGATAACAGGAAAGCGAGAAATAACGGAGTGAAAGTTCATAGAGTCGGTTAAGATGTTGAGTATGTTTTAGCCTTCAATAATGTTAAATGAAAGTACTAATCTTTCCCCCAAAGATTCAGTTGTCTTACCACGTGCTGCATTCCACCGAGGAAAGAAATATTCACACTTGACTCACGACGGCCCCTGCTATGGAATTTAAAAATTTAGACGGCTTACATCCAGACTGACGGTTGTCTGTCCATGTTAGACCGTTGTATTTTCCAGTCGAGTATTGCGAGATATGGAAACGAACAAGCTGTGAAAAACTTTTGATCGGGTTGACATAGTCGTCCCGCTGTCTGTCAAAAGACGGATTTTTCAGGATTTTGGATGTGCTGATCACCTGCAATTACTTAAGCAGAAGATGTGAGAGATGTTGGTGGTAGCATTTAGCGCCCTTATCTTGCGCCTACACCAGTCTCTTTCCCACCCGGCGTTAATGCATGACACTCACTTAATTGATGTTCTTGTTGGTCATATTTCTTGGCGTAAATAATCTTACCAGCATAATTTTCTTCGCAGTCAGGAAAAAGCGAGTTCCGTTATAAAAATCACGAACTTACTCTTTTGGCCTTGGTGTATAATTTGTGTACAATTTTCAGGCAAGTTTGTAATCCCGCCATGATTATGGCTAACCAAGAGATCACAGGAAGTTGGATGTGTTTATTTTCGACCCGCATATTTCACGATTCATTCATTTTTATTCCAGCATTACTTTATGGAGGAGGAGTTAAAAGCATAATATGAGCAAGTTATCTCATTGATGTTATTGGTAGGGAGTTGTTAAAGCCGCCATTCTTGCAGACAATTTAACCCAATAGCAATTTACACAGAATCGTTAGTTAGTAAATTTATTACCTCGAACATTCGTGAGGATAGGTTCCAGTACCCAGTAAGCATCAAGAAAAATCATGAGTGTTCTGTTAAGGCTACTAAAATGCTTCTTACCAGGGATTTACATCCCAAATATAACCGAATGCATACTCTCAAAGCCCTTTAATGTAATTCAAAAATAAATACTGAGCTGACGTAGGAGTAGAATGCAGTATCGTCTAATGTGTATATATCTTACTAGCACATGTATACTACTGTAAACTTAGGTAACCCCTACAATAATTCATTGGGTGCTGTTTTATTTTACACTCACATTGAGTTTATAACCAAGAAATAAATTGAACTGTAAAATTAATGAATGACTTTTTGTTTGGTTAATGACAGGAACGTATGCTAGATAAATTTTCATATGAGACAGAAGTCATAAAACGAAGCTACAATTCAGCAAAACAAGGAAACCATATACGTACTGTATGTAGAGGACATCAGTTTTCAATCTTATTAAATTACGCAGAGATGTAAAAAGCATGTGTTCGCGCTTTCTACGAAAAAGGAATAGAAAACAAAAATACAAATTCTTATTAAAATCGTAAAAAACCGTAACATAATTTCAAAGCATTACAAATTATAAATTATAAAAAAAAAATAAGCATTTTTGCGAATGTTTTCTTGGTTTTTCATGAATTTTGCAGATCTGGGAAAAATTGGGGACCAGCATTTCTTACTTTTCAATGAAAATTTAGCAAATCCAGAAACGTGAATGCATGGTGTATGAATGTACTTAAAAATAACTGGTTTACTCAATTGTGATTATTTATAGATCTAAAAGTATGTGAAAAATAACTCTTTAGAGTGAATGAAACAAGAACAGTCAATTGATTCGCCACGGTCTTCGCGGTTTCAGTTAGCATTTTAGGCGCTACGGCCTTTAGGAGATAGGCACAAAAACCCTAAAACTCTGGTCAGTATTTCTTCGCGCTACATTCGTTGAGAACTCGAATGACCTGTTTTTCTAGGCATATCCCATAAGTGACGGCAGCTTCATTGTGGATTTAGTCCAAGCCGTTCATTTCCACATAAAAGGGTTTTTAGATAGTCTGCTGTCACCACAAAGTATCCGCTTTTAAATTCAGCAAAGAGTCCCATAACGCAGAAATTCCTGAGCTTATTAACATCAGGTTTTACGTCACGAGCGTAGAACTAATGCCCCCAGGGAAAGCTTAATTACTATCTTTGTGCAGGATCAACCAAATATCTCCTCAAAAATAATAATAACCAAGGAAGACAAATCAAACTCGCTTTAGAGATGGATAATTGGCAAAGATTTACTCAAAAATTTTCAATTTTGTATCCGGAGACATTAATCTGATACTGCCATGACTATCCACTTATATTTTTCGGCAAAGATACAGATATTTCGTGGAAAAGGTTTGTAACTTCTTGCCGAATGTGTGAGTTTCTTATTTTTAATTTTGCATGTTTTTGAGGATAGGGGGTATAGAACAAAACCGAACTATTCTACAATGTTACTAGCCGCCAATTGCATCTTCCGTGTGTTGAAAGCAAAAGGTTATTGACTTGGAACATGTCGAGTAAACTCCCGAGGTCAAACACGGAAAAACACAGTCGGAAAATGTGCCGAAGGACAAATTCAGCACACCGGTTTCGCAATTTTCCAGTGAGCACTTTACGCTTCATTTACGATTCCCTGTTGTGGGATGAACGCTTTTAACCAAATGGCCCAAATTAGTCTGAGCTATATTTTGTCCGGTTGCCAAGATACCCCACGACACAGTATCTAAGTATCCCAATTGGAAAGTGCTCCAAGACTTACTAAATACTACTGCAAATACTGTCAAAATTTTCATCAACACAGGCTAAGTTTGGTCAATTCAAGTGACCAGTACAATCGATCCGCGTAAAACCAAAAGTAATTTAAGTGCTGAGTCTGTACACACGTAAAGTAGAAACATGCAAGCAACTCAAAGACATGAAGAGAAAGATAATATGAATAAGAGAGATGAAAGCTCTTCGCACACAGCAGGCGGTGGAATCCTTCTGAAAGCGGCCTTGCAGATGGTAGAAAAGAGAGAGAGAGAGAGAGTGCGGTATTCACAGCACAAGTCTACTAACACTTAAGACAAACTCATGCGCTAGTTACCGCATCTGCTTACAGCCTGCTGAAGCACACGGTGGACATCTTCGAAATCAACGGTCGACGTTGTATGCATAGCAATCATCTGGATTTGACAGCAGTTCTTTCTTCGCAACGGAAAACTACTCCTTGTTCAGTGGTCAATTTATCAGTTCCATCGCTGTAAAATATTCTGCGATGCTTAAATTCTCACCTCAAAGCATGTGCCTCGAATCAAAATGATGAAATGATTTCAGTCTGCGGCCCTTCAGTAGATGAAAACGCAATGAGGCAAAGTTTCCTGCTAGTTGGGAGTGTCTACAGGTCAAAGCATGTTTGACCGATGTAAACACCTTTACAGTCTAGACATACCAGTGCGCACGCACCCCACTTCCTTGGCCTCCTACAAAGTGGATGGTGCTGACCAGTAGAGGTGAACAATCTGAACAACTGCTGGCCAAAACTGTGCTTTTCCCGTTACGTTACTGTGGTTTGTGACAAAATATTACCTGGTAATGCGTTCTGCCTTCACAAATTCTCTTAGAATCTGGTTGCTAGTTTTGGAAAATAGGTCAAATTTCATGACACAAACTTGCGTCACCGGGGTTAGTCAGACCACCAAACTCCTAATACCGCCCGAGGTGTTTTGCTGTTCAATCGCGTTGTGGAGATGCACAGTTGCGCCCGTAGTAAATATTCTCTTATGCGTATCCTTCAAAATGTAAAGTACAGTAAGTTGTCTAGTTCAAGATATGTCAACCGAAATTGTGAAAGGTGTTTTCAATTTGAACAAATTATTAGAGGTATGTTTTAATATTGCTTATCAGACAGTCTTATCTCAAGATATAGCAGTCGTGTCAGAATAACAGCTTTTGAACGAGCTTCTTTCTGACCGTCTGCAAAAAGCACTTCGAAAATGGCTCCTTACATATTAAGCATTTTTCTCATCAATTCAAATATATTTTATAGAAAATATCAAGAAAAATATTCTTTTCTATGCTATTTTGGTAGAAAATTATGTCTTCTAAAAATATTATTTCAAGGAAAGGTATCTTTTGGTTTTCAAAAGTTTCTAAGTATGATATTTTTTATGACCGTGAAATTTTGATTCATAAACAATCATATTTACGAAGTTATTAATGTTTCCTATCGAGTAGACCACGTGATCAATATCCATTGCAAAAAACTATGAGAACTATGTGAGCTCTTCCCCATACCATAGAGAAATGCGTAATTTTCCTTGGACAGAATACATGCAGCATGCAGGGTGGAAACCTTGAATTCGAGTGTACCGGCCGATAGGATTCAATATTATTCGGTAATTTAGAAACTATTTTTAAAAACCAAAATACAAACTTTCTTTAAGCGCAAAATTTGAACAAGACCTAATTTGCCAACCATGGAGCCCAAGAAAGAATACTTGTGTCTATTTTTTTCGATAAAATACATTTGATTTTTTAAGGTTTTTGAAAATCGGGGAGAAAATTCATGCTACTTAAGTAGCTATTTTTTATGGAGTGTGCTTTTTGTAGACGGTGACAAAAGAAACTCATTCAAAAACCGACATCCTGGCCTGATTATCAATTTTAAAACTTTACTCAAGTAATTATTTCGAATCGAAGACATTTCAGCATTTGGGTTGACGTTTTATGAGATAGGTAATCTACTCTAATTTATTTCCTGTTTAAATTTTCATCAAGCACATGCAGTAGGATAAAAAGCATCTGAAACGCTTGCGACAGCTGTCTAGAAGATTTGTCAAGCTTTGCGACATAACCAACGGGTAGGAGTTATAGAGTAACTTGAATGTGTTCGGAAAGTTAAAAGAAAACCAGAAAGGTAATAGGCTCAAAACATGCAGTCTATTTGAGGAACAAATCCTATAAACATAATAGGGAAACGGCAAAAAGGTGGTTGCGTAAAAAGTACTGAAAGACGGAAGTTTGCATTAATAACCAGCAGATTTGTTTGCATATTCACGTATCAGTCCTTTTTATCCGCATGCAGAGATAATCATCGTTGCTTGTGTGTAAATATTAGCAGCCTTTTTCTTACGAGTTCCAAGTAAGAACGACAGTACTAAAAACCAGTAGGTTGATATGGAAGAAGTCTAGTGAGCTGACAATGAAGCAAGCAAACAATGCCATGGTTGACCTGCAGGGTCGTATCCACCACAGTAAAACAAACAGCACAATTATGATATTATTAAAGGTAAGTTATTCCAGCACCTCGGCACAGTACCACCCTCCGAGACTGGACGGTGGCGACTTAAAGGAACATCAACGGATATACACAGGTCTAAAAATAAACTGAGTAACTCGACGACCTCGGAAGTGAACGTGACGTGCGCTGTGGAACAAACCGCAAGATTAAAACGTGATGGTATTCTTAAAGGTCAGTCGGTCTGTCACCTCGGTACACATGCATGAGGCAAAACTCAAAAGCTTTGTATTAGGCCAACAGAACGTCTGCAATCCAGTTGCCTTTGTGATAGCTGAATGGATGAATTTTCCAGAATATAAAAGCTGTTTATGCATGTCTTAACTATCCTTTCTTTCTGATGCTATTGCATTGTTCCAACGGGTTTGGCTCTAAAAGTGCATGTGAATATATAAGCATAAGTTCAGGTGGAATTTGGAGTGTTTGCTCGTAGGGCTGAGGCCAATTAATCCTGTCTTATGCTCTTGAGTTGACTTGCTTGAATTTTGAAGTCTGTGCCTATGCCTAAAGATTCTAAGGTTAATTTATCATCAAACAGCTATCGGATGTAATTTAAAAAGTTTATAAACCTGTAGGTTAGAAGAGATCTTTTGGTGTCTGGCAACGAAGATACCAACTTGGAGTGGTTCTCCATGCGGCCAGCAAAATGAATGCGCAAATCTTTTTAGGCTCGAGCTCAATTTTACTTAAATATTTGAAGTGACGCTTGAATCCTTTTCTTAAATCGAACCTGCCTCCTTGAAAGAAGCCATAAAGAGTACTCCAGGCTTTCTTCTTTCTATCGGTGATATTTATCGTCTCTTCCAACATTTTGGACTGCGATTCAGGGCATTTGATTGCTCAAAAGCAGAAGTGCCTCCTTTTTGAGCTTGCTGAATGTATTTTGACCTTGTGCTTCAGTGAATACATCAAAGTACGCTATTGAGGCTGCGCACTTACAAGCCGTCCTTTATATGCGCTATACCAGCCAAGGGTTACAACCCATGAGGCGACCTTATGAGATAAGTTCGCACACCTCAATGAAAGAAGTCATAATTGGTATGTAACAGTCGATCATCTTTGTATTTCTGCTCAGTTAAAACAGTTGAGGAGCGATGCCAGCGCTTTAATGCTGTGAAATTATTCACATTGATGGAATACTTTAGTATAGACCTTTTTCAGGTGATTTTCCTGTGAGTTTAAAGCAAATACGAAGCGAAACCTGGCCGACTCCTGATCCTGACTTGGATTCACTGGCTGACTCATCACGGTTTGGGGCGTGTTCATGAATGGCTTGCTTCGTGTTCTTAACTGTAACCCACTTCTCCATCCAGTTCGATTCCGTGACCTTGATAATAGGTTAGACAGAGGCTGCGTATATAGCCCTCCGATGGGTCACGGAAACATGAATAGCTAAGATCCAGGGAAATTAGGACTAGGGATATGGTTTGGGTGACGATTAGAGTTACGGTTAAGGTTTGGTTCAGGGTTTTCTGCTAGGGTTACCGCAAAGAAGTTAGAACCAGGCCAACAATTTTATGCGGGGAGTACCATCAGTGGCCCGTCGAGGGGTAGGGACATATAAGTAATTCCAACCACTGATAAAGACGACCTTTGAGACCGAAATGCTATGGTGATCTTTTACGGTTTCACGATTGTCCCCTCTCATCCGATGAAAATTCAAGCAGATTTTTGAAATTTATGAATTAGGTCCCTCAGACAAGGTAACTTTGTAATTCTGCTGGTGACAAACACACCATCCTAGCCTAGGCCCACAGAATTTCTAGACCTCTACTCATCTGTCGGGTATGAAAAGAGAGAATTATTATTGAGCCTCGTTCCAAGATGAGCCATGGCAGACGACAAAATGCAGACTTGTCTTCTCGAAATACTTCGAAATTCAATGGCTGTCAAATAGACAAATTGAGAAAAAGCATCATTACCAAAGTTTGCCTTCCGTTTCGAAAATGCGGTATTCTTATCCGTACGTTAGCTAAGCGTGAAAAGCAAGCATACCATTAACCCTCCACAACGATCAGCGGTACTGATGTCACACTATCTCCTTCGATGACTAACAATTTTGCCTGCAGTTCTAGAAAGTTCTGGTTAAGTGATCGACAAAGACTTCGAGTGCACATTATTTAAAAACGAGGTGCTTCGAGGACGTGGGCCTTCCTTTTGTATCACGGCACGTGGAACTACATTACTCGGCCTGCATCGTTTCGGAACGTAAACGGCCAGGGTAATGGCATCGAAAAAGCTGATGCTTTGACTTTGGCAAATTAGGGTTTCACACGCGAGTCCAAACAGGCGCAACTTCTAACCAGTTGGGAGTAGTATTATCCATGTGTTATCGCCCAGGCTCCAGCCATCTCCGCATTGACCTTGTTTTGCTATCCGCAAATGGTGACTGTGTGAATAAAGAGTGTAACAGAAGCTGAGTATGGCTGATTCATTATGAACAACGTCACGCCCACCTCGAAGGCCACTATCCGATTTGATGCCTTGCAAAATATTAAAAGGGCAAGGCTTTAATCCGTTCTGGTTACTCAGATTTCGCTCAGTTTAGCTAGGTGATATCGCACACACGGGACATTTGGTGTGATGTCATTATCATACCTGTGCCCTTGAGGTTTAAGGGTTTTTGTCCTAAATCCCTCTCTCTCATTGTGTATCCAGCGGCTATTTCGCAGTTTACTGAGGAATTTGCCTTGAAACTGTCAAGTCGTCCATTTCCAACTTCTCGGACTCCATGGCCTTTGAACCTGGGCTCACGCGAAGCTCTCCGGTGCTTCCCTTCGTCTTCGACGTCCTGCATCGTCGAAACCATGTGTACACACGTGAAGATCCTAGCTAATTCTCAGCCTTCAGTACTATTCCCATGATATTTTCCTTTTAGGAACTCGTCCGAAGGGCTGAACTGTCGCTTGTTTTACAGATGCCTTTCTGTCTGGCAACCATGCGGCCACCCCTCCTCTCAGTAACTGTCGAGTACTTCAACACACCCATTTGCTCCCTTCTTCCCACCAATCTTCGATTCAGTTTAATGGCCAGGGAAACGTTCAAGGACTGTTCGCCCGGGCTACCTACTTTTCGGAGGAGGTCGTTGTTGTTCACCTTGACAGGGTTCATGTGCATTTCCAATAGCTTAAATAAGGCCTAGGGCAAGTCTCAGTATAACTGTCTGAAAACGGTCTTCCATTTAACTGTTAGGAGGCAGTTTGATGTGTTTTGAACTGCGGCCCTCTCAACTAGCTTCACTTCACATTCCTATCAGTTAATGTCCACCTTTTCGGTACCCTGACGTTATCCTGTCATCTAACCACTCATTCTTTCCCAGTGTTGAACCATTTTTTTAAAAAAGTTGTAAACTCCTTTAATGTATTCGAAGTTTGTCCTCCTATCATGATCCTTTTGCCTCTACTCCAGTAATCTGTATATGGTATCACTCTTCCTCGCACATTTTACGGTTTTGTTATCTTCCAGTTTTACTACGAAAGCGTATTTTCAGAAAGCTCTATGCTGCGTTCTGCCTTCATTATTTCCTCTAAGACGATCTACAGTCGACTATTTCTGACAAGCAGTGTTTGGTAATTAAATATTTTTGTTGAAAAATTTTGAAATGTTTCTCTATTGACGTGAACTTATCCAAGAAAATGTGGCCTAACAATACTATGAGTGGTTTTTGTTCCTTACTTGGTCCATGTTGGTAGAATGAGGCAATGGCTCCGTAAAACAGAAATTCCAGGTGTCATCTTAAGCCCATAAACCTCAGAAATGTAAAATATCGTGAATAACATCTCGATTTCACGTTAATTACGACGACTAAAAAACAGACACCGAAGGTGAAAAAAGTAACAAACGATGGCTTTTCATGCCCGTCCAACTGGCCTTTTGTAGTAAACGGTGGACATACTTTTCGAGCAAAACAAAAGCGCGTTATTGCAAATTACTCTGACGCTGGACTTGTGTCGTTGGAGGTTTTTGCAAAGCCGCAAACTATGGAGGCCCAATAAGAGGAAATAGTAACTTCAAGTGTTTTTGCTATGATGTACGTGCGTAACAACATCTAACCTTGAAGAGTTTTTCATAGTAAATAAACCATTCAGCAGGCACAGTGCACGGGACAGTCTTATTTTTAAAAAATTTAACGTGAGGTTGGATTTACTCCGTTTCCTTTTCGTTCCTTTCCTCAAAATGTCTACAGCTCGAGTTGCAAAACACCCTCTCACTAACAATAATATTCATATAAAGCAAAGCTCTCGGCATCCTAGATTTTTTGTCTGAGGATCCTTCTCAACCTGTTTTTCAGAAGGAATCTTAAAGTTATGGGTACGCCGCTGCGTGCTTTCTGGCTCGACCTCGACTATCCAACAACACAATCTTGAACATGTATTTCTAAATGATTTATCCCCCATATACACGTGTATGTCTGGTCCTTTTGTAACTGGGACGCAGTGCGAATGGGAACCGATGGAGAACGTTCGATTACGGGTGAACCGAACTACTTAGGATTAAATTTAAACACACGTCGTACTTTCGTTGATGGACGCTGCCTGATCTCTAACGGAACTTACTCGTTCCGCTCTGCCCTGGAGCTCAAGCTTGAGCCCCGCCAGCGGCAAGGGAGACTGGAACGGCCATTTCGGGTTCATCAGCCATCATCAGCCAGTCATACCAAATCCCAGGTGGTGCACCACCCGGGGATCGAGTAAGTAAGTGAGTTCCATTAGCGATCGGTGAGCATTCGTCCATGAATGTCAATATTCCCTATCTAGACCGGCAAGCCAATGGGTCCGTGGCTCAATGGTTACAGCCTCGGATGATGCACCCCCTTGAGTTTAGTGATGGCCATTCTAGTCTCCTCTGTCTTTGTCGGCATTGTTAATCTACGCGTCATACTTTGAGGGAAGATGGTCCGGTGGCCAACGTTGCAACGGCAACCAACCCTTAGGGCAGATAGTGTAAACTGAATTATATAATAATGTACGTTTTCGTGGCAACGACAAATACCATATGTTGAGAAAAAACGTGTAACGTACAAAACGAAACGTATTTCCGGGACACTTTCTGGGGGTTGACTTGTAAAAGCATTACTTACGATCGGCAAAGCATACGAAAAGGAATGCCATAAGGTGTGTGAAAAGGCACTGTTATGGTCACGTAAACGAGTAACATTATTCACCTAAATTTTCCGATTAGTTTTTTTACCTGTCATCAGATATATCAGCAGGTGGGGTTAGTGATCGCATGTGTGGGCATAGTGCGGGTGCAGTGGCGACACATAGGTACTAAGATTGGTAGCTCTAGCAGGAGTCTCACCATTTGTTCATTGTTAAGTTTAGTTTTAAAAAACAGACAAAGTTTCACTCGTAAGTCCCTAGTTTATTAACTCCATGCCGTCTGTGAACGAAGGCCAAAGCATCCAGGACTAATATTAGTTTATGAGCTCTTAGAGGCAACTGTTACCGAAAGAGACTAGAGCTACTGGAATAACTATTTCTGGATTAATTTATCTCGACATTAGTAATTGATGCCTAACTTTATGTGCCGATGCACTCAAGGCTTAAACTCGCATCTAATGGTGATTGAACAGGTAATTTCAAGGCTTTGTGTGCTTGATTTACTGTGTACGACAATGATAATTAATAGAGCATAATCGAGAAACAAGACCGTTCCACGCTTTTTACCAACACTAAGATGATAAATGAATTATTTTGTTGCATGCACAGACACGTCAACTATCAAGAGGACCCTTAAAATAGTTCAAGTAACATATGAACACGAAAATCTTGCGGTCCGCCTACAAGAAATGGAATATCAATTTCTTCTCATGCACCTCAGATATGGCTGTAACATCTCAGTTCGTGAAACAGCCCAAAGTGGAATGGAGAGGTCAATGATTTCGCACTACACAATACATACTTTGTGGATCTGATTGTATTTGTTCGCTTAGCCTGCATTAAATGATTGAGGCTCTTAGCGAAAATGCGTTAAAATCTGGAATTTGACCTTCTACCGAGGTCGTGAAACAGGATCAGCTGACCTCTGCTTCGTGACGAAACCCAAGACGTCCACAAGGGTCATCATTCTTGCAGGCACGACGACCTGCGCATTCTACACCTTCGCCAAGCCCTGAACTCCGAGTTTAACCTTCATACCCACCTGAATTACATTTTGGTCAAAACCTGTGCCAGGCGGGTACGGCTGCCTTTCTTTTTTCGAAAATGGTGGGACTGTGACTGCACCAAGGCTGGAGTTTTGACCTGTTTGACTCTGTTTTTGGACCATTAGTGACCAGACTGTCGAAGTTATTGTTTGCCGCCCGATACTCCAGCGACTTTTTGACTGGGATCATAATTCACCCCATTAATGCTATCGAAAAGCAATAAATGATGGAGATCGCTAACTTCGAATTTTTACTATTTGCTTTTGAGATTATCGCACGAAAGGCTGGTTTTAGAGCAGTGTTCGGAATTGTTAGTTGAAGAAACCGAGCAAACTGACGGTCATAAATCCTGCTGTGGATGTCAGACCGATGGTACATTACCGGCTACATACTTTATTCAGATCGAATTTTGATGCCCAAATTCTGTCGATGTTATGGTTACCTGAGTAATTCTCCAAGTAATATGGTCAGTCAAGCCACAGGACTGCGCAGGAATTTAAGGCTGTTGTTGCAGTTTTTTTAATAAAAAAATAAGACAATAGTAAACTTCGCATTTAGGGATTATTTCTGTTGATAAGGTAGTATGAAAAAATACGAGGGAGGTCAAAATGGTCATCTCTGGCTTATTAGCCGTTATCAGCCAGTCATATCCAAACTCAGTCGCAATCACCTGACAATTGAACCCAGGACCTTTGGTCATTGAATGTAACACCTGGGAGTGGGTTTTGCTGGCCAACGACGTCAAACAAGCCAGAAATGGTCATTCCGGTCTCCCCTGTCTTCTTCGGTAATCCATAATAGGTGAATGTTACAAGTCGCTATTTGACCACCTAAGAGGGCTCTAAATTTTGCCCCAAACCACAACGGTGGAGCATGTTTCGTAACCAGATTGGCGAGTGCCATACTATTATTGGTAAAATTGTTTTTGTGGCAAGTCAATTTTACACCAGAGGAACACCGTCCGAAATCATTATTTAACCATGCGTCTGACTAAGAAATACGTTGCCAAGACAAGAGTATGGGTTGCTCTAGACTGAACTCGAACAGAGTGACACAGTATATACCAACTCAGAGAGCTTCGCTATAAAGTTTTTCCATAAAGTAATTTAATATACATGCGAAGAAACGAAATTCAGGAAGCAGTTCCGGAAAACTGCCCGCGATCGTTAGAAAACGACATTTGCTGGCTTGACATTTCGGATTATCACGTGAATACATCGTCAGAGACGCTTTTTTACTGCCATCGGAAGCAGCGTCTCCTGGTGCCCTTCTGCATGGCAAATTATCCTGCAAGCTTTCATTATAGAGGGAGAAGGCCATTGCGCTTGCAAAATTAAATGCAGGCAGAAGAAACATGTTTTGACCAGCCCGCGGCTCACGCGTTTGTCAGCTCTCCCGCGAATTTCAACCTAGTCGAACGTAAAGATACAACTGGGCACCGTTAAATAATCTAAAAACCTTGCGGCTGACGTCATTCCTCCTCAATGCTGCCACATGTTCAGCCATCCGCGACAGTATTAATCTACCAGTTTATGCAAAATTGTTGTTTGCACGCAAATGCGACATATCTGTTATACGACTCCAAACCTCTCCTGTCGTGGCAACGGACCTTTCGGCCTGAGGAGGTGGTGCCGATAGATGCCCTCTTGTCTGTTTGCAACTCCAGCTTCAATTAATGCGAAAGAGCGGTAGACGGATCCCAAGCATTTATTAACATGTGCGAGCTGTCGGCAAAATTTTACGTTGTTGTGGCATGCTCTATGCTTATGTTTTCCGCATTCACCTGTTGGAAAGTTTGCGAGTGTAATAATTCGTTCTGAGTACCCGTTGAAGATATTGCAGTCTTCTCCTTTAGTTCACTGCAGTGTGTTTTAACATGCCGAGATCATGGACTCCCGCAAATCTGCTTACGGCCACTTTTAAGCTTTCGCGCCTGAGCAGCCTCCCCTTAGGTAAAACAGATAGCACAATAAGAGTAAATTTCATCATCAAAATATTACGGAGTGCCTCGTAACCTTCCAAGGCACTGAGGTAAACGGACACAAATGCGATATACTAAAACAGAAAGGTCTGGCAAGTTAATAACCCACCCAAATTCATTTTTACGCCATATTCATAGCGTAAATAAGCGAAGATAAATCCAAAAACAGATAAAAATAGCTTATCTGACTCATTTACGATTTAAAAACAGACCAACTCAAAGCAACGAAGTATTTGTTGAGGAGGTAGACGTGATCGCATGGGCAAGAGCTTTATTTGCCTGACGTTTCGGATTTCATCAGAGAAGGGAAATTGTTAATAGAATACTAGAAAATTGCTTTGGCAAATTCTCGTCAGACCCGTAGAGGTGTACAACAGAATTCGAGCTTGTGCTAACTTCCCGGAGAGGTATCTTTTCCGTAACCTAACACTTTCCCTTTCATTTACCCTCATACTAGCCGTAACCGTAATTCCACGCATAACACTTGCCCTTACCTTAATCCTAGCATCACGCCTAACCGCAAACTGGACTCAAAACCATAACTTTAAACCTCACACCGATTTTAACCTTGACTCTAACCTTAACCATAAGTTTACATCACCCTGGAATTTGGTGCAAGGTCACCCGTATTACGGGGGTAATTTTTGCGGTGCTCTAACAAAAAAGAACTCAGATTATATCTATATATACACTGTTTGGAAATGTTCATGTGTTTTAACAGGTCCCCGTGAACAGCTAAATTGTTTGCACTTAGCCAAAGTCCACGAAAAGCAGGGCTTTTAGCTAAGCAAATTTTGGCCACGGTAACCGTCATGCAAGTGCAAGATTCTTTTCTACACAAAGGATCGGGTAATACCACCACCGCCTTGTATGGTTGGTAGGATTTGTCTTAAGAAATTTTGACAGCGCTTTTGCGGCAGCGAATTTAGACGGCCTGACAACCAGTGTCTACCTGTGATCAACCACAGCTAAAAATTTTTTCTATACATTATGTTCGGTTGCTCTCATGTCCCTTAGAATAACTGTCCATCTATCCGAGCAACGTTAACTTGCCCAAGGAGCAATTCAAGAAGTATTTATGGTCAAAGAAGTCGTCTGAATGAGCAAGTAAAGGAGTCTTTACGGTCAGAGAAGTTCTTTTAAGTGGCAGCCTATTTGGTTGTCCACTCTGTACTTCCAGGTGCTAAGATCAGACGTCTGACAGCAGAGAAAGTGCAGCCCTCTCTTGCCTAGGACTAAGTGAATAAAGCTTTACTCTCTTACGCAGTAGTTTCACTGGCTTTCGGTTTATTTTCCGACTAGGTGCGCCACCAAATGTTTTTGGTCGCTGATTATCATCAGCCCAGTGTACCTTCATCTGCACTATGTGGCATCAACCGTGAAATTTGGCTTAGTTCACAACACCCCTATAATAGCTCGGGAACCGATCAAGCAAAGAATCCGATTTTCATTGACGGCCTCAGTTTAAAGGAAAGCGCTGAATAAATATTGAAATAAGCATCCTGTTTGCTACTCATTTTTACACAAGCAGACAAATAACTGACCAAATAAAAAAGTACAATATCAGCACCGTAGCGCTTGAAAAAATCACTTTAGATAATACTAGATTAAATCTCTTCCAAAATATATTGCAGTTTGCTGTTTTGTGCTTAACAATATTGTTAAAATAATGCTATGGGAATACGATGTATTTTCGTCGCTGGACTTTCTAAGAGCTAGCTAACTACGTCTAAAAAAATATTTTGCTCGAGATCATGGGCAACTGCGTCGCAAAAATGCACGCTTTCCTAAAATTAAACTTCAAGACACCGATTGGTGTTCGATCAATTGAATACCAACTTTAAATGCAACTATTGCAGTGCCATTTGTGTATATCATACAAATATTTTTTTAGTAAAATTTCTCTATAATTCCTGGCGAAGTTGGGATGTCTTGGTTCCCAAGACGTCATTAAAATAGATGAAAGTACTGTCGTTAAAGTTATTTTCAATCAACTGCCCAAAATGCCAGGTCCAAACAGTAACTGTTATCATAAATTGTAAAATAAGAAAGATTTTATTTGTCTTAAATCATATTATGGATCCTAAGGCATTCTTGTTTCTACTGATGACAGCCTCACTCATATTTTTTTTATTCTTTTAATTGAGTTAAAGAACCGACGTATAGGATAAACAACCAAAAGAAAAACCTAAGGTTAAATTCTCTTGATAAATGAAAAAGCTCTTCAAAAATTCTGCCTTTCAAATAGCATTTTGCGTGTGCATGCCTACGTTGTTCATCGTTGTCAAAGTAAATCTGTTAAAAAGCCCATAAGTTTTTGTCCGTTCATTCGCCTTTCCTGCTAACAGTGACAGCATTTCTGTTGTAAATGAAGTCCCCCTTGTCTAGGTATTCTGGAAACGTCTTTTTTCAACATTTTATGTTCCAATTTTCAATTCTCTAAGCATACATTCGCTATAGTGCGGCAAATAAATATGAAATATTTATTGAAAGCAAACGTGCTGTCATTGAACAACGAAGTTGAGAAAACAATCTTGCAATATACTCCATGGTTAAAATGACCATTTCGTGCAGCATTTTGGTGCTGGCCATTTGCAGTTGCCTGAATATTTTGCATCTACATAGGGAATCCAAGGGGAATTAATTAAATGCTTGCCTTTCGGTGTTATTATTTTCCTCTAGGATATAAAACTGCCTAGATTTTACAGGACCATTTTTTTACAGATTTAACACCTTTCTTTGTTCCAAAAATACCGTGATTATTCACTTTTTCTCAATTTTTCCCTAGCCTTCAGTTTAAAAAATGTTTTCGTGAACATTGATAATGTAGAAAGGTTCCCTCTACCAAACGTTCACGCACGGATAAGCCAGCGTGGTTTACGCCAATGAGCAGCGTGGTAAATTGCGGGGATTTAAAGAAGGCTTGATTTCCGTCCAGAAGCACTTATATTAGTAGAAAAGGTAGCTTGACATTATATTTTTTGCGAAGAGAAGTAGCATTTTCTGTAATGTGCTAAGCTTATAAGCAAAATGCAGAATTTGCAGGGTGGCCCAAACTAATTGTCCGGATATCGCTCATCACGATTAATCAGTTTAGTCTCCGTTCGTACGCTTTTGTCGACTTCATCCGGCGATCGATAATCTTACATTCTTTCATGACCACCGGCTGACTTTCATATAAGACCGTGATGAGATATACTCATTGGTTTTAGGAAAAATTCGTCCCAAATATTTTTCCAAACCATGAGGACGTCAAATTTTAGCCTCTATTTTAAAACATAAAAGCTTCGTTTATTAGTAAAACATTAAAACAAATCACTTTGCTGTCAGATTAAATGGAAATGTCACCTTCAGCAAATTTATCATCTGGAAGGATCTTTTTGGCGTCCCCACCTAAGAAAAATGATTGATATGTTAGGACGATCTAAAAGTATCCATTATTGTAATAGCGACATCTCTGAAGGTTATTTGTGAAGTTAGAGGTGGAACAATGCCAGCGTGTCATCGTGTAGGGTTCTATTTTTAATTATGTTCGCAAATCAGTCTTTTAAGCTTACCAACAGAAATATTAACTTCTTGAAAACCGAATATATATATATAGGTTTTGCACTGGTTCAAGGTTTTCGATTTACGATATTTGTGCTTCATTAAGTAGCCACTATATTATAATTCCCCTATTTAATCAGGCTGAAATGACCACTCTCGATAGCACTATGGTGGAGACTCGTGGATCAGGGCCTTAGTTCCCACAACAACTGGGGTCGGCTATAGCCGACTGATGACGGTCAATAAGCCTAAAAGAGCCATTCAAGGGTTGGTTGTCGTTGTCGGCAATCTCTTTCTTACGATATCACCAGCCATTCAGCGGCTGCTGTCGGGACTTGAGAGTAAGCCCCAAAGGACAAAAGGAACTAGCAAGTTCTGTTACCGATCAGTGAGTGCCTTGCCATCAAATAAAAGTGAGACTAGAAGGGCCATTTTGGACTGATTACCCGTCATCATGAGCGTTCATCAACCAATGTCAAGATTCTTAATCTACGGTGAGAGGATAACGAGCCCAACAGGTTACGAGTTCGAGCCTCGGGTGGTACGACCCATAAAGTTGGGTATGACTGACTGATTACAGCTAATAAGCTAGAAATGGCTATTCCAGTCTCCGTCGTCTTAATTGGCAAGGTTCATACGCATATTTTCACTTAAAAAGTCAGGGTCCACTTTATTCTCCAGCCAGACTCAAAACATCGTCCCCCAAATCCGTTTACTCATCGTAGGACTCAGTTCAGTTTAATTTAATTTAGAACAATAATAGGCGCGAGGCTCAAACTCTCCAGATGTTTGCAGTTTGGAATCTCACGGTTGTGCGGGATGCAGGAAGGATCCTTGTGCGCACTGAGAATGGGAATGTTTTGACTAACTCTGCGGCCGAACGTGAGGCACACTTTTTTTGTCAAAGGCCTATAATTTGTTTTGATGTTAAATCGTCGCAACGCTGCTTTGATTAGACTTTAACGTCTTACCGAGTTCGCCAAATTGTCTATAAAAAAACAAAAGTGACTTCTGAGTTCAAGCGAACTAACAGAAGGCACAGACGAAAGTGCTTTATCGCAGCGACGAGTGCGTACACGATAATTTTATGCATAGCGGTCCGTTTTGTCACAAACAACTTGAGCGCTGGCTCTGTAATTGCTGTGACCTAAAGCTACTTACCCGGGCTCCTGCACATGAACAGCAGTAAAATAACGGTGAACAGTATTCCCTAGGCAAAAGGTAGTTCACTTCTTTTCACCCTGCCCCGTTTATTTTTCACCGCACACGAAATTTCAGTAACACGAAATTACTTTAATTTGTTGGCTTTGGTCCACCCAATCTGAGCTCTGCCAACCCAACTAACTGGCCAAATATTTCTTTCTAATCAAGAAATTCGTTGGTTGCTAAGACGAACTGTTCGGATAAGTGTACGTTTTTGACATGCGGCTATGTGCCACAATAGGCGAAGCAGCAAGCGTTGACAGTATAGCTATTTTTTGCCGGGAAAAGTAACCACTTTTCAGCAGGTTGTGTAATGCGAAAAAATATGACAGTAAAATCTTAGCCTGAAAGTGGCATCGGTTGTTTGTAGCAGTATGCCTGGTTGGGATTTTCGCATGTCTCCCTGCGTGTAAGATGGTTGTCATTTCTAATTCAACGGATAATCAGGAGCTAATGTATTCGTAACTAGGACACCAGCGGACAATAGTTCAGCAACTATTATAATGGATCTATGTGCATTTGTCACCCTTCTCTTGCTGAAACAGATATGTTGTTATTTATCCAACACAGAAGGCTGGTTGTAAACAGGACGTGTACTGAGGAGGAAAAACAACACAAGCCAGGAGTCTTAGGGGGCACAGCAGGATATATGACAAAGTGGGAATGTCATTGGCTGAAGGGTGACCAGTCAGAATAAAGGTAGTCAGGCCATGCGTACGTGACCTTGAAAGTTGATTTGTCGCGCGTGGGGTGTCATATCCGGACCATGCGAGTCATTTTCACTGCATATATTACCAATGACTTACTTATAGGGTTTGTGTTGTATGCTTTCCCCATCGACTGGCGATATTTCCCTGGGATAAAGATGTTACACATCGTTGTACGACATTGTACAATGTGTTAATTTGGCCAGTCCTCATATTAGATGCAAAATGCCACCAAGAAAGCCGTTTAACTGGTTGCTGTTCAGACAGCGAGACAAAGAAAACTCATATATGCCCACTGGAGGATATTTATTTGAGTGTGCCGAGTTATGTGGATACGGCCCAGCATCCTGGAAGTAACTTCAGCTGGTCTTCCTCAAAAATTCACTACACTGCTGTAAAAAGGGCAGTGTTTGGCCAACTTTACCTATTAACATTTGGAAAGCTACTTAGTGCAAATTGCCCACGAATCGGTGCTTTGTCGACACCAATAGAGTGAAGGTATTTTACGTCTCGTAACGTACGTGTGCGCGGAGGAAGGACTTATCCGCGTATAAACTAACCCAGTTAATTAGCCTATTTGGCACTGTTTCGCGGAACACATATCTTGTATGAACTAGAACCCTGTGTAGGACGACTGCCTTCAACAACTGAGCATCACCTCTCGCTTTATTCATCTAACAATTTTCAGTGTTTACACCTCACCTCAGTAAACAGATTCGATAGAAGGTCATTACGTACCGCCCTCTTGGTGCCACTAGCGTCGTTTTCACTCGTCATTCACGATTATTTTCTGTTACAGGAGCGGTAAGATGGCACCATAAATTGGTACCTGACTGCATACACAGAAACCAAGCGTCAGGCATGACATCGGACGCTCTAGTGAGCGTCCGAAAAAGGCCCTTCTTGTCCAAAATCTGGATAAAAAGAAACACAAGGCGGGAGAAAACCTAAGTGGTCCAGTTTCCAGACAGGTTAGTGAGTGAAGGCCCCGCTATTCATGTGTTACGA
This sequence comes from Schistocephalus solidus, assembly GCA_017591395.1. Taxonomy (NCBI): domain Eukaryota; kingdom Metazoa; phylum Platyhelminthes; class Cestoda; order Diphyllobothriidea; family Diphyllobothriidae; genus Schistocephalus; species Schistocephalus solidus. The sequence continues at coordinate 95,303 of WEDG01001442.1, read as the reverse complement.
GGAGTAGAACTACGTGGAGGTTCGTGCATCCCTAGCGTCTTCAGCGGTCACTTAGGGCTGGTTAAAATGCAAATACTCGGAAGCACGTCACTCAGATTGGTTCGCACGATTGACGGGAAGTTAGCGCCCTCTGTGCAGACTGAACGCCTGGTAGGGCACGTGATGCTAGTTACCAGTTTGCAGACACCTAGCTGAGTTCTGTTCATACTGTCATTTGGAAGTGTTTGTTTCTATTTACGGACCCAAGGAGCAGCAGTTGAAAGGACACTAAAAACTTCCAACAACAAAACCGTACCTTCATTAATCCGCTTTATCCTTCACCGAGTTTGGTTAAAGTCATAAATGTACTGTCAACGTGTTGTATGATAAGATTCGTGGACGCAGACCCGAACCCGGCATGTGATTTGCATCCGGGACGCCTGATCGGTGTAGATGCACTTAAAATCCACGGGGCCGCTCACTGCGGCATTCGGTGTTTTAATCAGTTATGATCAATTTTGTTTTAACCACTCTCGAGTCCCTGAAGTGGCAGTGAAATCAATTAAATTAACGAGGTCAGCCCATCGTATAGGTCAGTCCCAAAAAGCGTAACTGATAAGAATGCCCTATCCTCAAATAATTGGTGCAGTTAAATATGCGTTTTAAATACGCTCTATTTAGGTACTATTTTGTCACAGAATTTTCACCGATATTCTCCCCATGAAACAAAAGGGGAATAGCCGCGGCCAAGCCAGGAATCACATTTAACGGCTATTGAATTAAAGGTAGACATAACCCTCGATACAGGGCAGATATGCCCGTCTTCTTTTGGCCTGGGTTGGATGGTCTTGTTCGTTCCAACTGAGAGACTGTGGAGCTTTTAATATCAAGCGAGGAGCTCTTTCTGGGTCTAGAAATTTCAAACGTTTTATTTGCAAACGCATTGAATCCCGCAGTCAAGCTATTCTAGCATAAAAGATTTATGGATTAACTGGTTAATGCGTCGTTTCATTTGGCTTAAAAGCTGCTTATCCGGACAATCCATGCATATGATTGTGTTGGGTTAGTTCACCTAGAGTCCATTGAGTTCCGGAAGCCTTTAGTGCTTTTTATCTCATTATTAAACATTTGAAAACGGAACTCCATCTTAAACCTGCCTTTTAAAATATCTTTAATCAGCAAGAACGTAATATGAGAGAGAGAGAGATAGAAATACGCTTTATTTTAAAAGTAAAATTCCAAAAATTTCAGCAAAAAAGGTCCTCCATTCACCGTGAAGAATCGTCCTTGAATGTGCCTCAAAATATCAATCAAGTTGGACTTCCTTCAAAATGTTGCCAGCGTCGTGCGCTGATGACATATAAAAGGATTCACATGCGAATGGAGAGCAGAAAAGATGGCGGCTCAATTTCAAAAGCCCGCAACCCAACACGGGAAAAAGATAGTTCAGCATGTAATACGCGATCGTAATACTTGCAACGCTAATCCTTATTCTATTTATTGTGCTCGTTAGGGATAGCATTAGTTGCCAGGGTGATAGGGTTACACAATATTTCGTTGACGGTAGGAGGACCGAAGTATCGGGTCAAATGGCAAATTTCCAAGCGACGAGTATAAGAACGCCACGGCAGTTTCAAAACGCATCCGTTTTACTGTGATAATGGAAGATCCCGTCAAGGGTCCGAATAAAAGTAGGTCAGATCAGCTAGGTATGATATCGCACATGTTGTTCGGAGTGAGATAAAACCGCCGGATCTCATAATCCGCACACTTGTCGGGGCAACAAACTATTATGTGACTCTACTAACCTGGTAACTAATGCTTACCCTAACGAAAACAATGGATAAGGTTTGGATTAGGCTGGCACTCTCATTTTTTTTCATTTAGACCCATCCATCAAAATCCTATTAACACCGTTCACGTTTAATACGCTGACTAATCCTTTGTACCCTGATTATCACTACGGGTACACCACAACTGATAGTGAATAAGTTGAGATGTCTTTTTACGGACATCTCCAGTGATGGTTATTTTGAAAGAAACCCCAAATACGATTTTAAAAACTGGTCAGGGAATTGTCCGCATGTGACCAGTCCTTTATAACTAGTAAAACGTTCTGCTTTGTTTAGAGTCTCATGAAAAAATTAAACAAAGTGGGTTAAACTTTGGAGTTCATGTCCTCAAAAACACCCAGGGAACACTTGGGGATCAACTGATGAACTGCTAGTAGATGCGTCATGCTGTGCCGCAAGGTCAGAAGAACACGCGTGTTTGGGTTCTGAGCTGGTATCTGTGCTTTCACTGTGGAGTTCGATTAAATAATAATAAAATATCCGACAGAAAACCACGATTGAGGAGCGAAAATCGTCCTCCTCAGCACCAAAGGATACCCCAAGGTACCATAACAATATTCCTTGAGCGCGATAAAACCGATTCATTAACCATTTGGACAACTGTAGGGTCCTGAGAACTGATTAACAAGAAACGCACGCGTAGAACTCGGAAGTTTGGGTGTGTCGGCCGTGTAAGAGATTCCCAGATCTCGAGACAGCTATAAAAAACGATCACAAAGGTAGAAAATGTAGGGCTAGTGAGAGAGCGAGAGATAGAGAGCTGCACATATCGCGTATGCTAAACCACACAAGGTAGATCCTGCGCGCTGACCAGGTCTGTGGTATTTATATTTATCAAGCACAACCGAACCGGGTTCGACTATAAAGGTCGGGCAGGTTCAGAGACAGTATATGTGCGAATAGTTTTATTATAGTTTCCAAAGAAATTAATTTTAACGTTTATAGGGCCACACTATGGAGGAGCATACAAGCCAACAGTTTAATTACTCAGTTATTCTGCAGAACTCAAAATTTAGGATTTAAGCAGCTTCTCCGAGACGTTCGGACTACACCATTGAGCTTAAAAATCATTTTGTTCCTGATGTAGGCAGAAATCATTATACAGTCCCTTAAAAATGCTTTTGTAAGATATACACACTTTCGTCAAAAAAGCGGCAGTTTCGAGTATCTTTCATGCTACTTGTAAGGTTAAGAAAACGAAAAGTGTTACGGTTGGTGAAAATTTCAATTAAAAGTTTAAACAATTTTGACTGGCCCCTTGATTTACCCAGACTTATTAAGGATGATGAGTGTTCCATCCGTCACTTCGATCCATCAGCATATCTATGTTGCACCTCTCCAGAGTGTTTGCCATCCTTTTGATGAATAAAGTTATTAATATTTTGCAATCAAGACTAAATATGGCCTGTAAAAGGATTTATAAGTAATATTATTGTCTGGTAAAATAACTAAATGACGTGTTTTAAGGCAACACTGCGAAGCCATGATAGGAGCACATATCTGACCAATCAGAATCGAACTAATTGGAAATATCCTTTGACTTCTCTTAGGGTAGTTGGTAACAGCGACCTGACGATTCAAGCTATAAAGCCGCTGTTGGTTTTCTTTGGCACTGTGGGTAGAGTAAGGCGAGGAAAACATGGCTTACGTCTCTCTATCTTCCTAATTGTTCGATCCTAATTTCTCATGGATTTGCGCACATTCTGCACCTTGACTTAAAGTTACGGGAATATTCTTGGATGTTTTAATTACCTGTTGTTTTCTGCAACTTCTTACCACTATTGAAATTGGCGGGGCACGGAAGAAGGCATTCTAACCAGGAATGAGTGTTTTACAATGAGAAATTAAAATTTCTTTCATTTATGTTAAAGCACCTATTTTAAAAAGGCAATGTAACACTCAAAATAAATGGAGACTGCATCTTGAGCTTGTTTGTTCAGTTTAAGTAGGACAGATCTATCAAGAACGTACCACGACGTATATGATCCCTGACCAGTTTCTCTTCGAGCAAATTTTTTTTCTACAGGCGTCTCGATTAAAATTCAATTGTCTCATCCAATCCCGGTTTCACAGCCTGAAGCGAAACTCACAAGAAGCGACGAAATAATGCTGATGGTTATAACGTAAGACAACTGGCACCCGATGACCAAAACTGGTTTACAAAAATTAAATACTTGTGCGTACTAGAAGCAAAAAAACAGAAATAAATAATTCGAATGAAAAAATATATTTTATAAAATATATATTGGTGGATGGACGTTTACCGATCGGTTACGGGATTTACTCGTCCCATTCTGCCTTTTGGGCCCACCAGTGGTTAAAATTATTGGCAGAATGGCATGACCGACAAACACATAGAGCCTAAAATGGTCATTTCTGACTTACTAGATGTCGTCAGCCAGCCATATGCAACCCAAGGTGGGGCAACACCGAAGGCCGTGGGGATGCTGGTGGGACTCCAGAACGAACCCCAAGAGAAAACAGGACAAGTGCATCTCGTACTCAACCGTTAAGCATCCATCCACCAACGACTAATATTCCCGATTGAAACCGGCAACATAACGAGCGTGTAGCTCAATAGTTAGAGCACTGGAATTTTAATCAACCGACCGCAGGTTTCAGCCTGGCATGGTGCGCCGACTGGGAATTTGTGTGGCGGACTTTCGAAGGTTTCATTCTAGTCTCCTTTGTCTTTGTCAATAGTGTTTTTCTGTCTAAAATATATATGAATATGTTGAAAAAGAGATGAGTATCTACAAATGATCCTTCTCAATTTGTCATTATATCGCTCGGAATGCATACCACCTCTGATCTTAATATAAATATATCCATGATTAAACGACATACGAATGCATAAAAACAAATAAACTTAAAGTGCATACTGTTCTTTAATATGTTCAATAAAACATTGAAACGCTTTCAACATAAAATCGAAGGAATATTTTCAGTGTGTAAAAACAGAAATTCGAAACTTTTTAACAAAGTTATTGTTAATTTGTGAGTGATGCTGCGTGGTTTAATTTTGGGCTGATGATTATATGGAAATTACGTAGGTAGACTAGCATTTTTCTTAAAATCCGTTGCTTGATGCTTAGTTCCTTTAGAAATTATTCTGATAGTAGATAACTTACGTCAGCATGAAACAAATTTGCTTTACGGGCATCCTGGGTAAATTTGCACAGGAAAACTGAAAATATCACTGAAGAACTCTTTATGAGCCATTTTAGAAGTTCTAAAACGCAAGCTTGCTTGATGACAGCTATTTGTGCCACATGGTGTAACCTTGCAGTCGAAATAATAAAAATCAACGTACATGTGTAAGTTACTATTTTTACTGCAAGTACGACACATAAGCTGCGCATCATAAAATGTGATTTTGAAAATAGGAAGAGCGGCACGTAAGTACGGATTTTTGGCGGTTAAAAACTACAAATATGTCCAAATTACTCGATCCTAGGTGCTTTTGAGAATGCTTTTATAATTTTCCATAGGACATTTAGCTTCAAGTACCGGTGACGTCTTAGGCAACGGACATACTTTGTCATTTGATTTAAGTTCTGTTGAGGTCTTAGTCAGAACATCCTTTATTCAGAATTCACTTGTACCCCCTAGAAGACAACAAATACTTCAGTAAGACTGGACGACACTTGGGCGCAACTTACACCTAATTCTCTTAAATAGGTCAATGAATTCTGGCATGTCACCTTGGGCTTTGAATAGGAAAGCGTTTAGGATTTTCAAAAAGCTAGATTCCATTTTTTCTCTTCATTCTAATTAGTTCCTTCCAGTAATTGAATCTAAATCTAGATAACATAATATTTGACATCAGTTTACTTTCTTTGTTTTTTAACCTTTAGACTTTAAGCATCTAACCACTTAACCCAATGAGGTTCAACCGACACGTTCTCTCGATAAAACAGGAATATTTGAGTGACATATGATGAGTTATTTACAGTAGTCATTCGGTAGTTTTAGGAAGGCCTCTTGATTATGATCGGTAGTACACTATTGAGGGCATCGTTCGATTAACCGTGTGAAAGTCTGCGGTAAACAGGGATATGGAGGTAAACCTCAGCAAGTATTGTAGGATCATATGCTGAAATGGCCATTTTAACGTTCTAGTCTCTGTAGGTAAGGTTTTTTGATTGGTATGGTGATGGTCTGCGTTGCCTGATGAAAAGTTTTAGGACAAATTCGTCTGCCTATTTTTTTCGGTTGGTCAATAGGAACTTTCGTGGGACTAAAAATACCGGGAAATCGATTAAGGTAGCATATGTTTACTCTTCACCATTTTCCACTATAAAGAAATGTTTTTATAGTTCTCGTACACTTCACCTACACTCACCGTCTTTGCCCGCGTTGTCGAGTTAAAAACTACTAGTGAGTAAAGACACCTAGCTGGAACTCGTTGAAGCAAATATCATGAAAAATCGTAAATAAATAGCTTTGCTCCACTTATAAGTACACTTTTCTTATTTGACGTTTTAAGCTCAGCTCAATGTAACCAAACCGAATACTTCGTTTCAAATACCCATTTTCTCCTTGGTTATAAGATATTATCGAATAAATTGCAATGTGCGAGAATATTCGTAACGTTAAGCCCTGATGTTGACTTCACTCAGAAGTTATTTATTTTACGGCAGCATCAGAATAGTTAATATTCCTTCCACGAGAATGACTTTTGTCCCTGTGGTTGCTGGCATATCCAACCTCATATAATCTTCGATCAGAAGGTCAGGGTACTCTATGGAGGATTCAGTACGTAAAGCCTTTTGCGGTAATAATGGGAAGGAATGGGATGAAACTTGCCAGTAACCGGGCATAACTTATACAAGCCCTTCTTTGACCAAGAACTTGCTCAACTAAGTTAGAAAGCCAATTCTTACAGTTTTTCCTCAAGGGTAGCGTTGATTGAATGACCGCCAGGGGTCTCAAACCGGCCTACTTCCCTGCCTAGTGCTAATTGAGAATGACGCTATGGATAAAACGGATACAGGCAATAAGTCATTCGGTGTGTGGATACTTTAAGGAGAAGGAGGAGGAGGAGGATATTAAATGTTTGGTATTCAGTCAATACAATCTAACAGCCCAAGAAAGGCAGGTGTAAGCTTATATGCTAGGTTGCTAGTTCAATTCCTAGCTCTTTCACTGTAAGAAGTAAAGGTGGCAAGAACAGTGCTACCCCGTATAAGCTTACTTCTACAAGCCGGAAAGTTCTGGAGTGGTTGCTGACAGGTTGCTATTTACGGACATCTTACAATCACGTGGCTGTTGCTTCTGCCTTCTGCAAAGGCGCGGAAAGGCAAACAGGTACAGAATGGACTGTGCGCGCATAACAGGCCGCGAAAGGGCGCAAATTATTGCACCAACACGTAATGTTTTTAGAGATATATTCCATACGCAAATTGCAGTTACTTTTGGCAAAGAAGGAATCAGTTTCGCGTTTGCGGAAGCTATTTCGGTAGTGCGTAAACTGACGGAAAAATTAGCAGGTATATATATATATATATATATATATGCGTAGGAGGAGGAGGCTTAGAGAGGTAAAAAGCGATGAGGATTGCGCTTTTGACCAATAAGCTATGGGGTGACCTATGATGCAATTCGTTACGGTGTATACCAACCGATTCCAGCGGAAATTGGTAAAATAATCACTTTATTCTGTTAAAAAGCCCACAAAATGAAACATTCTGTTCCCCAACTAAATCAATTAAATTAATATAAATGACTGTTTGCAGTTTTCTCTTCAGCAAAACATAAGAATAGATGACAGCAAAGGTCTACCCCGTTGAAGAATTTTTTCTTTTGCAACCGCCAGACCTATATATATATATATATATATTGCTAATTGAAGCAAAAATGCGCGTCCCCGGGCATAAATCAGAAGAAGAGGCGATCACGGGAACAATATATATATATATATATATATATATATATATATATGAGAAAAAAGGCGATCTCAGGGACTATAGGTGTGTTGTCCTGACGTTTCAAAAGCATACAAGCTTCCATCGTCGAAGGTGAGTATCGTACCGCGTCTCACAGTATTTATAGGGGGTGATAGCCAGTTTGTAACACAGGGTTGATTGTACGGGTTTACCTTAACAGTGTGCATTATAGGAGGACGAAGTGGGGAGTCCCTAATTGGCTTTGGCGTTCTTTGCCGGCATACACACAGGAATCATCTCTGTAGCCACCGGGGTGAAGAAGGGGGGGGAGGAGGAAATTGCTGTCAGTTGACATATCTCTCGTTGAGGGGGGCGGCCATTGTCTGGGTCCGCATTGACCTTAATTGGCGCCCTGGGTCGATAGTCATGTTTATGTCTTGAGTGCATGTCTCCTCGTCTGTCGGGGTAGTAATTGATGCGATGGCACTCATGACTGCGCCTTCGTCGGCCCCGAATTGTGGCGTGGTTAGGTGCATATCCATCCTAGGTTCTCATGCGGTGGAATTCACGTTTGGCCTAATTCCATGTTTGCTCTTACGTTCGATGAGCTGCGCCCGGAGGGCCTGGTAAGCTGCCGGAAGGGCGACACAACGGTTGATGGACGAAGGCTCCGTGTACCAGGCTTTAATTGTTTCCCTGGTTACGCAGTCATTTCCTCGACCCAGGATTTCAGCGCTTTGGAAGGCGAACGTGTGCCCAGAGTTTGCACAGTGTTCCGCCACCAGGGAAAATGGGTCCATTCTCCTCACTGCCCGCACGTGTTCGGTAACACGGGTCTGCAACCGCTTCCCTGTCTCTCCGACGTAGTTAACTTCACAGGAGTCACATTGGATCCAGTAGATGATGTTTGACGACTCACCTCGTGGAAGGGGGGCTTTCGGTCTCATAACTAGATTCCGAATGGTTGAATCCGATCAACGGGCGATTGCGATCCGCAGCGGTCTGAGGAGGCGGGAAACTGCCTCAGAGACGCCGTCAATGTATGGCAGTGCATGCCAGACTTTTGGCTGTTCTATTTCCAGATTTTGTCTTGGTTTGGCCAGCCTGCTGCACTCGATGAAGTTACGAGGGTATCCGTTGGCCATGAAAAGGCGCTGTAGGTAGCGGAGTTCTGCCCTTTTGTCATCCGACTCGCTGCAATGTGTTTCTGCCCTTCTGTAAAGAGTTCGCACACAGCTGCGTTTGTGGCACAACGGGTGCTTACTGTGGTAACTTAGAATTTGGCGTGTGTTGGTCGCCTTCCTATTAACCGTAGTTTTTATGTGCCCGTTGGGTTTTCGATGGACAAGAACATCCAGGAATGGCAGTTGGTTGTTAATTTCGGCCTCTATTGCAAATTGGATGTCCGGGAAGACGGAATTCAGGACGCTATGGAATTCTTCGATCATTTCTTGTTTGATGATGACGAACGTATCGTCGACGTATCGAGTCCAAAACGTTGGCCTGTAGTTTTCGAAAACCAGAGTCTCACGCTTTTGGAGAACTGCCTCAGCGATGAAGCCCGAGAGCGGCGACCAACACACAATAACGAGAGCGTGGTCTACTCGAAAAACTACAGTCCATATTACTACTTTACGCTTTTTCGGTAGTTATTAGACAGTAATGTTATTATAAGTCGACTATGGTGGTTAATTTAAACAAAGCCCATTCAGCTTTCAAGCATCAAACCACGTAAACAATAAGTGTCATACGTGACGGAAAGTGTGTTGGTGGCAGTTTTTCAGGACACGCTGTTCTTATTACCACGAACCCCGCCTGATTAGTTTGCTTACCTGACAAAACTGGTCAAAATTACTTACCCTTAGGTGATATAAAACTTCCTGGGTAACCACTCACTGCCTGTGTCCGTACCTTCTACCAAGAAGTTTAAACAGGTGGCAAGAAATGACCTTAAAAATTGACCAACCCAGAAACTTTTCGGCAGTCTCCTGGACGTACAGTAGGTTCCCTACCTCATGACATGTCAACCAAAATGCTGATCTGTGTTTTCGTTTGAGCAAGTAGGTTTGCAGCCTAATCCCAAGATATTCCAGCCACGTTAGGATGCCGGATTTTGAACGAGAATGCATCTTTCTGACTGTCCACAAAAGCGGTCGCTCTAAAAAATGCCTACTTAAGTAATATGTAATTTTCCCATTGATTTCGATGCTCTTATTAATTTAAATATATGTTACAGAAAAAATAAGCCAAAATATTATTTTTGTACTCCTTGGATAGAAATTGCGTCTAATTCGCATGTTATACTGGAAAAAAGGGTAAATTTCACTTTTAAAATGTTTATAATTATAAGATTGTTAAAGGCTGCGGAATATTCAATCATAAAGACATAGAATCTGTCAATTTTTTTTAGTGCCTATAATGCATACAACATTTACATTTAATGAGAAAGGTGTTAACTCTTCTTCAGAGCGTAGGGATATGTGTCATTTCCTTTTAAACAGCATGGATAGAGCACGTAGTTTTGGAAACTTGAATTCCAATAGGGTTCAAAATTATTCAGCAATTTAGAAAATTCTTATAAACCGAAACGTACCCTTTCTTCAAGTTTAAATTTGAAGAAGACGAAATTTGCTATCCAAGAAGCACAACAAAGAACATTATGTGTAGGTTTTCTATAAAATATATTTAAATTCAAAGTGAAAACTACATAATAATTAAGTAGCCATTTTTTTGAAGAGAACGTTTTTTGCGGGCAGTCCGTTAGATGCATGCTCGTTCAAAAGCCGGCATTCTACCGTGATTGAAATAGCTGGGGATTTGGCTGCATGGTAATCAGAACGAAAACCCTACTTAAGTAATTTATTTGAATCGAAAATACATTTCAGAATTTCGGTTGACATTTCATGAGATAGGGAATCTTAGTAGTAGTAGTAGTAGTAGTAGTAGTAGTAGTAGTAGTAGTAGTAGTAGTAGTAGTAGTAGTAGTAGTAGTAGTCGTATTAGTAGAAGCATTTTTAGTAGTGGTAGAGTCAGTAGTAATAGTAGTAGTAGTAGTAGTAGTAGTAGTAGTAGTAGTAGTAGTAGTAGTAGTAGTAGTAGTAGTATTAGTAGTAGTAGTAGTAGTACTATTAGATGTGGTAGAAGTAGTAGTACTAGTAGTAATAGTGTGCCCCCTAAACTTGCCGCGTGGTAGATGCGCTTGACAAACACGGGGGTCAAATTAGGTTGCGACAGGTGTTATTATTAACTGAGCTAAGGTTGCATAAAAATACCGACCATGGGGATGCGTGTGCCCAACTTGGGCATGCGTATGTGCAGGCTCATGCCGCACAACCCACTGTTTTCATTTTATGGCTATGGTGGGATATTATTCATCTGTACCTGACACCGCCTCCGATCTTCTTGACAATGTCTTGACACATGGCAGAGTCGGATAAGGGATGAACATGCGGTAGATGCAGTGAAAGTCTACTATCACTTAAAACTAACTTGCGCACAAGTCACCGTCCTTGCACCACCCTTCTGAGGAGCATACGGTGGATACCGTTGGACTACTACGGCCTAAATGACTACTACTACTACTACTAGTAGTAGTAGTAGTAGTAGTAGTAGTAGTAGTAGTAGTAGTAGTAGTAGTAGTAGTAGTAGTAGTAGTAGTAGTAGTAGTCGTAGTAGTAGTAGTAGTAGCAGTAGTATTCGAGAAGTCGGCTAACAAATGCCAAGTGAACCCTTCCGAAAGCGAAGACACGCACGGCAGAAAACAAAAGACTACTTGATCTTCTCACCAAAGTACTGTTAACTAAAAGATTCGACTCCTCTCCTGCCAATCGACGTCGACCTGGCCGTACAGATTTAGATAAGAAGGGAAAGTCAAGCTCTCCGCGCTGCTCTATCAACAGCAAAGGGGGAAATAAGTAGTGCCAATAAACGGTCACCTGATCAAGGACCATTATGTGCTGATAGTTACCTCGGATTTCTACTTCAGTTTTGAAGTACGATAACGGGTAAAATTACTCATATGGCTCCCTAAGTAGGACATAGGCAGAGAAACCATTTGCACTACAGGTGGCTTTGTGCCATCTTCCAGGAAAAGTAGATTTAAATTTAAGGTAAGTATAAGGGTAAAGTTTAGGGTGAGGGTTACAGTTGGTATTAACTTTAGTGTTAGGGCTTAACGCAGGCTTGAAGTTAATACTAGGGTCACGGTATAGTTTGACGTTAGGACTAGTTTTAGAGTAAGGGTGCGGAAATAATTGCTTTTCACAGCGCCACCTTTATTATTTGGATGGGCGTTCCTATTCCCATGTCTTGTATTGGGGGCCATATAATTAATCGCTGTATATTCAATAAAGTCCTACCACTTGCAGCATTTTATCCTGCAGTTTAAATAAAATAAACATGCGAAGAAGCAGTGGCCAAAATTATAGCGTTTTCCTGCGAAAGAATGATTCCTTGTCTTAACATTATGCTTGGCTGAACTGAGATCAAGGTATGACTGACTGATTGCTGCAAAGGAACCAGAAACGCTCCTTCAAAGTGGTCATGTAACTTTTGGCAAAATCTCTACAATTTTTTCCTTAAGGTCAGTCGACTGGCCGAAGAGGTTTCAGGGTGGCACTCCAAGGCAAAATAAAATGCGTGCGTTTTGTACGGAAGGAAACACAACCAAATGAGCGACACTAATATTTTTCCTTTACGTATTTTCGATAGCAGCCAAAAGTGTGAGACAAGTTCTCGGTAATAGGATATGTACTCAATAACAAATGCCGTTGAGCTGCAATATAAATATAAGTATTATCGCTTCCTAACTCTCACCCATACCTAACCCTTACCTGCACCTTAACTCTAACAGTAACCATAGCTGTAAACTTAACCCAAACCTTAATCTTAATTCTAACCCTAGCCTCAGCCCTAATCCTAACCTCAACCTTAACCCACACATTACCTCTTATCTCCCTGGAAGTTAACGCAGGGTCCCAAACTAGGAGGGTTCCTATACCCATGTCTTGCCAAGGATGTTGTTCGGAATGCGAGAAGTCCTCCCATATCGTCAGGAAAAAACTTTCTACTTCCTTTTAGCATATTGCGATGCAATTTCACAGAACACACCTCCACTGGATGCGTCATCAGACACGGGTTGCACATTCCAAATGCTTACGTAAGTAGACTTGTTATAATAATTATCACTCAGAATAATCCCAAGGTTATTCGGTTATGCCAGGATACAGGCCTTTTCGACCGCCAGCTAAAACTCAACCAGTAAAATAACAACTTGAAGAATATGACTTTTTCCAATTGATTTTCCGTGTCCTTTTAAACACAAATAGTTTTTAGAAGACGTAAAAAAATTTATATTAAGTTGTTTGAAAATTATCTCTTCTTCAAATTTCATATTTGATAAAAGGATTTGTTCGGCTCTAAAAACCTTTCTAATATCCGGGTGAATTTCAAACCCAACCTGCGATTTTACTTGCATTCGCAGTTTCAAAGCTAAAATCTGCCTACATGTCGTCGAAGAAAATCCATACATTTATTTACGCTATTTATGAGGTGTCATATAGTGCTGATAAGAATTTGCAATGAACGTGGACAATGTTGGATAGTTTATTAGCAGTATTAATAAAACGATACAATGCTCTGCGGGTGGACATTTCAAGCTCTTAAAAAAATCTTGTAAGTGGGAAATTTTTAAGACTGAAAGATAATCTTTCTTCAAGTATGAGATTTTAAGAAGACGTCATTTCCTACCAGAGGAGAACACAGGGAGATTTTTGCGCATGATTTAGATGGTGTGCAGTTCATTTTCTAACTCGTGAAATCTCATAAATTTCCCAATAAAATTCCCGTTACGTAAAATCAGATCACGTGTTGTCCCCGAAAGCCTTACACTAGTAAAGGAACTACCGTTCTTAAACAGAAATCATAGTGTGGATTTCAAATAAATATTCTATTTTTAGAAATAAAAGCTCTTTTGTAAAGTGGAAAATTCCGAAAACATGACAAATCTGTGCAACACGTGAACTTAAGTTTTAAATGCACAGGGAACCTATCCGGACAAAAAAAGGAATAAATAAAGCAGCGCAAGTAGCATAACTTTCGAAAATAGTTCTTTAGTGAATTAAGCACAGGCACATTCTTCTTGAGTACGGCCTAAGCATAAAGTATATATTCCAACACGGTTTCACGTTATTTGTCTGTTGTGCTTCCGTTTCTTTATTGTTTGGGAGGCGTTTGACTAGGGTAAACAGATTTTCACTTGATTGTGCCAAAAAACGACGTCACAGAATAAAATAGGGCATAAGCTGACAGGCCAGATAGTTATCTAATACTTTTAAATTGATTTGGCAGGCGCAATCGTAAACATACAATTTTTTGTATATTAAAAGAACTTGTCTTGTGTCCAATTCATTTATAAGTATTCCGGATGTTCAATTAAGAGGCGTTTCAAATCATTTTCTAATTATTGATGAATAATTTATTATTTTCAGTGTTTTCAGTCGATCACTCATCAATGTGGAAACTGCTCTATGTGTTTATCAAAACCTCAATATTAAGATGGTTTCTTAATGCATTTACCGAAAAACTGCGTTTTTGGGCATTCTTTCTACTGCAACTGGCCGTTTGAGTTATATTTTTAGACTCACAGAAGCATGAAATCTCGACGCTGAGAAAATTCACGTCCACAAAAAAAGTCGGCCACTAGTATGACTACGATCAATTGAAATCGTGCTATAATGGGCCGCTTTTAAACTATGCTTTCATTGGATATTTCCCTGTTAAATAGCAGCGTAACTTACCATTTTTATGGTAAGATCAAGGTAAAAAGGAGAAAATTTGAACGGTTTATTGACTTTCCTGAAAGTTAGGGATAACATGTCCGAGCAAAATGAAAGAACACACTTCCCGTTTTATATTGGAGCGTTTAGACCCAGTTATAAGATTGCAGGTTTATGACAGAGTGACCGAATATATGCTAAGATTTTGCAACAAATTCCAATCTTCTGCCTGTTCCATTTCAAGTTTCGGTATTCGTTCATAGTCAACTGAAGATAAAAATTTCTTAGACATCTTTCGCGTATGGCGTGGCAGAGGCACCTGAGAGCGTGTCAAAACATCTCACAAGTATTTTGTTTAGGATCCCAAATATCAGTGCAATAAACCAAACTATAAAACGCCACAAATTTCCAAAAGATAATTTTTAAAACTAAATTAATCCTTATTATTCCAAAAAAATGCGATTTCCTATACGTGCATTTACCTAGTTTTCGTCAAGGCGAAACCACATTTGCCCTTCTTTGAAGTGATATATTTAACTTTTTCCGGCTAAGATTAATATTTGCTTATAGTACAAGAGGCGCAAACAATAGGGGTTGAGCCAGAAGGTACAATAGCCTAGAAATATTCCAAGAAATCAAGAAACGTCTGAGTTAGCCCCATTTTGTCCCGTTTTCCTTTCCAATAACTAGAGCTGAAAGAGACTTTTCTTTAGTAAAAATCTTTCTGTACCGCAATTCAAATTCAAAACAACAAAACTAACAGCCTCAAACGTGTTCCATACTACCACTTCAACTTTCGATCACGACATTTGGTTATTTAAGCAATCTACTGTATATTTGAATCTATCGAAACATTTAAAATCAATCGGAAAATGCACACTACTACGGCCCCCATTTTTTACAGTGTGGTTTTTTTTCAATTCGCCAAACCAAAGTCTATTCAACAGGTGAACTTCTGGCCTGTGCGGATTATTTTGAAATTTTGCTGCAATTAATATATATGTAATATACTCTACTTAAGTAATGTTTTCGACTAGGAAACACATTTGAGAATTTTCGTTAAAATTGCAAAAGATGGAACATCTTTTGTATGGATGTCGCATTCACTCGCCGAATTTTACTCTAAAAAATCAAACTTTAGACTTCGAAAGAATGCCATTCCGGCAATAAATAACCTCACATTGTATTGTAAGAAAGAGCTCGGAACATCTAATTCCTACGCCAACCATCCACCCTAGACAAGTCCAGTGACAAACTTTGTGCGTGCCTAGGTGGATATTTTTGGCTGCGTATGATTACATATCCCTCTTAGTTATCTGACAAAGTGTAAGTTTGCATGCTGTTCCCATTTCCGAGTTATTTTTAGGAAAGTTTTGAATGCTTCAATCCATATTCCTTTTTATATTAATCAGGAGCTGCTTTCGTATAGGCACTTGCTATACCAAAATATATATGACATTGCTGTGGGCTCTCCTCGTGGACCTCTATTCGTCGATTTTTTCAGGCAAGCTGGATAAATTTCAGCTAAGTGATCAAAATAATAAACTGAGACTACGGCTACTTCTTTGGTAACATATTTGTAATCGCCACAAGAGAAACCAATGTAGACGCACTCTTATCGGCTGTAAACTAAGCACATTCGTCCATCAACTTCACGTGTGAGGTGGAGACGGTAGGTTTGCTGTCTTTCTCAGACGTCTTTCTAGGCAGAAGACCTGAAGGTAGTGTCCGAAACGAAAGAAAACCTAGTCTGGACAATATACAAACTTTGGCAGTTTCGTACCTCTCCAACAGAAACGCAATCTAGTCCAGTGTTTGGCACAAGTGACTAGAAAAGTTTGCGCGGTAAATATTATCCAGGAGAAGCTTAGAAAGCTTTAAAACTGTTACCGTATTGCCGCAAGACCAGCGAAATCCACCACACTTACTGTGGAAAAGTAAACACTATTTCTCAAAGTGGCCGGTGGGATGCCTTGTATGGCCGGCCAAAGAGGACACTGGAATAGGAATCGCTCCGCCCGCTTAAAAGAGGAGGGCCTATACTAACTTTTACGAAGGGTATATATTTCCATGTTTTGACGATAATAATAGTCCTAACATAAAACTTAGCTGCATCCTTACGCTTAATTATAACCCTACCCTAAACCTTAATCGTACTCTTGACACAATAAAAACCTCATCCCTTAGACTAATCTTGACACTAGCCCCAAATCTGACCTTCAGCTTAACCTCAAAGTTAACCCACAACTTAACCCTAACCTAAACTTAATCCTAAGCATAAGTTCCTTGGAATGAAGTGCACAGTCACGTGTATTCTGGGCGGTTCCGATTCCATGTACTGTTTAGGCAACCATCCAAATCCTCCTTACCAAGGGGTGACCTTTCAAGGGGATCCGGCAAGTGAACTCCTGAACAGACGCCGTGACCAAGCAGTTTCATTAACCTTCCCAGCAGCGAGACTTTATATATTACCCTCAATCAACTCTGTTTTACACGGCGAGGGTTAGGATGGGTTGTCAGCTCAGACCCCTTCTATGTGAATTTACTCATTTAATTGCTTCTGTGGAGCAGGTGTTAATGGTCGCAAGAGTGGGCGCCCATCCAAAAGAATAAAGAACTACTTCCCGGTATGGCAGAGAAAAGGGAAAGTTAAGAGCATAAACAGCGCTATTCTCGCACACAATGTTGGTCCCGGGTATCTTGTGGATCCCAATGAAGCCATCCGTGTGATTTATCCCGTCCCACCAAATTACCTCAAGCCAATTATTTAGCGTCCACTAGCAACAGCTGAAGTGAATGCCGGCACATTGAGGAAGCCGGCCTTGGCTCCACAAAAGAACCTCTTGTAAGCTCCGGATTTAGCATGGCCAACGATCGCTCCATCTCTTTCCTCCCCTTCCCTTAGAACGGTTCTAACTAACTCTCAACGCCACTTTACCCACTGCCTGCTATCCCCCTTCCCCTATTCATACACCACATTTATATGAACAGACGAACATTATCACGTTCCATATAACTCTACTTTCCCGGCAAGAATTTATCGAAAGCACGCGTGTGCTGCCAATTACTCTTTGAATCCTTTACTGGGAATTTTTGCGACAGTAAAATGCGTGCTGACCTTTTCTAAACCAACAACTGGAAAGAGGATGGAAGACCGTCCATAGGTATAAAACAACAACGTTCAAGGATTTATATAACGTAATTATTGCTTATGCTTTCCTAGATTTCAAATTTTTGGTCCTATTCAAAAGGGCACACTGCCTTAAAAAAAGGCCAGAAAGCGCACAAGGACTTTCCTTATGAAGTAATTACTTAATAGTGCTTTTGTAAGTTTTTTCAAAACTGTACATTTTATGACGAGGACTCCATTCGGCTGAATGCTAATAAACATGAGAAAGCACTAAGAGGGCAAGCGGATGACAACTTAGGTGCTTAAAAGCTAATTTTTGTCGTTCAGCGTCAAGATCTGTGATTGGCAGCCCCTTTCTCATCTAAAGTGGGTGCAGGCGTGTGAAACCCCTAAACAAACTCAAACGCACATCCTCAATTTAGTGCGCTTATAGAAAAACATTTAGTCAAGTCAACAAAAAAGTATGAGTAAAATCAGCCCTTCGCGCTTTTTGAATGAAAAGCACGTAAAAGGCCCAAACAGGCCATAGAGGATGCGCAGTTGTTTTTCGCACATGCGGGCCGGTCGACCGAGCAATAAAGCTAAAGCAAAACTTCAGTAAGGATGACTTGTATGCCCGCCAATCAGAACACGCGATTAGGGACGCCCCGTCCGCTTAACGTCGGTGGTTGTGCGACAAAAGTCAAGAAGGGTAAATATTCCCGTGTCTTCAACCTAGCAATAACCTAAAACTAAACTGTTATTTAAATCTTAACCCTAGCCCTACCCTAAACTTAAATCTAACCGCTAACGTACTCCTGACCCTAACCTTAACTCAGGCTTTATCCATAACCCTCACCTTACTCATGAACTCTAGTTCCCCGGAGTTGGGCGTAATGTCGGGTGAGCTGCATGCGGTTAATATTGTGGGGTTCTGATTAGGCAGCCATGCAAGTTATCCTTGCTAAACTTTCGTGCAAATTTATGATATCATTATGTACCCCGGTAAACCTTGAATGCCGTACAAAAAGGACACCTTGTTTTAACGAGCACTTCGGTAAGCATCATTTATTTTTCTTCTAAAAGCGCTGAAGACTCGTGCTTTTAGCCCTGCTTTACGTTTTTGTTAGCGTTCTCGAAAACCGTGTTTTATTTTAAATTTCATTCAGAACCACCCGCAGATGCTAGAATGATTCCACTGTTTTCAAGTGATTTTTTTACTGCGATACTTTTCATGCACCTAATGGGCGTTTTCAGACTTCGATAAAAGTGTGGTTGATTTCCACCAACATCTGATAGTAAAAAGGGAATCTCACAAAGAACCGCCAGTAACTGGCTGTTTGACTGGTTTTAACTAAAAAAATATTTTTGTTTTCCTAACTTATTTGACCTCAGCTCATTCCTATATTAACGAACATATTCCAACGTCCTTAGACATGTACGCATTGAGCTTCATCTCGTGAAAGCAGCATGATGGAAAATCATCAATTTTTTAAGATGACTGAACATACCTGCCTTTTTAGAATAATCCCTTTTTGACGTTCTTGGCCCTGTATTCTTGTTGCCACCAGTATGTACATTTTGAGCGGTAATGTTTTTGACGATGCTTGGTTTTCTTTTAAAGAAAGTGTTTGCAAAATGGAGAACTACAAGTTTCCTTGGTTTTAACATTATTCCTCCTTCTATTTTTAAATGAAAAAAGTTTATTTCCACTTTAAATACTAGAGTAGATTTCCTATCCAATTTAAATAATAACCAAAAGTCTGAAATGTGTTGTCGTTTAGGAAAGATTACCGTAGTCGCGTTTTATCGTTAAATTATCATTTGGCATAATTTAAAAATATTTCAGTTCCAGCAGAATGCCAGCGTTTGAACGATTTCCTTTCCGATAGTCTGGAAAAACTGTGCCCTCTAAATTTGCCTGCTGAATTAGTTTGCTGTTTTCACCTCAATTTGCGATGCCCCTATAAATTCAACAATATTTTATAGACAAAATGTCTGAAAATACTTTCATCGCACTCATTTAGTAGCAAATTAAATTTTCTTCTTATCTTACCTTTGAACAATGGAGATCTTGCTGTTTTAAACACCCTTTTATTTGCCGGATAATTGACAACCTGACTTGTCTTTACACGTGCATTAAATTTTTCCAAGCTACAAGCTACATTGTACCTAGGAGTATCACATCTTTATTTACGCTGTGAGAAAGAGGTCATTGTGTTCAGAACATTTTGCCATCGATGTGCACTAGGTTGTATATTTTAGAAGTAGCATTAATTAAAGAATAGATGAGCTACTTTATGAATGGCTATTTCAAATTCATAAAAATGTCATAAGTAGAAACTTTTTACAACGGAAAAAAATAACTTTTTCAAACATAGCATTTAAAGAAGACGTACTTTAATAGAAAATGAGTAGAAGAAAACTTTTTTCATGCATGGTTTTATAAATAAGATTTGAATTTTGAGGGGTACTGTAAATCAGTGAAAAAAATGCATACTACTTTGGTCATAATTTTTTCACAAGGGGGGTTTTTGGATGTGGCCGGATAGAAGATCGTCCAAAGGTCGGCATCCTGGCGTGGCTAAAATATATTCTGATTAGGCTGCAAAATAGTTAATAGTAAAATCCTATAAGAGTAAATTTTTCCAAATCGAGAGCACAGTTCAGACTTTTGTTTGAAATTTTATGAGATAGCAAATGTTCTGTGTCTTATTAAAAATACTTATTTTATCCATTCGACTTAAAAACAGATGTATAATACTAGTACGAATCTTTCGTATTTCGGCCCAAACAAACTTACTTTAACGGAAAACTTATACAGCATTCCCATATACCTTCTAAATTTTGGTATACGGGGATTAAATCACAAAAAGGTTAAGTTTTCCTTAGGTTAGGAAATAACAAAATAACAATATTTAAGATGGAATGCGGTGCACTTACACTTCTCCGGGTTTTTCTCTCACCTACTGGCCGCCATCTTTGTAGTCCATCGGTGTTGCTTTTGTTGCACAATAAAAAGACGGAGCTGAGTCTTATTTACCTATCAGGGCTGGCTGACGTCCGTAGCTATGCCGAAAACTTCAGCTCTTCTTCCTCTGTTCTAGCCAGTTTAACCGCATTCGCTGTGACGTATTTTGCGACTAAATCGTTTACGCTATGTCTTCCAACCGGCTTGACACTGCAGCTGTCAGGAAAAAAGTGTAAAGCTAACGTTTAAACTTTTATACGCCTACATGCCATTTCATACACCAATTGCATAGAAAGCCACTGTTGGGAACGAAATCGGCTTCACCATTTTCGTCGGAAAACGTGAACTGGCGAGGTTGGACCTGTTTGGTTTTCGTGATTTTGAGGGCTTTCGCTGCAATCATCAGTTCACGTTTGGCCTGGGTAATGCAGAACTAGTAGGACAGGTAGAAGCGTATTTTCTACAGACTGAGCCGACTGTATTATAAAGAAACAAATATAGGCATGCGTCAAAATTCTGTCGCTGAGGGCGCATCAACAGCCGATAAAATTTGTAACAGAAACTTTACGTAAAAGGCACAGATGGAGTCTGTAGCTTATTCGTAACGGAGGACCGGCATCTGGTTTAGATATCTCAGAACAAGGCCTATCTACGTAATGCAATCGCAGAAGGCGGGAGGAAGCTGTGAGGTTGGTGGAGGGACATTAAATTAAGTTAGCCTGCGATGAAGTCAGCGACTGTCGCTGTTAGCCACTAGGTGACGAAGAAAAATTAAATTTTTGATCGGCTCGGAAGATGCAGCCTCACCCGCCACTGGAGACTCCTCAAGGTCATTTAGCTCCACACATATTAGAGCGCGAGAGTTGGAGTAATGGGAGCACTCGACAGGCGGGCATTCAGAAGCAGTTATTATTGTTCGTTCTCAACTCGATTTATCAATCAGTTGGGCTAGAGTGTTAGCGAAAGCACTTGGTGACTATAATTAGGTTAAGTCTTATTGAAGTATATGTGGATTTCGGAGTTTCTCAACTAGTTTCTTTTCCATGAACCTAAATGAACTTATGTTAAAGACACTTAATTTGGAAAAAGTTGGCATAAGGGACTTAAAATCAAATATTTTCATTCCTTAGTTCTCATTATAGAAATTTCTCATTTTTTCTGACACGAAAGGTTTTCGGGCAAATAGATTCGGCTTTCTAAGTGCAGCTCTCCTTTTCTTTCTCTAACGGCGTTAGCAAAATATGGGGCATATGTCCCAGGATGATTTAAAATGGAGTCAGAATCAAATATTTTTGTCGGTCGCAGTGGTATTTGGATGTCAATCAGTTAACTACGATAACTTTGATAGGCCTAACTCCGGACTTGGTCGTCATCAAGATTCAACCGAATCAAGGGCTCACCGTCTGAGTTTCATTTGAAGACTTGTTACAGACTAGTTATAACTTTCGTTTTACTAAGGTGATTCACTGACGTAAAATTACCAGGCCAATGAATAGAATAGACAAGCAGGTGGCAGACCTCATCAAAAAATTTCACAGTATTCCGCTAAAACGGCTGCAGGCAGTTCTCTAGGGTCCTGCTCACAAACAGTGTCATGTCATAATTTCGGATCTTTCCAATTTACTCCTCTATTATGGTTACAAGCAAGTGAGACTTTTCTGGGCCCTGAAAAGAATCACATGTTACGTTCTGAATTGTGTTTTTTGCAACATTTAATGCCCTAAAAACAATGTTCGTTTGCGTGAATTCTATACTTCTCGATGTTACTGAGTCGCAAATCAAGCAGGTTACGGGACTTACGTGTTAATCTGTGCTTTCAGGCTCTATCTAGTGTCTTTGCAGGCAATCGCATAGCGACTAACAATACCTAAGCAGAGCATTTTTTTACCTTACTTAAGTGGCCCTTTAAAACCTTCAGCTGTGTAAGGCCAGCTGCAGATGGCTTATAAGTAAGAAATGGCTATTCTAGTCTCCTTGCTTTTTCAGGAACATATTGTCTGAACTTCTGTTTCCCTTTTCCACTCATTGCAGACACTCCCGAACAACAAATTTTAAAAAACAAACATGAAATAAGTTCTTTAAATAGATTTGTTCTCCATCATTGTTTCTCAGAGTGGAAAAAATGGGGCCATAACATTTTATATTTACTCTTCTCGTAAAGGGTATTTTGTTTCATTTAATCACCAGGAAATGTCACAAAGCTTAATCCTTAACCTTCAAAGAGAAGGACGTTTATAAACTAATGTGGAGTTTTACCCAAGATAATCGTCCTTTTTAACCAATAGGAGCTATTACTTCTCGTTAATTCAGAGGTTTTTCATGCAGGACACGCACAAACTACATTTTTAGTTATTAGAAACCCAAAAACGAAGAAGGCCCTCTGGAGAAACGTGTTGCCTGCCACTTGGCCCGAATTGGTGACGAGATCAACAGGCTATATGGCTCTCTGCTCGATCAGATCATAAAGCGCCTACCGGAGGACCAGGATTCCCTCGATATATTGACTCACAGGGACGAGTCTATTTGGTAGTGCATGCTCCGTGCTAGCTCCTAACTACCCTAGTATATATGCAAAATTTATGGCTAAGACGGAGCCCTTTGTGCTGCATCAAGCACTGCGTCCAATCCTAACAGCACATCCCTGTCAGGCTTGGACAGTTGACTGGTGCATGGGAGAGTGAGGCCGACACCGCGGAATCCATCCTCGCGGCGCCTCAGCGCTTCCCTCACTATAATAAATCGAGCACGCTAAGAGTAGTAACGGGTAAAGGTTGCCAATGGACAGGATAATTTGATTAGGCTCCTTCCACGTTTGGTCGTTATGGTTGGTATCTCGCCGCTATAGTCGGGTTCATTCGGGTTGGAGAGCGGGTAGCGTTTGACAACCTGCTAGTAGTAGTAAAGGCAGATGAACAATGCCAACAGAAACCATTAAGATGCGAGATGAGGTCACGAAATTTTATGACGTCATTAAATTCTGCGTATTTCTTCGCCTTCGAAGACAAGGGAGACTGGAATGGCCATTTCTGGCTCATGAGCTATCATCGGCCCTTCATACCCAACCCCAGGTGGTACTGCCCCACCCGAGGCTTGAACCCGCGACCTGTTGATCAGAAGTCCAACACTCTAACCATTGAGCTCTGGGCTCTTTTTCTTTCCAGTTTAAAACGCTGGCAATTAAAGAGCTGGTTACAAAACATACGGATTTAAGAACTGCGTTACTGAGAGTTTTGCCGCAGATGGACTTCAACCCACCACCATTCCTTTAGGTTGTTTAGGTCAAAAGACTTCTGGAGATATAGACCAGCGAGCGATATCGGGATGCTGCTTCAAGATGCGGCTCCCAATATAAGTTACTATGCATGCTCTTTAAGAATGGAATGGTAGAACTTAAGATAACCTTTTTGGCCAGATTGTTTAAGGTTAAAATTTTAAATAATAAAGGTCAAAAAGGAGACTTTAATGTTCGCCTTTTTAGTATCTTTTCTAGCACTTGTTGTTTTGCCGCTTTAAAGCCGGTGGCTCGATGGGTAGAGCGTTGAACTTCTAATCAACAGGTCGCGGGTTCGAGCCTCGGGTGGGGCAGCACCACCTGGGGTTGAGAACGACGGGCCGATTACGGCTAATGAGTCAGAAATGGTCATTTCAGTCAGCAAAGTTCATCTGCCGTTTAGTATGGTCAGCCACTGCGCCCGAGTTCATCTTCAGTCGTCTAACATTGCCTGGCCATCGGAGCAAGGAGGGTGTGTTAGGTGCGCTGCGGTGCATACATGCATCACTTCGACAGTTCGACCATCGTGGACGATGATGTCCTGCTCAGGCCAAATGGCCCGGTGGACGTGGAACGGTGAGTAGCGTAGGAATCAGTTTGTATCGATACCAAACTTTCGCAGCAGCTTCCTCACTCATTCCTTGCCTAGCCAACTTAAATTGGTGACAAAGCAGTGTCAGAATGGCCAGAAGCTAAACTTTCCACCTACACGTGCAACACACATGACGTGGTTTCCACCAAGCGTGCCAAGTTTTACCGCGAAATTGGGGAGGTCCAGGCCCAAACTATGTGGCAGACGCATCAGAATGCTTGCATCTTGGCATGCCGCTAAATCCCACCCCTTCCCCATGTTCTGCAGAGGTTATGGGCTTACGCGGACCCGCATGCTATAGGCACTTAGGGAGGGCTGTTAAAAAGAATTGTCCCTCGGATGAACGTTGTAAGTAAGCGAAATGCTCGCATAAACCCACTGCATTGAGTTGATAGCAGCGTTTCGAACGTCTAGCTCTAAGTTTTGCTTTAGCCATTTCAGTGTAACTAAACCGCCACTCCAAGTGTGCACCGTATATAGAAGCTCGCATTGGTGAAAGTGGTTTAGTGTTTTTCATTTAAACGGTACTTTCGGGAGTCTAGACGATGGTACAGGAGTATTCGAACGAATTTCCTCTTGACACACTACCGGCTGATTCATGTTAGCCTTTTGTCATTATAACCGTTTTACGCAGTCCCAATAAAGGCTTCCCGCGCTGTGGTCACACTTTGCAGCCTAAATCAGCTATGCTCGGCCGTCCCTCACGCATGTCTATGTTCAATCAGTATATTTGGGTCAGGAGATGCGAACTCACATATACACTACCTTCGTGGATCTAACGAAAGCCTTTGACACGGTGAATCGCGATGGACTGTGGAAAGTTATGCAGAAATTCAGCTGCCCTGAGCGGTTCACTCACATGGTGCGTCAGCTTCATGACGGGATGACGGCGCGCGTCACTGACAACGGGACGGTATCCAAAGCATTCGCAGTGACCAACTGAGTGAAGCAGGGCTGCGTATTGGCTCCCACTCTGTTCAGCCTCATGTTCTCGGCTATGCTGATGGACGCCTACCGTGATGAACAGCCTGGGATCCGCATCGCCTTTAGAACTGACAGACACCTTCTCAACAGTCGGCGTATGCAGGCTTCAACGCGCGTGTCTACGACTACAGTCCATGACTTGCTCTTCGCGGATGGCTGCACCCTTAACAGCGTGACGGAGGAGGCCATGCAGAGGAGCAGGAACCTCTTCACCGCAGGCTGCGCCAATTTTGGAGAAACAGAGCGAGAGATATACGCTTTATTTGGAAAGTAAAATTCCAAAAATTTCAGCAAAAAAGGTCCTCCATTCACCGTGAAGAATCGTCCTTGAATGTGCCTCAAAATATCGATCAAGTTGGACTTCCTTCAAAATGTTGCCAGCGTCGTGTGCTGATGCCCTCATTTTGGTGTTCGAATAAACAAATAGGGATAAAATTCAGTATATAATTGGGGGAACTAGGCCAATCGACGTACATATAGGAGTATTCACATGCGAATGGAGAGCAGAAAATATGGCGGCTCAATTTCAAAAGCCCGCAATCAGAACAGCCAAAACGGTGTTCATACACCAACCTCCACCCAGCGCAAAATACAATGTTCCCCAAATCAAGGTCAACGGCGCTCAACTCAAAATGTGAAAACCTTCGCTTATCTGGGAAACACGCTGTCACGCAATACGAGAATCGAAAATAATGTTGCACAATGGATCTCCAAAGCCAGTCAGGCCTTCGGCTGGCTGCAGGCCTCCGTGTGGAATCTCCACGGTATTCACCTGAACACCAAATTCAAGATGTACAAAGTCGTCGACTTGACGACACTCCTTTACGGAGCAAAAACCTGGACCGTCTACTCGAGCCAAGCCAGAAAGCTGAATCACTTCCATCTCAACTGCCTCCGCAGACTACTGAAGCTGAGATGGTAAGACATGATCCCGGACACGGAAGTCCTTGATCGGACCGGAATCCTCAGCATCCATGCCATACTGATGCAAGTGCAACTGTGATGGAGTGTCCACCTGGTAAGAACGGATGACGAGCGACTACCAAAACGACTTTTCTATGGAGATGTCACTACAGGTGCTCGCCGACAGATAGGTCAAAAACGACGCTACAAGGACACTTTGAAGAAATTGCTGAAGCAATTGCAAATCAACCCGGTGACCTGGAAGGACCTCACCCAGGATAGACCGGCATGGAGAAGATCCGTGAAGACTGGTTCAGCAATCTATGAGGCCAGCCGGATCGCCGCCGCCAAGGCCAAAAGAGCGGCACGAAAGATACCAGCGCCCAGGACCAACATCATTGATGCCCAGGCCCTGCCAACATGCCCACGCTCTCAACGCATCTTCCGCGCGCGAATTGGCCTGGTTGGACCTCTTCGGACGCAATGCACCAACTATCTGACAATTCCAATTTCTTCATCAAATTCTGCCAACCCTCCTTCAGACTCCCCACCCTCACTCCTGGCATTAATTCCATTACTCCAACCATCA
This sequence comes from Schistocephalus solidus, assembly GCA_017591395.1. NCBI lineage: Eukaryota > Metazoa > Platyhelminthes > Cestoda > Diphyllobothriidea > Diphyllobothriidae > Schistocephalus > Schistocephalus solidus. Next base: position 68,388 of record WEDG01001442.1, on the reverse strand, counting down.
TAGAGACCACATCCCAATACTCATCGCCTGTTATCCCCCACCGCAACCCTCACCGCCTTTGCATTCACTACCACCACCGCCACCACCAGTGATGGTGACTCTCTCCTAAACTGTCCTCAATGCGACCGCACATTCACCTCATGCATCGGCCTGGTCAATCACTTGCGAATCCAACGTTCAGAGGCTGTTGAACCAGTGCCTGGAGCACCAACACACAGCAGAGATCATCGCCTCCACTTTCCTCACTGTCCCCGCGCATTCACTCATGCATGGGCCTATTCGGTCACATGCGCATCCATGACAGCAGAATTCACCGCAATGCCAACAAAACCCATACACCATGAACACCCTCCGCTCCCGCCATTCTAACAGCTACCGCCACCCCACTACCATGAATGACATCCCCACAGACTCTACTGATTTCTCCTGCCCACAATACACCCGCAAATTCAACCCACGTAATGGCCTGGTCGGTCACCTGTGAATTCATCGCACGGAGGCTGGTTTACCACTGCCTGGGGCTCCGACGTACAGTCGCTGCGGCCGCCTCCACTGCTTTCACTGCTCCTGCACACTTACACACCGCATGTGGCTTATTAGGACACATGCGCCTCCACAACAACCTGCGCAAAACCACCGGAGGCTACGCCACATCAGCGCACACCACATACACTAATACATAGACAACACCCTCACAACCATCATAATGTACCTTATAAAATCACGGTTTCCCAGAAACCATGGCTGGGAAGTCTGCCAATTTGACGCTTCCACCTGTCCACGCCGTCGGCTCAGAGTATGTGCTGTGTGTGTCGAGTGGCTGACCAATGGACTAGGGAGTTAGACGGCGATGGCTGCTCCATATCCCTTGAGTTTGTGAATCCTGGTGTGTGTGCAATGGGGGTCAGGTCGTGCTGTGGCGCGCGAAGACGGTTACGCCGATCCGTCAGCCAATGTGCCCACTCCCACATCAGGCAACTGACCGGCTCGGACAGTGTCTGATGGTGGGGGTTGGGGAGAGGGTGAGGTCAACAGCTCAGCGCGTGTTCCTCACTATAAACAATCTGACGCGCTTGAAACTATCACGGTGCGCTAAAAGCCGTGGCTTGGAAGGTTGCCAACTGACGGGATAACTTGGACCGCGTGGTCAGCCCAATGTGTGTTTTGTGTGGAGTGGCTGACTGGCGGACTGAGAGTCAGGATGCAATGGCTCCTTCTTAATGTGGCCTTTATGGCACTCCCACTCCGTGGGATCCGAACCAGGTGTGGTGGCACGCCCAGGGGCAGCTCCGGCCGCGCCAGCCACCTGCGCCCTCTCCCATCTCCGGTCTTTTTGACTCTGTCTTGACACCGGGCTCAGGTGGGGGAGGAGGAGAGAGTGCGGTAGCTGCAGCGCAAGGCTACTATCACTTAAAACTAATTCACGCGCAAGTCTCCGTCCCTGCTCCACCCTTCCATGGAGCATACGGTGGACATCGTCGGACTACGACGGTCGAACTGTCGTGCGTAGACTTCCTCTCACTAAGGTCTTCCTCCGAAATCGAACTCTGGAGACGTTTGCAGGTTGATAGAGAGATACAGGAGACGCGTTCCTCCTTTAGAGGATGGACAGATATTAACGAGACATAAACCTAATACTTATCTAAAGCTTTACCCTAATTCCAAGCTTAACCCCAGCGTTTTCTTTAATCCGTTCTTAAATAATTGAGCATAAGTTAATGCAATTATTCGGTTATTGAATTAGGACATTACTCAATATTTAACCAACCTTTATGGAATTCAAACACCCAACTCTAACTAATACTCCTAACTAACTAATCCGACTAGTTATTAATAGACATAATAAGTCAACCAATAGTGCTTTACTGCATGAATACCTTAACCTCTCCTCCCAAAAATAAACCATCAATCAAATCTAAAAAACACTGCTACGTTATAACGACAACCATTCTTTTTTTTACCCCAAACCGAAAATGTCCACAAACACTAGCATGCCCACCGAAAACGATTTCACCAATAAACCAATGACAAATTAAGGCAGCTTTGCCGATGCTTGTCTAGTGCGCTTTCGAAATTTGACCTACAGGTGGTGCCTTATTTTGCGTAGCCTGTAGCAACAACCAAATCTTAGCGCTTATTCCAACTTCTGGTTCTATCTTGTTGAGCAGTCCGCCGAGTAAACTACTGAAGAAAGCGTTCGGGCACAAAAAAGACGATGTCAAGCCTTTTTGTGAGTTTTCGAGCGCAGGTACCACTGACCTGATCCGGTTTCCTTCCAGTCCAGACTTCCGGCTGTCTCATATGTTATCATCTTATCATCGAATGATTACTTCTGTTTGCGCTTCTGCTTAGAGGCATAGTTGGCGAGGCAATATCTAAGCGATGTGATCTGATTGGCACTTTTGCTGAAGTCCCGCTGCCAGAAATTTCATGATGGTGGTGGGGCCTCTGTTGTCGAGAGAGCGCAGTTCGTTCGCGCACATCAGTAACCTTGGCGGGCGTATTGTTTGTCTGTTTTATTTCCAACACCCGGTCACGCATTAATCCGCAGGGTACGTCACATCAAACGCACGCACTTGCTGGCATTATCGGTGAATGTCGAACTCTAGCCTGTTTTCTCTGCCTGAAAAAGTGCCCTAGAATGCGGACACTCGCAAACTGTCAGTTAATACGAATAGGCTTCGTTGAGGGGGGAGCGGCAGGAGGTGACCAAGTGGAGATTAATTCAATGACTTATCCCCAAAAAGCGCTTCGTGGCGGTAGATTCGCCCTTATTTTGCTATTTCGGCTTTTTGTTGGATGAGTCATCTGCCTTCGAACAGCTGGCGCCAGAACCTCGAGGATGAAAGACGGGTTACAATGTTTACCTAAACGAGAGAGAGAGAGCTACGCTTTATTTTGAAAGTAAAATTCCAAAACTTTCAGCCAAAAATGTCCTCCATAAGGTTGGACATACAAACCACACAACACAGGAAGATCACAAAAAATGGCCGAATAATGCATACATTGACATCATGAAGAATTGTCCTTGAATGCGTCTCAAAATATCGATCAAATTGGACTTCGTTGAGGACGGTGCCAGCGTCGCGCGCTGATGCCCTTATTTTTAATGTTCGAATAAACAATATGTTTAAAATTCGGTATATAATGAGGGAAATAGGCCAACCGACGTAGATATAAGAGAATTCACATGCGAATGAAGAGTAGAAAAGATTGAGGCTCAATTTAAAAGCCCGCCATGGTGCATCGGGGTTACAATGCGTAAACTCTGTACTACTGCAATTTCAGCCCCATAAAATAGCGAGATGACTTACTTGTAGTTGTAGTAGGCGTCGGAGACCCGGAATTCAAAGATTAATATCTTCAAATAACTTATTTATCCCGAACACATTTTAATCCAGATCGAACAGGCTGACCTTATAAACGTTTTCTCATTAAATGCCTACGTATTTCATTTCAGTAGCTAGTTATGCAGCACTGATATTCTTCGTGGCCTTTTAGTCTTGACAACTCAACGGCTTTTCATCGAAAGCGACGTAGATATTGGCAGTCCCTACGCCGACTCCCTAGTCAGTGATTTCTTACTCGCAATGAAGCGTAGGCTTTTCAACTTAACGCAGAATCCGGAACTAGTGTTTCAGTGCGCTTATTAACTGTGCTCACTTACTCCAACCTTCCCTAACTTATCTACTGAATGGAGAGAGAGAGAGAGAGAGAGAGGAATACGCTTTATTTTTAAGTATCATTCAAAATTTTCAGCAAAAATATAAACGGCTCCATTCACTAAGATAATAGGATAAGTAAACATAATATGCAAGAATCAAAGAGTCAAAAAAATGGACATCTAGCGGGGAGACAGTTCTAGTCTGAGCTTTTTTTATTTCAGTCTCTTCACACGTAAGGTAGCGTGCTAGAAATGGCAAAACGGAGCGCTGGTATGCCGTTGTACGGCATGCTATATGGCGAAAAGCCTCGGCGCATCGGACGGGAAGACTTCACAGCAATCAGTTCAGAGTGGAGGGGATGGGTTTCATCATCAAGGATTCGCCCAGCGAATTGTTTGACTGTCGTAAAGTGCCGTTTTGCTATCAAATCCACTAAAAACAGTATAAGAAACACCAGCAGCAGAAGAAAGCATTCGGAGAATACGTTTTAAAAATCAAAAAAATCCTTTTTAAGCAAGGCTGGAAAAAAATCACGGGAGAGCAATAAAGGATGAGGGGAAGAACACATGCCTCTATAAATCGCCAGATAAGGGCCTGAGGTGTGTGATAGGAACGTAAACGGCGAATATAATATAAAAGTTTACGAATTTTTGTAAAAAGAGCATCGATATGTTGGGAGAATGAAAGATTCGATGTCAGAGTTACGCCAAGGTACCGAAAAGAGGATACCCTCGTTGGGAAGGACGGCTGAGAATTGAGAACTAGGGGATGGTCGCAGGTGAAAAAAACACATTGGACAGACTTCTCATGGTTCAGTTGAAGGCCATTATCTGACGACCAGGCTGCAACATGGTCATAAGGCCATCAGCTTCAGACACTGGAGATGTGTCTGATTTTTAAGAGGATGACCAACAACCATGTCATCGGCATATTTGATGTACAGACACCCAAGCCACTGTGGTAACAATAAAGCATTTTGTTTTGGTAGGCTAAAATTAATCCCATAAAAAACGAGACACAACCTTTGTAGAATTTGAAAATAAGTTACGCTTTATTGACTGGTTGTTTTTTTCGCACTTTTCCTTGTGTATATAAGCTTGGTGATGTTATTCGCCCTACATATAAGGATAGACGGACTCGTCCTCAATATTGGTGAACCCCTTGTTTCATAGCGACTTCTGTTGCGTTTATTTACCATAAAAATTTCCATTCGCATCCATTTCCTCTTATTTTTAATTTGCTGTATTATTGTAACCAGCTTCTATCTGATATAAACTTTTCCTAAGCTTTTTAACCCATGCCATCGCTGCCTTTAATTCGCCCCACCATCATGTCAGTCATATAGTCAAATTATCTGACCTCTGACCTACCTCCCCTAAATATGACCACCGATTCTACCAAGCAAACGATGACAGGAGGTCACACTTTCCACCTCCCGGCCGTGTGGGTCAGTGATATTGCGCCGTGGCTGCGTAGAGTGGAATCGCATTTTGCTCTGGCAGCATTGGCCTGGTCTGTGAGATATTATCGATAGTGCACCCACAGAAGCCCATAAAGGAGGAACGCGCCTCCTGTATCAACCTGTAAACGTCTCCAGAGTTCGATTTCGGAGGAAGACCTTAGTGAGAGGAAGTCGACGCAGCTTCTTAGGCATCTGGAGTAGCTAGCGGACGGACAAAAACTTGATGGCACAAGGTTCAAGCAGCCCAGTGGCTGCCCTCCTCTGTACAAGCTATTCTCGCGCCGAATATCCCTCCTTCATTTGTCCAATTTCTTGCTGAGATAGCTGACCGCATCATCGAGTAGTACAAACCACCTCCCAGCTCCATGCTAGGCGTATCTATAGCCGTCGAAGCCCTTGCAATACACTCCGACTGAGGTCTCCCACTCTCGTTTCAGGCCCATCCACAAACGATGGTTTCTGCTGGAGCCATCACACTTATGGATCCAATGTCCATCACTGCCGGTCTCCATGTCATTACAAGAAATCCTCGGCGGCAAACTTACCAACCGACCAGTAGTGGTGACCAGTTTGGTCGGTCCATCTTCCCAAAGTCGCTTACGCCACATTTTCGACAGCAGTTCTTGTTGTAACTTCCTTGTGGACACTGGTGCTGACATCAGTCTAATTCCACCCACTTCGAATAACCGTAAGTCCTCTAACTCTTCAATCTTTCTCCAAGCAGCTAATAATACGTCCATTGAAACGTTCAGTCAGCGATCTCTAACTTTAGAGCTTGGTTTACGACGTTCAGTTCGTTGGATATTTACTATTTCTGACATTCATACTGCCATTCTCAGAACCGATTTCATATCGTTTATCGGTCTCCTTTTTGAAATAAAGTCCCATAAACTATTCGATTGGACGTCATATTTATGCTCTTAATGTTCAACTCCTGCCTTTTCATCCCCTACTCCACGCATTTTAAAATTCCTTTCATCCACTCCCTATTATCGTTTGCTTTCGGAATTTCCATCTAGCACCCGACCCTCACAGATGGATCAACCAATTAAGCCTTCCGTCATGCATTATATTTCAACTACCGAACCACCCATTTTTAGCCGTCCTCGTTGTTTAGCCGCAGATACTTTAGCTATCGCAAAGGCCGAGTTCAAACATATGATGGAGCTAGTGCGACCATCCATTAGTCCATGGGCTGTTCCCATACATATGGTGTGCAAGAAGTTTCTAACTTACTTGCGCCCATGTGATGACTGCCGACGATTGAACAACTGCACGGTTCCCGACTGATATCCGCTTCCCCATCTCCATGGTTTTTCATCTAGCCTAGCCAGTGCAACAATCTTTTCCAGAGTTGACTTAGTCAAAACCCTCCATCAAATTCCGGTTGCTCCAGCCGACATCCTGAAAAAGGCGATTACGATCCCATTCGGTCTTTTTGAGGTCATCAAGATATCTTTTGGGCTCCGAAACTCTGCGCAAACCTTTCAACGTTTCATCAGTGAAGTCCTCAGCGACTAAACCTTCGTTTTTGTTTATGTCGATGATGTTCTTGTCGTAATTCCAGGGAAAATGAACACCTACAACACCTACGGCTCATTTTGAACGATTGAGCCAATTTGGTGTTTTCGTCGACGTCTCCAAATGCGCTTTTGGTGTTCCCTCACCCCTGTTCCTAGGACATCACGTAGCTGCTTTTGGTTGTCATCCCATAGATGCCAGAGTTTCAGCTATTCGCGAGTTCCCGACTCGTCAACTTTTATCGTCACTTCATCTCTCATTGTGCTTAATAGATGTTACCTCTCACTAATATTTTACTCGGAAGCAACCGTGATTTTTTTGACACGATTGTGGACGCTTTTCAACGTGTCAAGGAGACCCTTGTGGACACAACCGCCCTTTCTTACCCTCTTACTGCGCCATACATGCAGCCCTTCAGCAACAAGCCCTTGACCTCATACTTGGCCCAATTGACACCCTCCCAAACTCGTTATAGCACTCTTGGTTGAGAACTCTTCGCTTTTTATTTAGCCCTTAAAACTTTTCGTAACAATGTTGATGACAGAGATTTTCGTATTTATATGAACCACAAACCGCTGACCTATGCTTTCTCTCTTCCCTGTGACAAGTATTCGCCCCGAGAGGACCGCCATCTCGATTTTATTTCTCAATACACTACAAATATTTGATTTCTTAAAAGCTTTTCTAATCCAGTCACTGACAGTCTTTCTTGACCTGGAATTAATGCCGTTGCCTTCATTGACTTGGAGTGCATGTTGGAACTGCAGCACCAGCCGAATTTTACTGAACACCTTGAACACACTAATCTTTAGCTCAAAGCCATTTCTCTGTCTACTACCTGTGGTACCCTCTTGCGTGACGTATCATGCGGTTCCTCTCGACCTTAAGTACCAAGCGAGATGAAATGTTATATTTTTACCGCGTTGCACAATCTTGCTCATCCAGGCTACCCAGCGTTTCGTCTGTCCTAGTATGAACACCGATATCCGCCAGTGGACTCGCTCATCTTTGGCTTGTGAAAAAGCCGAAATCGGACGGCAAAACAAAGCCCCCATTGACACTTTTCTTGCACTTCACGCACGCTTTGTACGTGTGCACATAGATCCAGTAGGTCTTTTGTCAACAGCCCGTGATTGTAATTACTTACTAACTGCAATTGACCGATTTACGTGGTGGCCCATCGCAACTCCACTTTCAAATATAACTGCGGATACTGTCACTCGCGCCTTTTTGGGACAATGGATCTCCCATTTTGGTGTTCCCTCAACTATCACTACCGATCGAGTCCAGCAATTTGAATCTAGACCTTCGCAGATGTTCTCGCGTACGCACAACAGCCTACAATCCCTCATCTAATGGTTTAGTCGCGTGTATTAACCGTAAACTCAAAGCCTCCCTCCGGGCCTATGACAACCCCTATCATTGGAGCTAGCATCTGCCCTTGGTCATGCTCGGTAGCTGTACTGCCCTCAAACCTGACTTGGGTTGCTGCCCTGCCGAACTTGTTTGTGGCACTACCCTTCGGATTCCCGGGGATGTTTTTCGGACATGGATCCTACTGATTATGTCCAAAGATTTTGCCAAGCAATGGCTAATCTCCGAGTCACACCTTCACGGGCTTCGGCAAGTAAGTCGTCCGTCGATTCTAACTTGCTAACGTGTTCTTTTTTGTTTTTCCATGTAGATGGTGTTCGTAAGCCATCACTACAACCCTTCAACTGATCATTTCGAGTTCTATCACGCATTGACAAGCATTTAAAATTGGCCGTGGCAACCGCACCGAAGTAGTATCCGTCGACCGCTTGAAAGCGGCTTATACCGAGCCCTATTCAACCGTCCCAACAGAACAGCCTTATCCGCCTGCTGCAATGCCTTGGATCATACCACATAACCCTGCACCTTCCCCTACCCCGCCAACTCTATCCCTTACGTGCCGTGGTCGTCGTATCCATTTCCTTGATCGTTACCAACTTGTACATTATGCCTAAAACTTCTATGTTTTCTTCACATAACATTTTGAACTCCGTTCTCCTAGGACGGGGAGAATTTTGGTGACAAAACAGCATTTTGTTTTAGTAGGTTGCAGAATTCTCCCGTAAAAACGAGATAACCTTTGTAGAATTGGACAATAAGTTACGTTTTATAGACTGGTTGTTTTCTTCGCACTTTTCCTGGCGTATATTAGCTTGGCGATGTTATTCACCCTTCATGTAAGGATAGCCGGATTCGTCCTCAATACCTTCACCATAGTGCTCGTTATTTATATATGCAGATCTGGATTTTTATCGCAGATCCGCTTACCAGTGTCCGAGTGCGGTTTATAGCTTCCTTGTATAGGCCATGCCATGTGCCCCGGGCGCAAACTTGCTCGTCTGCGACAAACTTCCCAACCTAGTTGAGTTAGGTTAGGTGCCATACCGGCCGCAATGATACCCATTAAGTTGCCTTGCTTGCTAAAAGCAGACTTTAAATAGTCCTGCCGTTGCAATCCCCATATAACTACTATTTTTGCATTACAGGTGACCTTGCGCCATAACGTAGAGGTTGGCCACATGTCCAATGCTCATCCACGTTTGTTCTGTCACGAGCCCGTTTAACTTCCATCGTGTTATGGTGTCAAGAAATTGTCTTTTTCCATATTCGTTTTACATGCATTCATTATTCAATACACCCTCAACGCCAAACCTCGGCTGAAAAATGTGCCAAGTGCGTGACACCCGATAGTTCAACCGTCAGTTTCGAGAATGTCTACCGTGTGCCCCGTAATAAGGTGGCGCAGGGACGGTGACTTTCGTGGAAGAGTAGAATTGCGCGGCATCTACGGCACTATCTCCTTCTCTCCCATCTAGACCTGGTTTCATGAACAAGCAAAGAAGACCGGAGGCTAGATAGTGCACAGGTGGCTGACGCGACCGAAGCCGCTCTCTAAGTGTGCCACCACACCCGCCTCGGGTCCCACGGAGTGGGAGTGTAATAGAGGCCACATTAAGAAGGAGCCATTGTAGGCTGACTCTCAATCCGCTAGTCAGCCACTCCACTCAACCACACACTGGGCTGGCCACACAGTCTGATTTATCCTTCACTTGGCAACATTCCAAGCCACGGCTTTGAGTGCACCGTGTTTATTGAAACGTCGAACAGACTTTCTATTCCCATTTCCAGGTCCCAACCACCGTCCGAGCCGGACAGCGGACTCGGGCGGGGAATGGGTGCAGCTGCTGAGATATTCATTGACCTCGTCTACGCGTACAACGAACGTGATATGACCATCTCAGGCACAAGCACCAGGATTTCACAATATAGGGCATTAAGAGACTCACATTGCACATGTGTGAGAGTGCCGGAGGTCACGTTAAGATGGAGCCATTTCAGTGCAGTTTTATTAGGGGAAAGAGAGGCGAACGCCTTTGAGCTCCCTTTTGGGTAACGAAGTGGCTAAGAAAACATTGATACATAAGGTAAATTGAAAAGACTTTTTTTTCCATAATGGCAGGGGAAAAGCAGGCAGCCGTCAGCTGGTCTACGAAATACACTTAAAAGACTACTCAATTACTTTTAGTAGTATAATTACATGCAATTTGAAAATAAAAGGGGTTTGATAAGCGTCGAGTTTGCGCTTTAAGGAATTCACGGTGGTAGGGAGGACAACCTCCACGAGCAGAGCGTTCCAACTGCTACGCATTCGTTGCTGAAGAAGTACTTGCGTCCATCGATCCTTGCTTCTTAGGCCTTTAGTCATTTTTGTCGCCCGCCTCTGGACCTTCTCTAAGATGGTATTATCCTTGACAGTCCAAGGTCTCCAGCTTATCTCTCAAACCACCAGTTGGCCACTCTGCACAAACACACATTGACCTGACTGAAAGGTCTGAGTGTAATTGTCAGTTGGCAACATTCCAAGCCACGGTGTTTAGCGCACCATGATAGTCTCAGGCTCGTATCACACATGCAGCAGAATAGCCGCTTGGAGAAGTAGCCGAGAATCATATTTCCCTGTCAGTGAGAGCTGCTGGTTTAAAACACGTTTTTTTGAGGTGTTGCGCGTGACGATTTGAGATGTAGAGGCCGATGACGAGAGATATGTTAACGTGGTATAGCCGCCAGTGATCTAACGCAGGTTTGCATGGCGACGCATGTGGCCTGATAGGCTCATGCGGCGTTTGAATGTGCGTGGACAGTGCAAACAGTTGAGGCGGGTGTGACAAGTGTATGTTGGTGCTCCTGGTACTGGCTCACTGGCCTCTGTGCGATGGATTCGCAAGTTACCGATCAAGCCTATGAGTGATGCACATGTGCTGCGACAATGAGGGTACGATAGGTCGGGAGGTGCCGAGTCTGCGGGATTGTGCTGCTGGTACTGGCAGTCGCTATCATGGGACTGCGGGGAGTGTTGAGTGTTGCACAAAAGAAAAGCTGGGATAGAGGAGACTTCCGCAGTTGGATACCATTTACTGCTAGGTTTAAGTGATTAAGAGACACTCCAAATTTTTGGAATTGTTTCATTCATGTCTGCCGCCCGTGAAAATTAATCATAAGTCCCTTTTTTCCTGACTCCCAATGTGAAGTCCTTACAAGCTCAGACGATTTTTTTGTTTTGATTTCCGAATGAATTCCTATATACTGCTAACTGATAAGGAACATACTCTTAACTTCAAATATCTTCGGATTATGTTTGATAGTTCAAACAGCGGCCTACCCAAAAGTTCGGATAGTTAGCTGCGGTTCTGTTGTCAGATACGGACAAACTGAAATTGGGAAACATTTGCAGGTAGAACAAGAGAATAGATAGCCATGGTATAAGGTGGTTTTGGTTAATATTAGGGTTGTGTTGGTGCCCTGAAATTTAGCTCAAAACTACTTGTAATAGGGAGGGCTACCTATTTCCTTGTCCTAATGATTGGCCAAACTGTAACATATAGCACTTTCGATGGTCTCGAAAATACGCAGACCACTTTATTTGACTGCTTGATTAGCTTTTCCAGCAGTTGCTCTGGTTTATTAGCTCACGTCTGCAGCGCAGATAATAGAAGTATACGAGGTGAAGGTCTATGGTATGACGGAATGATAGCCAATTCCCCAAGCATGGTCTTCAAAACGGACGTGGCTTCAGATTATGTTTCCGTTAATTTTTTTCCTACCAAGGAGTGATGTATCTGCATCACCTTTTAACTATGTCTAGTAAAAATTGTTCTGCGTTCTTTTATACTCTGACTTACCTATAGTCATATACACGCGCGCTGTGTAATTTAGTTGGATTTGAACGCATATCCTCCACAATAGCACCTTTCTTCTTCCAACCAGCAGTAGTCGGGAGATAACAGTTGTGGCATGGAGCAACCACACACGAGAATATTTTGATTTTGAAGTAAAAGGGAAAAAATCCATCATCTTAATACTCTGGAGGTACCATGGAGCTGCAAATTCTGCAATTATTACAACAAAGCTATAGCGGATGGCCTTAGGCTTTTAAGACTAGAATAGTACAAGTATCCACCATTCCCCTTTATTCCACCGAGATAAGAAGTATAGAATTCACAGTGTTTTCTCGTTTTAACGGCGTTGAGGTCAACTTTGTTTGGGTTAGACGCAGTAATTCCAAAAATATCTGTTATATTCGGCCAAAGAGGGGGTGGGAGTTTTCCATGTCTGTCCTATGTGAGCTACTAGGTGACCTTTGTGCATGTTGTTCTCTACCTTCTTTGTTTTTCCCTTACGCACCTGAACTGAACTTGTTTGTTTAGGCAATTGCTTGCTTTTGAACTTGAAACTGAAATTTATCCCAGTTACTTTAAATCGTTTCAGTAAATGCGTGTGGCGCACGCTTGTGATGTTACATTTTATTGTCCGGAGTCAGGCGCAGTCATCAGTTGTATGCAAGTAGCCACTGTCGAGAGGTCTTCCTAGGTTATTCTTGAATATTTGTGAATAATACCATAAAGAAAATTTGGTTCTGGTTTTCATTGTGCTTCGACGCACGCGTTAATCTATAATACCTCGTTGTCGTTTGCACTTATCCTTTTTCTTATCAAGATAGTGGATGTCATTCGTTATACCGTGTCTGCTGTTTTCGAGGCAATCTTCTACAGAGGTCACGCTAATGATTCTTGACAAAGCCGCCTCATCAAGCGTGGCATAAATCAATGTGGTAAAAAAGTAAATAAAAACAGCAGGCAATGAGAAAATCTCCTTGGGTATTTTCATGGAAAAGATATAGGTTGAATGGGGTTTTGGGTTGTTAAGGAGAAATACATATGCGTGAGATAGGGCCGCAATGTTGATGAGAGCGTACTAGGGTTCAAAACGCTCCTCATCGTTGGAGATATCATATAACAACAGGGGCTACTTTTCCCAACACAGGTGTGATCACAATGCGTATACTAGCTATAAGCGTAACCGTCAAGGATACTAGACAGGAGAAACCTTCGTGGGTATCATTAGTACGCTTAGGGTCGAACGAGGAAAGGACCGTAGAGCCCAAGAAGATCATGTTGGAAATGCCAGAGAAGTGGCGATGATACTCTCATTGCTGATTTCTAAGACCACCGAGGGAGAAACCCGAAATGATCGTCAACAGTCCGTGTAGGGTCGACACCGAGAAGAAGGTTAGAGTTGCAAGCACCATCACCTTAAGGCGTGGCAGATGTGATGGCGAACGATGTTGTAGCAGTTGTAACCAATTCGGAGCTCAAAGGCGTTTGCCTATCTCTCCTTTAATGAAACTGAACTTACCTGAATTAGAATGCATTGGACTTGTTAAATTAATTGGATCACTTGCAAAGTTAGTGCAATGGACAGATAGTTTACCTAAATAAATGCCAAGTCAGACGTTTACGGTCTAGTTGCAGAAAGATGATGAGATTTGAATATCAGCATGTCATCGGAAGTCACCAACCCTAGCAAGGGAAAAGTCTAGGAAACCTCGCTTTGTGGATGATGTCCACTCTCAAACTATCGTCTCATCGTTTTGGTAAAGCAAATAAAACTTTGTGAATTCTGAGAACGATCCGAAGGGCATTCCTTAATTTTCATACAGAGCTTTTTTGTCTTATGTTTGGAAGATTTGTCCAACCAGTTTTATTATACTGCGTTCAGGCCTGACAACTGGATTAAGCAAGATTATACTCTGTTTAAGAAAATGCAATGAAGGGCGGCCAAACTAGTCAGTAGATTGGATCACCTACCTTATGAGAGCTGGCCAGAAAGGCTTAAAATCTTTCCCCTTTATTATAAGCAATACAGAGGGAATATGATCGTGGAATTCAAATTTTTTAGAGGATAAGACTCTGCTCTTAAAATGGTTATTTGTTTTGAATTGGCAAAAGCGATACATCTCCTAGGTTATCAGCATGAACTAGAGACAAATTACGTGAAACTTGATGTGAGCGCCAACTTCTCCCAGCGGGTGATTCAAGGCTGGAACAAAATGCCTGCTTCAATTGTTCTGGCTGACAGTATTGAGACATTTAAAAGAAGACTTAGTGAAATCTTACTCCCTGGCCATACATTTAGTCGCCATCAGTGATTGATATAATGTACCCAAATCGCTACGTAAACACTTAGAAACTTAGCACTTAGATGTAATAAGGGTTCCGTAAGGCTCAGCCTATTTCCAGTTTACGTGCTGAAATATAATGAAATTGACCAAAATGAAAAATTTTAATAACTCTATTCTGCGAAATGCACGTGGAGGTATTGAGAAATGAGGAAAGGGAGCTGGACGCCGTCAAAACTGTGGCAGGTCATGCAGAAAAATGACAAGTGTAAGCCCATAATTTTGAACAAAATGTATTTCATTAAAGTCACAGGCGTTGTAGAACGCGCACTGTAAGAAAACTGCCTTCTAGGACAAATGCCTCCCAAACAGAAATCCACGCAGAGGCCTCCTTTGATTAACAACACCAGTTCGCTTCACATTTCATATAGTTGATAGAATGACTACACTGCTCCAGGTCACCAGAACAGAATAAATATGAAGAAGATGAACATAACATCATGAAAGTAAACCGAACACCAACAGATTATGGCGTAGATCCAATAGCTTTGACTCGTCAACGGTTCTTACCTACAGCTTTACCGATTTCTATACGTGACCTTTAAAGTCCGCGCTTTATGTGATAATAATAATAATAAATTGTAGATTTAAGGCCTAGACAGCCCCATCATTTAGGCTTGTGGCATAAAATACTCTTATCTAGATTTGTCACTCTCCTTTAAATAACAGATTATGGTAATTTCTGTCTTTTTTATAACTCGACGTGTAGTATAAGAGAAAGAGAGACGGTCCGCAAAACGAAGAGTCCCTATTTTCCAAAATCCCCGAGCAAAAATTTGGTCTTGTAGTCATCTGGTTAATTCAAGACTAATTACTCGGGCAATGCTGCTTGGGCAGTCGGTTAACTTTATCAGAATTGGTGGATTCCATACATCGTAGTAGGCTGGGAATCTAGCTTGATCCAAATGTGATTAAACCCACGGATCACGGGGAGGGCCACGTAGCTCAGATGGATAGAACCATTGGCTCTACTAAAGACTTGGCCTTGCTGGCGGGGTTTGAATCCCATCGAGGCCACGGAGTTTTCCACAAGAAGGATAAATGAATTATTTAAATCTGTCAAAATTCTCTACCTAAAAGTTTGTTTATTGTATATTTGAGGGTAACGGGCGTAGCCTTTGTTGACCCCATTCATGTACAGTCGAAATTATAAATGCAAGCATACGCAGACAAATAAGATAAAGTTAAACTTTTTATATCAAATGTGTAATGGCACGATACACATAAGTTGAAATCTTGAAGTAAGCTAAGGGATGGCTGAAGATAGTCCTGCAGTGAGTCATCGGTTATCAAAAATTAAGAGGTCTAAATACACGTTGACCATATCCACAATATTCGACGTCATTATTTCGCTTGGAAGTGAGTTCCATGGTCGAACCATTCGCTGACTGAAAGAAAGATTTCGTTGATATAGGCGTGCACATTCGCGTTTCACCTTATATGGATGACCGCGCAGGTGAGTCATGTTTGTAAACTCTAATAAGACTTCGGATTTCAGTGAAGACGCATGTCCGTGGATAATGCGGAATGTCCATAGTGGTCACAGTTCATTTTTCTATAGGATAAAGGAAACATGTTAAGCTTTATAAGGTTTTCTGGATATGATAGCGTCCTAAGACCATCCACCAATAGTGTCGCCCGTGTTTGCACCTACTCGATGGGATCACTATCTTTCTTCATCCTGGTTATCCACACTGGCATTCTGTATTTCAAATGCTGTCTTTCAAAAGAACTGAAGATCCGCAGAAACAGTTCGGGAGGAAAGACTGTGAAAGCGTGTCTAATCCAGCGCATGATGCTCGTTGCCTTTTGGGCGGCTCGTTTAGCGTGTTCGGAGGGCATTAGTTTAGAATTGTGTATCTATTTCTTTTTGTGGGATTCCATTCAGGTAGTTGTGGTGTTTGGGGAAACGTCTTCTCCCAGGTTTCAAGCGTGAGACTAAGTATTTGGATTTATTGAACGTTAGAAGCCACTTGCTGGACCAGACAGCCAATGTATCAAGGGTTCCTCGTAGTTTCTATGAGTCATCAACAGAGTGAATGGTTTCCCAGATTTTGATATCATCTGCAAACGTGATGGCATCAGAGTCAAGATTATCAATGCAGTCGTTTATATAAATGAGGATCAGAAGAGGACCAAAGACTGAACCCTGCGGAACACCACATATACTGTCGCCCATTAGGCTTCAGTGGTGCCAACAAGTTCTTTTTATTAATAATAATAGTTGTATTAAATGCTGGTTTACAGGCATTGTCAGATGAAATATTCAGTGGGTTGAGGCTGGCAGTGAAAAAAAACTCCTGAATAAGTGTTTTTCCTATCTTTATGTTATTCAGAAGAAAAAACTGCCGCCTGTAAGGATGATAGCAATTCAGATCAGGGAAGGGCTAACACAATTGCAGTCTGTATGCAGTCTCTCTGTCTTTGCTAGGAACCGGGATTCTGCCCCAGGTAAGAAAGCATCCGTGTACGGTTGCTCACTGTCTGCAGGCTGCAGAGACGTCGCCGTATCCCTCAAGGTAACACCTGGGATCGGGTTCAGATGCCACGCACTACGTCGAACAGGAAAACAGATTCTACCGTGTCGGTGCCCAGAATTCTTGGAAAATGTTCTGAATGCAAAAAACTAGTAATATTTATCTTAAACAAAGAATAACTCCGCTGGACTTTTATATTATGGGGAAGTTTATTCCACATGGCCATGGCGTTTTTGCAGTCTGCATGACAGGAAATTTTTTATTCGTGGTGCTGCAAAGTATGTACATATGTCAAGCCGATATTTGAATGCCTCCACAGACTGGGACATAATAAATGCCTTACGTAGATTATTCCAGGTTTTCACGACGCAATCCGAGTAAAAAGACTTCATCACATCAAATCTTACTTTGGGCCCACGTAGTTAGAATAGATGCCCTCGGATATAAGTAGAAGTGGCAATTTGGAAAAGGTTATCACACAGGAGGGAGCAATCGAAACCACGCACGATACGGAATGTTTGTAATAAGTCTCTGCGCAACTGCCTGCAACTCAAAAGATAGAGATTTAGGTTACTTAGGCAGATCTCATATAGCAGTTCAATTTGAACTCTTACTAATTGTGTGTCTCACTGCGGAACCCTTTTGAGCAGGTTGTTATACTGCTGGCTCCATGGTTGCCAGGCATTGATCGCATATTGAAGGTCTGGCCTTACAAACGTACCAAAGATTTTTATAAAAAGCAGTCTTCATCGAAAACTTTAAATGCCTGCTTGATAGCGTGCAACATTCAATTGGCGGATTAAGCCCCCTTGCAATATTGTGCAGAAAGATTCAGGTTCCGGTCATCCAAACACCAAGATCCTTCTGTGTTTCTGCTTCTTGAAGTGGCATACCGTTCACAGAGAAGGTTCGTGTATCAGTGACCTGGTTTCAATTTCCTAGACCTATCAGGGTGCATTTGTTTGAGGTGGAGGACAAGAGCCAACTGCGGGACCACTCGTCCAGTTGAAAAAATAATCTTGGAAATTGTCTCCTCCGGCAGAATTGTGGATGACTTTCCAGATTTTTATATCGTCCGCAAACGTCGCAAATTCACAGTCAAATTCCTGTAGTAAATTGTTGATAAAAAGATAAATAGGATCTGTTGGAGCACTGAGGTTTGTGGGACTCCACTCTCGATGACTGTGTGCCTTGATCACTCTCCGTCTACACAGACCACTTGGGAACTACCAAAGAGAAAATTCTCGATCCACGTAAGAATTTGCCTCCAATACCCAAAATTCTTAACTTGTTAAGGAGATGCTGGTGTGTAACACTAGGGAAGGCGTTCTGGAAATCAATGTAAACACCGTGTGGTGTGTCTTTTGCATCGAGTACTTTTGTCCTTATTTGCATCGTATAAGGTAAGTTCGTTACACACTAATATCCCTTCCGAAAGCTGTATTGTGCATTGTACAAAAGGTTATGGGTTTCTAAATAAATCATAAATTACTTATTGACGACCTTCTCCAAAACCTTGCAATAGACTGAGGTCAGACTGACAAGTCTGTAGTTTGCAGATAATGCACGACTACCACTTTTAAGAAGCGGTGTAATGTGGAATGCTTTCCAGTCTGAGGGATGAATTCCAGTATCGAAAGATTTCTGGCACAGAAAGAAAAGCGGTTTATACAGCTCTCAACCAAGTAAGCAGAGCAGCTTTGCTGAAATCTCCTCGGGCCGGGTGATTAACATGACTTCAAACGTTTTAGTTCGGCAAAGACCACCTCTGCTCGAGAAAGCATATCCTGAATAATTGGCGCTCCCATGGTCTCGCAACTAAATGGAATGAAAACAGCTTCTCCCGTGAAAAGTGAGTGAAATAACTGAAAAGAGTGTTCCACATTGTTGTTAATTTCCTATATCCCGAAACCGTAATCTTTTTTCATCAAAAGGAATCGGATTCCTGTTAAGTGGTCATTTTCCTAAATAGCTCTAGAGCAATAAGGGATTGTGAACTGCTCACTGGAGCAAATCCCTCTCATAATCCCATCGTGTTTTCAAAATCAAGCTTTTATTTTTATTCCTTTGAATTTTGTATGCTTGAAAGGCTAAATTTTCATTGGATCCGCAAAATTTCTTCCAAAGCCTTCCTTTTCTATTAATCTTTCTTTTGAGATCTCGTGTTAGCCCCTGTGATCGGTTGGTAACCTAAGTTTTGACACCAGACCATGGCACTTTACGCGATTCAAAAACCACTTCTTAAATAAAGTTCAGTCTTCAGTGATGTTCATGGAGAAGAGAAGATCCCAGTCTATTCGTGATGCTTCAGCTCTCATTTGGCAAAAGTCTCTTTACAATAGAGTGGGCATGGATTAATTTATTGCTGATGGTACAGAATATAAAGCGTGTAGAATGTATCTGACCCAAAACTGTAACCCGTTCGGATAATTCTAATAGAATAAAGTTGAGCTAGCTGCTTTAAGTCCGTCTGGCTTAAATTGCTTGGGTTGCTTCACTTCGTGTCGTCATAGGTAAGAACAGAGATGATAACCGTTTGGACGAAAACACGGTTCTATAATGTCAAAGAATAAGCAAAATATAAATGATACACTCACAACCAAGGGACCCGAAGCTTGAAAGCAGTAAGATAATGTCAATTTACGCGGGAACAAGAAATAAGATTTAAACAAGTAACAAGAGAGTTGATAGGAAACAAAAACAGCATAGTTATCCAAATTTAGCAAGTAAATATGAAATAAACGGTGGCGTTGCTGAATTTAAAGTATCCTATAAATGGTTATACTGTTAATTTCAAACGTAAGAACGATGAGAAAGGATGTCTTGTGTTGTTAGATAGCAAATACTTATGTTACTGTCAAACTGACGGTAGTGCTATAACGAGAAAACATACGTTGTAACGTACAAAGCATACTCCCATGAAAGTACTGCATGATTACTTCGACTAAGTGGAGGTAGGCAGTATGCCTCGTCTATACTCTCAGAACCTTTAGTGAAGATGAAATCGAAAAAAGTTGTCTTTTGTACTCCACACACTCTTGTTGGAACAAAAAATTTTTGTAACACTACCGCTTCTGTACCAATGTACCGCTTTGTCAGTAGTGCTTCTGGCACAGTTGATCTGTATCGGCTGTGTTGTTCGGCGGTGTTTGGAACAGTTTGTGGTCTATCTATGTGGTGCCGGCCACTACTAACGAAAGTGGTACATCCGAAGAAGGTGAAGTAGGGGTTTCCAAAATTGACTGATATGTCGATTGTTAATTTCTTCAGCAATTAATTGCTAACTTGGAGTAAATCAGTTTAACTGAAGGTTTTCAGACTTAGATCACAATTAACTGTGCTGTCATTATGGTGCTACCTGTTAACCATATATCCCAACTGATCTGCCGGAAAAATGTCGAGAGGGAGGGATAGCACTGATTCAGACCCAGTTGCGTAACTGTAATGCCACTGTCAGATCCGGTTGCAGTGACGAACCCAAATTTCATGACTAACCTAAACGTCAAATAACATACTGCCTATGTTAGCTGCTACGGTTGCCTCAATCCAGTCTGGAAAACCAGTTTCATGCCATGGCTGACTTCAATTTTTTGTATTGCTTGATCATAGGTGATTTCAACCTTCCTAAATTCGATGGCTTCAACCTTCCGCTTCTATAACGTTCAAGGACTTACTTGAGGTCGTAGCTTTCAGCTTGTGGAATCAGGTTGTCAACTTCCCTACCCGAGGATCAAGCATACTTGATCAAATCTTCTTCAGAAGTTGCCTGCCTCGGACAGTATCAACTTAAGGCCCACTTGGGGAATCCGACCACGATATCATTGCTTCTACACTACAATTCAAGAATGATGAAACGTTTTCCAAAAAAATGTAGCTTTTTCTTTGCTTTCCGATCAGCTTTTTCGACCGAATTATTTATACATCTTAATTCCCATGACTGGTCTGATTTATTTCTAGGTCATCATGAAAATACCTTTATAAGTATGCTGTACGAGGTGTTGGATCCACTTTTTCTCGTTTTGTTCCCCATAAGAAAATAGTTTATATCACTAATGAAGTTTATCTCCCTTTCTCTTGTCGCCTTAGGTTACGTAATCTCTCGTCGATTCCACCTGTTAAACAACATTTTTTTCCCTTGATTTAAAGTATCTTACAGCAGGCTAAGAGGCAGTTTGAAGAAGAGCACGTAGCTGATGCGGTCGAATTTATTGAAAACCGTTCTTTCAATGTCGCGAAAAGTTTTCAAGCACACTAAGAAACCATTGAAAAACATGGTTCACCGTCCTCCGAGACGTCCTTGGAAATCCTTTCGCTGACGACAAGCTGACGACTGATAGTTTAAAAGTTTTCGAATCCAGATAATCTATTAAAAATTCAACCACTCCCCTTCCGACCAGCCAGGGTGTGACCGGTACCATCCTCGGAACCACGACATTTACCCTCTGGGACGCAATCTTAGCCGTTCGAAATTTTCGTGAATCTCATAGTCCAGGATCAGATGGCCTATCGCTCAGTATTTTAAAGGCGGACGCTAACGATATTTTTCTGTTCGTTCTGAGTAAGATATTTTACCTAGCTCTGAAAAGTGAAACCATCCCCAGTGTGTGGAAGGAATCGTTCATTCTGCCTATCCCCAAACACGGCCAATCTACGTCATTTGACGATATTCGGCCAATCAACACACTTTCCGAAGCTTCGAAAATCATAGAGACTTTGATCAAAGATATGATAATGTATAACTTGACCGCGAATACCCTACTGAATGCGGTCCAGCATGCGTTCCTCAAAACAAGGTCTTGTAACACCTGTTAGCTCTCTTTCTTTGATCACGTTCTTCAATCTAGAGACAATGTTTTGCACATTACATAGTCTATTTCGATTTCACTAACGCTTTTGGTCGTGTTGACCATGGCTTCCTTCTAAAACTTTCCTCTTTTGGTATATGTGGTGAACTTAAGAACTTGATATCTTCTTAAATTAGCTCTCGCACAAAACATGCTAAGATCTTTAATGTCATCTCTAGCCCCGTACGTGTTAGGAATGGAGTTATTCAGGGTAGTGTGCTTGGCCCGCTCTTATTTTGGTTTTTTGTCAATGATTTACTTGTTTTATTTCACAATGGTAGGCCCTTTATGTATGCTGAGTTGCCTATCGATTTAAGCCGGCAGATCGCGACACCGTGCTTTGAACTACTAAAAAAGATCTTGATGCCTTTGTCCAGTGGTGCTGTACATGTCGCCTTTGCCTTTCTTGAGGTAAAACTCCATTAAGTTTATTGATGATGATAATCAGCCTCAACTAAGCTTAGATGGTCATGACCTAAATGTGCCCAGAATTGTTAAGGATCTGACCATATCATCTTCCAACGGGCTTAAACTTTCAGAACATTGCACTCTGATTGTCTCCAAAGCCCGCAGAACTGTCGGGTTTATCCACCGACATTTTAAAACCATCGACATTCGACTTCAGCTTTATAAAATATACGTAGGGCCTGGCCTGGAATACTGCTCATTTCCATTTAGCCTTCTGAACCCTAGTGAATGTAAGAAAATAGAATCGGTCCAGTATTTTTTTAATAAAAGTGTTTTATCTTCGGGGCACCGTAATCTGTCGTCTGAAAAACGCTGTGGGCTGATAAAAATTGAAATCTCATGGTATCGGCGATTAAGGAAGGGACTCTTTTTACTGTTTAAGCTTTTAAACAGTCGTAAATGTAACCCCCTTACCACTGTGAGGCAGCTTGACCATATTCGGTGCAGCCGTCATGACAGTCTTTTTATTTCTTCCACTGACATATACACTAAGGTATCGTCAGTGTTTTCGGTAAGCAACATTACCGACATGGTAGAATCTCTATTCCAGCTCGACGGAGTGCAGGGCATCTGAGCCTGACCCCAGGTCTTACCTCGAGGGCGATGGCGCCGTCTCTACAGCCTGAAACTTATGAATTTTTCGGCAGACAGCGAGAAACCTTCCACAGATGCACTCTTACTTGAAGCATAATTCCGGTTCCTTAAAAAGACAGAGAGACTGTAAGCACATTTTACGTGTGCTAGCCCTTTCCCACTATCATCCCAAGGGCAGCCATATTTCTCCTGAGTGACATAAACTTAGGAAAAAAACTAATAATAATATAACTTTAGGAGTGTTTTTCATTGCTAGCCTGATCCCCACTGAATATTTCATCGGATATTGCCTGTAAACCGGAATTAAATAAAATTACTATTATTATTATAATCCCGAACAAAGACAGGCGTTCCAACGGGAAGCTTGCTGCGAGAGACGGGTGCGAATGGCTGTGCGGATCGCATATTAATAGAAACGAGTGCATGGAACTTTGTATCATGTTTCGGGCCATTAAAGCTTCAGTGGGGAAACAAAACTAGGGGATGACCTGTTCAGGGTAGTCATAAGAAATCAGAAGCACCTTGATTATTGCGTCTGTATTCTACTCCCCACAAGCTTTTAAGAGGGCTTTCTAAAAAATTTTGACCAAATATTCCGCCTGACCGTTACGCTTAGAGTTTTCGGGCGGGAAACGAAGATGCTGAATGATGTGTTGGCGGCAGAAATACTCAAACGTAAATTATTTCAACTCGGAACCACTATCTGAAACTGGGCCTTCTGATAGGCCATGCTGGCTGAATATAACTCGTAGGAAAGCGATAGTGGCGGGTGAAATTTCCAGATTAAATGGAGCAATCTCTGGCTAATTTAAGTAGGCGTCGATCAGGATTAGGTATGAGACTCCAAAATTTTGGCGAGCGATCTCGATATGCACACGTGACCGAGGCCTCCTCAGTGGTTGCCGTGGTAGTTGTGGTTGACGAGACGGCATCTTGGCCACGTGTTGACAACGAAAAAAGCGTCAAACGAGGTCGTTAATGCCGATGTCAATACCCGACCAGCAGACCAAACTACTAGTAATTAACTTTATTCGACTGGTACGAGGATGAGTAGGATGTTATTAGCATATTACAAGGAGTCGAAAAGAAGATAAAACCACTGCACAATACACAAAATGAGTCAGGAATTAAACACAGCTAACGATGCTCTGTGCAGAAAGAGCTGGTTAAGTTCGCCATTGAGAGCAGTGGGTTGCCAGCTGTTCAATTCAGCTGTTTTGAAGGGAAATATATGATAGCACATTTGAATTCCTATTTGTTTACATGCAGTGGAAGTATGTCAAAAATTTGAAATCGTGAACACCAAAAGTAGCAAGTGAAATCTCCAAAATTGTACAGATGAATCAACTATTTTATGCGTCTGCAGTATTTGGAGACGTATTTGTGCACGTTTTTGCGAAATGCAGTGGTTACTGTTAGAATGCATACGATAGAGTTGGTCTGCACACAAGTGATAGCTTAGCGTAAAACAGGATTTAGTTTGGTAACGCACCGTATGTTAGCGGCAGTGACAGGTATCCCTCATGAGGTGTATAAATGCTGGCGCTAACGTTGCTCTTAAGCGAAACGGAAATAAGCACGGTGTCTTCTTCATATTTCTGATGATATCAAATAAGAAAACAGGCCGTCAGTCTAGCCTTAGTCGGTAGTGAGGCAGTAGTGGATATCAAAATCATAACCGAGAAAAATGGCTGCTCATCGTTGTAGCCGGTTAGATGGATGGACCGGAATACCCTTCTTCAAGCAGAAGATTCCTACCAACGGTTCATAGTCCATGAAAAACATGACACGATGATAACAAAGCCGCTTGTAACACTTATTAACGGCAAAGCTGATGGTAAATGCCCTTTTCGCGTTTGGCCATAGCTCTTTTCAGCACGAGTTGACGTGCAAACCGCGTGCCTCATCGCATTATGGGGCCCGTGAGGTAAATTGTGTTAGATGACACACAAACTCTCTGATTGGAAGCGACTTCAGCAACGACAATCGGCAGTGTCTGGGCAGCTGAACCGAACTCAGCATCGAATTCGGCTGGAAAAAGGCCTTTTTCCGGCAGGATCAACATTACCAGGGAGCATTCTCATGCAGCACACGGTTGAGCGGAGACTTATAGGTCATGACGCGACGGCAGGATGGCCCTATGGTAGTTGAATAGACAACGGGACGACCGAAATTGGGATAAAAACGTGAGTTCAGCTATCTGTGGGATGACAAAACATTTTCGGGACCGGAATGGCAATCAATAGCGTCAAAAATGAAAAAAGAGAGAGAGTTACGCTTTATTTTGAAAGTAAAATTCCAAAACTTTAAGCAAAAAATGTCCCCGATTCACTGTGAATAAGGTTGGGAACACAAGCCACACAAAACCGGAAGATCACAAAAAAATGGCCAAAGAATGCACATATTAACCTCATAAAGAATCATTCTTGAATGCGTCGCAAAATATCGACCAAATTGGATTTTTTTCAAAACTGTGCCTGCGTCGTGCGCCGATGACCTCATTTTTGTTGTTCAAGAAAACAAATAAGGTTAAGAATCGGTATAAAATGTGTCAAATAGGCTAACCGACATCGATATAAGAAATTTCCCATGCGAATGGAGAGTGGAAAAGATGGCGGCTCAATTTCAAAAGCCCGCCAGGGTATAATTGATTGAATGGAGGAATAATTGAAACTTGTCGGCTTTCAAGCAGAAGCCACGTTCCTGCACGCGTTCGAGGACTGTGAAAAATTGGTCTTTAAAATCAGCAGACGTGCGACCCATGTTGATGACGATGATGATGATGATGATTATGATTTTGGTGGTGGTGGTGTTGTTGTTGTTGTTGTTGTTGTGATGATGATGATGATTTTGGTGGTTGTGATGAGGATGATGATGATGATGATTATTATTATTATTATTATTATTATTATGTTGATGATGATGATGATGTTTTCAAGGTCCCCAGCCATACCCGGAATGTCAGGGGGGTCTTCACACAAAAGGGCGACCAGGTGTATTGGACCAGAACACGGTGGGTGGTTATCATTGACAATTCGCACGACTCTGAAGTTACTTCGACCTGAAAGTTTGTATTTGTCACATCCAGGCTGTCAAATCAAGGGCCACAATTCAGCAAGAGAACAGAGCAACGGAAACCAGCAGTGTATAGCAGTTCAGCTACAGAGTTGAACTGAGACTGCTGGAAAAGTTAGCCAAAATACTAATCGAACCATTCGGCTTCTTTATCACAGTGATGGGAGCACAGGTATCAGAACTAACAGTTCCTTCAGACGCTTAAGTTCAGCATCGAAAAGGGGCAACGTGGCATGCGGAACAGCTGTATTTGGATGGAAGATTGATTTAACTCCAGGACACGATGTCGTACCACTTGCGTGTGTGTGTAACTAACAAGTCTGTCCTGCAATACTTGAGCGAACGGCTGGAGAATGTCCTTGGTGAGTTTTACGGACACAGCAAGAAAGTGTGCCTGTCTTTAAACAACGCAGAGTGGCAGTTTGGACAGACCAAGTTGTTTTTATCACAGTCAAGAACCAGTAGATTGCGATAATACCTGGTGACGTCGCAGATTGTAGTGATGGTAGTGCCCCGGATAGTCCCACAAAATGCAGTTGCACCATTAACAGCACATAACAACTGCAGGCGTTTGTGGCACCCTAAGAAGTTTGCTGCATTATGGGTCTACCAAGGGACTACCGAAGTCTTTCAGATACGAAAGTGATATTTGAAGCTCAATGGGCTCCTCGATTTGAAAATTTTGTTTCCTATGGCGTGTTTTCTCCCATTAGAATTTTGCAAGTGATTTTGTTCGAGACTTTACCGTGCCATTTTTGCGTAATCTTATTAATAAGCATTCACATTCTTGGTAAAGCCCAACCATTTACAATTGTAGATGCGCTTTCGCAGTCCATGCCTTTATTAGAATTGTTTAAGTTTCCTTTGAACTACCATCGCTTTTTGAAATAAGTGGCGCACGAAAATGACGAAAGATTTGTTGGGGGCTTTAAAGGCGGTAAGTAATTGCTACATACTTTAAAAATGTTGAATTTTTTTACTCTTCGCGGTTTAATTCACTGACCTTTTCGATGACCATACGTAGCCTTAAAAATACAACACACTCAAGCTTTTTATTGAGAATGTTTACCTGAGCAACTTGCCTCTCGACTTCACACGTTTTCACATACAGTTGACAAGCGCTTTTGCTTTGATCACTTGGTCCTGGGATATACCCGAGGTTTTTCACCCGATACCTATACAAATCTCTGTAAGAAAAATGTTGTTCATATCCTGAAAAATAACGCGTGTGAAATCGTTACTTTTTCGGTTGTCTTTTGATTTACGTTCTTTATGCAAAATTATACCTGTTTATGGTCTTTGCTGCGAGAATCGCCCGACAGATTCAACATAGTATTTACTTCAATTGGCATGGGCATTCTAGCAGCCATTGTTATTGCAATGTCACATACGCATCTTTCTTCTTTTTTCTTCTGCTTTATCTTCATGTCAGAAAAACTTGCTTCGATGTTCCTTACTTGCTCGCCTTCTAAATTTGTTTGAAGCTGATAATTTATTCGTCAATAAATGGGTGTTGTTCTTTTTACAGCCCTTTCTGTAACTTGAAGTATTTACTCTATTTCGTCCGCTGGACATGCTTCTGAGAATGCGCATATTAAGCTCTCCCAGGGAACTGCAGAAACTTAGTCCCCAATGCCTCATTTACCTGTGATGCTACTGCAAATTCTACCACATACCCTGAAGTATATTATCAATGTTACCTATACTTTAGCGCTCATCATCGAACAAACTAGTTTTGCCGTTAGGTTCGCTCAGTTACCTTAGTTTACGCGGTGCTTGTTCCATGTTATTGTACTTTGCACACAACTTTACAATAGGTCCTAGTTTGTTATTGGCAGTGTTAGTTTTAGATCATGTGACATTCGTTTTATGTAGCTGGAAAATAAGTTTGCTGGCGGCCTCAAACCTTTATTTTGAATTTTTCTCTTATTGTCCCAAAAGGCTCGGCCGGAAGATGAAGGGGCTATGCCGGAAGCTCCCGTGCCTCTCGATGGTCCCCAATATATGAACGAGTTCTTCGCACAGGTAAGTTACTACAGCACACGTTTATGCTCTTGCCACTAAGGTCGAAGAAATTCGGAAGTTCATTGAGCGTATCCAAGCGCTCGTTGAAGATGTTAAAAATAAACATGGCGACATTCTATCCTCTCCCAACCAAGACGAGAGTAGGTGTTACATTACACTCTTATGCATCTTAAAGAAACAAAGGCACAACTTGAAGAAGCTATGGCGGAAATTAAAATGTTGGCCCACAAAGTTCGTGCAAAACTCAAGCGTACGTATCTTGTCTCAGTTATTTTAACTCACTGGTCCCTTCAGAAATGGAAATGAACATCGAATACGATGAAAACGCCGACAAATCTTCGGCCGATTTGCGGATACGCAAGACTCAGGTATTCTCTCAAAGTACTTGCATTTATTATATAGTACTCAACAATCTCTCGCAATTTTATCGAAGTAATGACGGACTACAATAAGGCCCAAGTAGCTTTCCGAGATGCTTGTAAAAACCGAATCAAACGTCAGATGGAAATCGGTAATTCCATTTCGTTTGCTACTATTAGTTTAAATTTTTTATATCGACGCTTTTATAAGGCAGTACTATTACATTTTCCATCGAATTTTTGCTGATGTAGACCATCTTTTTCAAAATTCGCAAATGCTTGCCTGTTGTTACTACTGTGATGTGGGCATCGTTTTGTTCCCTGTGATTTTGTCTCTACTGTTTAAAGGAACTACCTACTATAAGATGTGCCAATATATATTAGTCAATACCCAGATGCCATCTTTATTCACTAGCTATATCAAATTACTCTTAGTTTTTCCTTAAAACATACTCTTGGATCACTCCTATGACCTATTTTTTAGTCCCCAAAGGCATTCAAATGACCTTTCTATGTTAATAATCTAACGATTGAAGTTCGCGAATGCACATTTTCAATTGCATCGCTTCTTTTGATGGCGCGTTAAATTAAAAAGAAAAAACTAGTTAAATTATTTATCGTATGAGATTGGCGTTTATCCATTAGTTCCGGGACTATGTTCCACTTAATGATTTAACATACTAACTAAAACCTCAGACACGTTTTTCGCCGATCTTGTGCCGCTGCACGTGAAACACGTGCGTCGGCTTTCAGCTGCCTGTTGGCAGCTTCTGAATATTATGCGGTTATTCCGTAATGGCTGATGGATTTCAGCTCAAATATTCATATCACCTTTCGGACCAATGCTGAAAAGGTTTGTTTCTATGGATTTTTTAAAACTTCGCGCATTCAGTTCCCTTATCCTAATCCTACTCGGCGTCCGAGATTTGAACCCAGAAACCACATTCAGCGCTCGCGATTTTGTCAGGCCTATTGTTGTACCGAAGCTAATAGGAAATCTATATTTCTGTTCTTTAGCTAGCTTCCTTTAGCGCCCACTGCAGATTTCTTGTTATTTCGTTTTTTTGTGATCGAGAGAGAACGTAAGACTTGCTGCCAAGTTTTTTTATATTAATTTACCCTTCATGATGGATATTAGGCATCCTCGTCAGCCTGTGGTTGTCGTTGGGCTGGGTGTTTTGGTGTTCTTTGCATCCAGATATGTCCCTTTTACCCATACTTTTACGATGACAGTGGGAGTAATTTGTTATTTTCTTTAAATATGTTACAGTTTTTGGCAAGAGACCACCACTGAAAGCGTTTGGGGTTCACATATTCGCTAATCAGCTTGAAGGCGCTCAGTAGTTACTTTGCTTTTTTATGTCATTGCGCTGAAAATTGTTGACATAAGCATCGTAATTGGACTCTGATTTTCAATTTTTATGCTGAAGTCTCATCGAGTTCGAATCATGTACTCTGCAGGTGTAAGCGAACCGGTTTTATCGACCTTTTTATTATAGGTTGCGTAGCTTCTCAGGTATGAATGTCTTAAGCCTCGGTAGTATGATTGATCTGAGTAGTGGCGATTGTGTGGGGATGTTCACGGCTTTTTGCACCTCGAACGAGCATTCGCAGGTGGAACGAGTAGAGATGGTTTGACCAGCTCTGTTAATATTCTACGAAGTGGTGTTCCCGCTATTTCTTCTATCGTTTTGGCCTGTTGGGGTGGCTATGGAGACCAATATTGGCCCTTAACGTATATCAACCGCAAGAACGCACGTGAAGAGTTTGGGTGTTGGTAGCGTTTCCCTCAGTATTTCAGCCTTAAATTCCTAGGGCTTCACCGTGGCCCTTTTTAAGTATAGCTGTGAAGATTGTAGTTCAGTTTTTTCACGATGACTGGCAATATTTTCTGATTCTATGCGTGAGTTCCCCAAGGTTGAGGTGGTTTGAGCACATTTTTCGTCGCCCACCTCATGGGCTCAGTTTTACTGCCCTTGATCATGCCCCACTACCTAATTGGAGGCGTCGAAGCGCAGGTCAGTGCAAAATATGGCTTGGCATAGTTCGTCAAGACATGGAAGTCGTTCTTGGACTTTCGGTATTTGGCTTCCGTCATTAGCGAAGAGAATGAACTAAGGTGCCCAGATCTGCTGGCGCGGATCGTCACGCGTTGAGAGACACAATCCGCGACATCATCCAGACCACGTAGATCAGACATGGTCGCAACCCTAACAAGTACAAGTACGTTTCGGTATAAATCGCGTCTTGGCTGAGGCCTATCCAATTGTCAGTAGCTGAACTATCCCTGTCACCTTTTGCGTATACTTATCCGTGCGCACTTCTGTTGTCCGCCTCCCCAGTGACTAAAGATGCACAAGTGAGGATGATAGAAAAGTCTTTAGCCCAGCGTTTAAGGATATGAGATTGCTCTGGTAATGACAGTATTCTGTCCGGGCTGAACAGAAGCGAAAATCAGGTCACTTATGGGACTTAAATCACCCTAATGGCCATGCTAGAATCTTTTCTTTCTTCCCGTGGATTTTCTCTTGTTTTATTATTTAGATAACTGTTTTGACCCATAAAAGCCACCGTTGTCGTTGTCGAAGGCACGGCTCATGACTAAAGCAGCTTTGGTCAAAGGTGTCCGGTTTGACTGGTAGCCCTCCTGACGTTTATTATTATTTGGAATATCCTCGAGGCGGTGCTTATGTCGGTCTGTATGTCCAAGGACACGGCAGTGGTTAGAGCGCAGTTCAAGACCTGTTCCAGTTTTGTTGAAAGCCTTCATCCCATCCGGGGTGTAGTTTTGCACTTCGTTTCCCAATCTGGATACTAAATGTTGTACGATCCATATCATGAAAAAATTTCATCTTCTTGTTGTTATACTTCCTTATTCTGTGGCCGTAAACCACTCCTTTCCATCTGATGTTATATGTGCCATCACGGACATCGAAAACCTCAAACCCAGTCGTTTCGTCTACGTCTAGCTCAATCAAGAGAAGACGTATAAGTTTATTTTCAGGAAGTTGCGATTTGTTATTGTCAGCGTGTTTAAGTTAACAGAAAGGAGAAATTATTCCCCGTTAGGTTGTTGTCTCATTGTCTCAAGTTGACAGTTGATTTTGTTCTAATTGGTGAGCAACTTCTTGGCAATGCCATATATCTGATGACAAAAACGACTCCTGCGTGTCACACTTTTCTGGCGATGTCTACTGTCGGAGAAAGTGCACCTCCCATTTCATTCAGCTACGCGAATCCTGGAAGCAGGCCGTGCGTAGGGCCGAATCACTTGTCTGTCGTGTGGCAGTTAATAGATATCAGAACTAGCCCCCTTTCTGGTAGGTTGTCTATTCAATTTTTGATGAAAGCTAGCCGATATCCGAGAGCGCTGGAGTCACCCCACAGAGGGTGAGGACAGGAACGAGTATTTATTAGTAATGGAGTACCGATGAAGAAAAGAGAAACTGAAATGGCTATTTATGGCTTATTAGTCGTCATCAGTCAGTCATACCCAATCCAAGGTGTGGACCACTTGGGATTCTAACCCACGATTTTTGATCATTGAGTCAAATGCTCTACCAATGAACCACGGACTCGTTGTAGTTGCATATTTTACTAGTCGCTATGCGACTGCCTGCGAGAGCTCATATTTAACCCCAAGGCACAAGCGGACAAGCATGTTCCGTAACTTGATCGCTGAGCGCCCTTTCATCTATACTGCCTAGACAGTGCTTTTTGCATCCAAAAGCCATTTCCGTCTGTGTGGAGGGGTATAAAACAGCCTCTAGGACAACATTTCTAGTCTTTTTCCATTTTAGAAGTTGACAATATTTATTTGATGGGGCTATTTAGGCACCCAGGTGACTGATTCCACTATGGACACATTTTGCGATTCAATGAGAAAAGTATCTTAGTGTAGTTTGAACCGCCCACTGACTCGCATGTCATCCTGCAGAATTTGAAAAGTTTTAGTAAGGCATGGGTGTTGATGAGGGTAGGTGAATGCGGGAAGTAAATATGACTTACGTGCGCGAAGAAAACTTGCGCGACCTTGGCTTCATCTTGATTCCGTGGCGAGACTATGTGAAGGCGACTGACTATGTACTGTAACCCAGCGGCTCCAGTCTGACGCAAATTTTCTCTTCGGCGCACACCACAGTACACACAGGTTTACCGGGTGAAGAGACACGGCAACTTGTCCAGTTCAGCATGCCAACCGAAAGCATTACTGGATGGTGACCTCTGCTCTGACCACAGCTTCGTAGATGAATTCTGGGCGTCTGACGGAATCAGAAAGAAATGATCATCTTGTGTAGCAGGGTACTTCACGAGACAAATAATCGATAAAATTTGATACCCCTTCCTGACTCAAGAACCTTAGAACCGGGCACCAGAATCTCAGACGATTGTACTGAACACGCTATTCCTTTTTCCAGTTGATGTTTTGCTCTTCATGTCAATCTGGCTTAAGTTTATGCCATTTCGATTATATTTAGGTCCAAACTGGTCTCCCTTGTCACCGTTCCTTTAAACCATTCCAGCGAGCATTTTAGGCCTGTCATTACCAACTTTCTCTTTGGACAAGACATATTTTAAAGCCTGAAAATTTCTTATTTGGACGTCGCTGAACCGTTCTTTGAATAATGTTTGGTTTAGAGCTGTTTACATAGTCAGACTTTACGTAATTCCATTTTCGTTTGCTGGCACTGTATTTACTCTTCTCTTTTTTTCTGTTAACAGCGGAACGAAAGATAACAAATGAGGAGTTGGAAGATATGTTGGAGTCGGGCAATCCAGCAATTTTCACTCAAGAGGTAGGCTAGAAATCTTATCAGCCTCTAGTATCTTCGGCTGGTATTCTTTTATTCCTCTGGGATAAAAATCGCCATTGCAAGGTCGTTTTATAATTCCTTCTGGTTTTAGTTCCACTTAGTCCTCTAGTTGGTTTTTTCAAACTGCTTCCTGGGAGAGGCCTGTCTTGCCGAATTCAATAGTTCGCTGGAAATCCGCATTTAAACCAAATTAACACATCTTTTATTGTTTTTTATTACATGCGTTTTTGGGGCAGGAGGAGGGGATAAAACAAAGAATCGAGGTTGGCATTCCATGGGTCCTGCAAAGTGTCGAGTAAAGGATTCCTGTCCTAGGATGTCTTTCTTCTGTGTGTTTATTAGCCCCTGCTGTTTAGCTTCTCTCAACAACAAGACGGAGAGGTTTGCTTACATGTTTCACTCTCGCTTCATTGGTCTGCTTTTGGTGCCGCCTTACAAGCTGAAGTCGACTTCATTTGGAGGCCCTTCTGTGGGTGTATCTGTCAGTTGCAGCATCTCTCGCCGGCCCTCACAGCAACAGTGGCAATAGGGCTGCCATTTGCGATCCCCCTTTCACCCCCAAAAGTTCACCTACTCTGCTGCCTAGATCTTATCTGGACTATGGGTGGATTTGCTTTTTAAAGAGACATTGCTGAGGCATCAGACGTGTTAGCTTCACCAGCAGTCTCTGCGACTCTTAGCCGACCGTACAGCCCGGACATCTTGTATCTAGTTCGGCATGGATATGCTGGTACATTCGATCCCAGTTTCCACGACACAAATCACCAACGTTTTTAGGGATTCAAAGGGATGTGATGCCAGCGAGGTTCCATCTTCCTCTATGGCCCAGGAGTGGACTCTCAACTCCGACTTGGTTTGTACCCTTTTATATCGTTAACTACGTTGCCAGATCGATGTTCAGATAATTGGCTGCGTAGTCCACGACAGCCCATTTTTCACATCAGGAGGTCTGCCTTTTTCATAATTTATCTACACTGAAGACTATTTCACTGGCCGCTACCTGTAAACGTGTCTTGTAACTCACAGTTCGTCAAACAGGAGGGGGCCTGTGAGGGTATGGTATGTGACCTCACTGGGTGTTTGTTTTAAAAAATCCACCTTATTGTTTTAAGGTAGGTGTGGTTGATTACAATTTGCCTGGTCAGTCCGTTGCCCCCATTTTTTGCAGCATACTCTCTTCCTATGCTATTTTCGTTAATGTTTAACATAAAAGTGTCTATTATGCGGTCTCTGACATGTTTTGACTTTTCGTCAGGGTCTTGTAGGGAGGAGAGAAGGCGCGGTGGGAGTGCTTGCTTTGTGCTCCACGCCAATACACTAAGCTTGTAAGCCGTGCGGCTTCTAGCTTTGGTGTCACGGATACGCTGGTATATGCCTTGTCTTCCTCACAATCGCCCCAAACCCGATCTCTCCTTGAGTCCACTTGTTATAATTATCTGCCCGTTCCCCCATTTTTTTCTCTAAGGGTTGGCAATATGCAAACTGTATTTAATAGCCTCTGCGCCGCCAATCAGCCTCACACCTGGCCCTTGCAGTTTTCGTAATTCAGGATGTATTTCGCCAATGTCTGACGCACGTTTATCCCACCGATAGTTGTTTGATTAGACTGACCAATAGTGAAGATGAACGAAAAATCGATTTACGGTGATCCACCCCCTCTCCTCCATCTATTCTAATTTTTGCGTTAGTGGTTTTTTTCCCATTTGGCCCTCTTTGGCGTCTTTACTGTGCTTTAAGAGTGTCCCTTTATTTCTTCCTCGCAACCAGATTATGACGGACACACAGCAGGCTAAGCAGTCACTCGCTGACATTGAGGCTCGTCACGAGGACATTATCAAGTTGGAGAAGAGCATCAAGGAGCTGCACGACATGTTTATGGACATGGCCATGCTTGTAGAGAGCCAGGTGCGTTGGGGCTTCCCTCCCACGATTACTCCTTTTCACGCTCGAAAGAGTTGTTTTTACGTATTTGGGCTGTCCTCCTCCCACTGGGCAGTATATTATTTGTGTCCTGTTCTTACCTTCTCTGGTTTGGCGCACACTATGTCATCAGTATAAAAAAATGAATATTTTATACGTGGAAAATCCCATCACTAGTGCAATGCGTTCTGCTGTGCCGAGTCTGTGGGTGTTTGTCGTTGAACGATGCATTACCGCTAAACCACCCGAATCGCGTTTATCCAAACCTGAGTTTGGGATATGACTGACTGTATGGCCCTGTTATTAGCTAGTACCTGTGCTAGGTGTATGGCAAATGGATCCCTAAACGATACAAAATTTTAAGCCGATAGCGCGCGTAAGGGACGTTTGCGAAACGACGTAACTGGGTTTCAAGATTCTAGGAGATGCTCATGCACGTCGAGACTTCAGGAGACCATGAAAAGCTGGCCAAACCAGCATCTTACCAGTCGTAACAAGTGCAGGTAGTTCGGAGAAGGTATGTATGCATTAGTTGCCAACTGCCGAACTGACTACCGCATTGTAGTCCAAAAGGTGTATTTGTGGGTTGTTTAACCACAACCCTCAAGGGGATCGAGTGTCATTGTGTTGGATAAGGGGGTGGGGAGGGGGCGACGGGAACAAATCAAACACTGCTTTGGGCAGGGTAGTTTAAAAAGGGGGTGAAGAACACTACAAGATGCAATTCATATTACCGCCTCGGGTGTTTCTGAACCCCCACGTCAAAATTCAAAAGAAGCCGACTTCACTGCATCTGACGGAACCACAGGACCGCCTTCGGCACGACTAACTTCAGCACCCGTTTACAGCAAATACAATCGAACATATATTCGATGTAGAACACCTGGTGCGACTGAAAAAGAAGGAAATCCAGCGACCCGCTGATTGTGGTGATGGAAAATTTTCTTCGTGGCTACAAATGCAGTCAAGTGTTCACTATCAGCAAGCTCACACGCCGAACTCGCTCTTTTTGTATCAAGGTAATTCAGGTTTTTTTTTACCGTTCTCAGTGGATTGAGACTGAGTCAAGTACTCCATCCAGCTGTCCTCAACTTCATCTGTTGGGCCGATAGATAACCATTACAGGAAGCATGTGAGGGGTTTTGAATTATTTCAGTGTGAAAGTTTGGGGACGTTTTCAGCTCGCGAAACTGAAAACGCTGATATTGCGTAGTCAGTAAAGACGGAAGTTTCAGAAAATCGTGTTTGATATTCCGGCCCTTTTGGCATCAGTTCAGTGTAAGCTTCAAAATAAGAATGCAGCAAACTTTAGATTCACCGTAGATACATTTTAGGTAGCTGTAGTTTCTTGTTCTAGCTACCGCATACGAAGGACGTGTTTTTAAAATTCCAATTATTTTTTCGGTTTACTTCCATTAGGGCGAAATGATTGACAGAATAGAGTTCAATGTAGACCAGGCAGTGGACTACA
This sequence comes from Schistocephalus solidus, assembly GCA_017591395.1. Classification (NCBI taxonomy): domain Eukaryota; kingdom Metazoa; phylum Platyhelminthes; class Cestoda; order Diphyllobothriidea; family Diphyllobothriidae; genus Schistocephalus; species Schistocephalus solidus. Next base: position 32,144 of record WEDG01001442.1, on the reverse strand, counting down.
TCGAAACAGCCAAGGCGGATACCAAAAAGGCCGTTAAGTACCAGAGCGCAGCCCGAAAGGTACGCACTCCTCTTTGTCGAATATTTCTTCGTCGTCATCGTCCAACTTCTTCGTTTCTTTGTCCTTCCCGTTGTCTTGTTTTGCTTGTGCCTGCCAATAAAATAATATATGTTGTTATTCCTTCAGTGTCACTGTTTTTGCAGTTCTTTCTCTATACCCCGTGATTTTGCTTGCTCCAGAAGAAGTCATGGGATACTGTGTTCATCCTGTCGCTCCACTGATCAAATTTGCGTCGCTTTATATACTTAACTCTTCATTACTTTAACAAGAGACAAACTGGGTCTAGATCCCAGATTCGTTCCGTCATTGCACGGGAGTGATGTATTCCCTGGACGGTAGCAGAGTGGGTGGCGTGTTACCCAGCCTATGCTTAGATGCTCTCAACCCAGCGATGCTGCAAGCGACAAAGGGATCAGACCAATTGAGGGTGAAACAGCATGATTTTCCTACTCCACAGACTGGATGGCGTAGTCTGTGTCCACTCTTTGCATTCACTTAAGTCCTGGTTCCATATCAGGCCGAAATCCAATTTTAGAACAGCATGCATCACGAAGTTGATTCAGAAAGGCTCTGTTGCAGGTAGGTGGTTTAGGTACCATCTGGAGATGTCAAAGTACCACCGCCACGCACGAAACGACAGTTCGACCGTCGATTACGACGAGGTCCACCGTATGCTCCACGGAAGGGTGGTGCAGGGACGGTAACTTGCGCGTGGTTTAGTTTAAAGTGATAGTAGACTTGCGCTGCATCTACTGCACTCTCTCCTCCTTCCCCACCTGAGCCCGGTGTCATGATAGAGTCAAGAAGACCGGAGATGGGAGAGGGCGCATGTGGCTGGCGCGGCCGGAGCCGCCCCTGGGCCTGCCACCACACCTGGCTCGGATCCCACGGAGTGGGAGTGCCATAAAGGCCACATTAAGAGCCATTGCAGCCTGATCCTCGGTCCGCCAGTCAGCCACCCCACACAAAACACACATTGGGCTGACCACGCAGTCCGAGTTATCCTGTCAGTTGTCAACCTTCCAAGCCCCGGCTTTTAGCGCACCATGATAGTCTCAAGCGCTCCAGATTGTTTATAGTGAGGAACATGCGCTGAGCCGTCGACCTCACTCTCTACCCCACCCCCACAATCAAACCACTAACCGAGCCGTTCAGTTGTCTGATGCGGAAGTGGGCGCAGCCGCTGGTGACCTCGTCTACGTGTACTACATACACGGCCTGGCCCCCCAAACACAAGCACCAGGATTCCACACAACAGGGAGTTGAACAGCTTGGATCTCACACGTGTGAGATAGTCAGAGGTTTCGTTAAGAAGGAGCTGTCGCAGCCTTACTCTCAGACCACCAGTCAGCCGCTCCACACAACACACATTGAACTGATTGCGAGGTCTGAGTATAGTTGTCAGTTGGCGACCTTCCAACCCATGGGGCTTATTGCTACTGCACTCTCTCCTCCCCCATCTAAGCCCCGTGCCATCACAGAGTCAAGAAGACCAGAGGCGGCGAACGCCGCAGGTGGTTGGTGCGGCCGGAGCCACCACTGGGCTTGTCACCACACCTGTCTAAGATCCCACGGAGTGAGAGTGCCATAAAGGCCACATTAAGAAGGAGCCATTGCAGCCTGACTCTCAGTCCGCCAGTCAGTTACTTAACACAAAACACACATTGGGCTGACCACGCGGTCCGAGTTATCCCGTCAGTTGGCAACCTTCCAAGCCACGGCTTTTAGCGCACCGTAATAGTTTCAAGCGTGTCAGATTGTTTATAGTGCGTAACATGCGCTGAGCCGTCGACCTCACTCTCTCCCCCACCCCCGCAATCAGACCACCCTCTGAGCCGGTCAGTTGTCTGATGTGGGAGTGGGCGTATTGGCTGAAGGATCGGAGTACCCGTCTTCGCGCGCCACAGCACAACCTGGCCCCCATAACGCACACACCAGGATTCACTTACTCTGGGGATATGGAGGAGCCATCGCCGTCTGACTTTCAGACCATCAGTCAGCCACTCGACACACAGCAAATACACTGGGCCAATGGCGTGGTCTCGTGTAAGCGTCAGATTGGCAGCCTTCCAAGCCACGGTTTTTAGGAAACCGTGATATTTTCAGGTACGTGATGATGGTGAGGGTGTTGTCTGTCTATTGGTGTAGGTAGTGTGCGCTGATTTGGATTAGCCTCAGGTGGTTTACCGCAGGTTGTCATGGCGGCACATGTATCCTAATAGGCCCATGCGGTGTGTAAATGTGCGCGAGCAGTGAGGGCCGTGGAGGCGGGCGTGTCGACTATGTCTAAGCCCCAGGCACTTGTTCACCAGCCTCTGTGCGATGGATTGGCAGGTGACCAATCAGGCCAATGCGTGAGTTTAAGTTGCGTGTGCAGTGTGGGCAGGAGAAATCGGAAGAGGCTAGGGGGATGTCATTCGTGATAGTGGGGGTGGCAGGGGCGCTAAGAATGGCAGGAGCGGAGGGTGTGCATGGTGTTTTCAGCATTGCGGTGAATTCCGCTGTCATAGATGCGCATGTGCCCGAATAGGCCCATGCGATAAGTGAATGCGCGAAGACAGTGAGGGCAGTGGAGGAGGTGGCGATCTCTGCTGGGTGTTGATGCTCCAGGTACTGATTTACCAGTCTGTACGATGGATTTGCAAGTGACCGACCAGGCCGATGCGTGAGCTGAATGTGCGGTCGCAATGAGGATAGTTTAGGAGAGAGTCCCCATCGCTGATGGTGGTGGTGGAGGTATCAGATGATGAGTATTGGGATGCGGTCTCTATGATAGTGGGAGTAATGGAATTGATGCCACACACAACAGTTTGACCTTCGTAGTCCTACGATGTCTACCGTTTGCTCCACAGAATGGTGGTGGAGGGACGGTGACTTGCGGGTGGATTAGTTTTAAGGGAAAATCGATTTGTGCTGCAGTTACCACACTCTCCTCCCCACCTGACCTCGGTGTTATGACAGAGTCAAGAAGACCGGAGGCGAAAGAAGACACAGGTGGCTGTCGTGGCCGGTTTCGCCCCTGGGCGTGCCACCACACCCGACCAAAGAAATGATGAAGGATGCAAAATGAGGAATGTCTCACCAGTATGTATGCGCGTGTTTGCGCAGTTAGTCGAGCGCGTATGCGTACATTACTACTGCGTTTGTGTCGGGGTTTGAACACATACACATGCTAGTTCGACCGTCCATTTCGACGAGGTCCGCCTTACGCTCCACAGAAGGTTAGTGCAGGTACGGTGACTCGCGCGTGAATTAGTTTAAAGTGATATTAGACTTGCGTTGCATCTACCGCACTCTCTCCTCCTCCCCCATCTATGCTCGGTGTCAAGACAGAGTCAAGAAGACCGGAGGCGGGAGAGGACGCAGGTAACTGGCGCGGCTGGGTCCCCTATGTCCTAGCCGCCCCTAGGCGTGCCACCACACCTCAATGTTCGGCATTTGTTATGGGAGCGCAACCCGAATAACGCCTGCCGTGTCCAAATGTGGCCCCCATGTTGGTCCAACGCATCTACCACGTGGCCCGTTTAGGGGGCACACACACACACACACACACGACAGTTCGACCGTCGTAGTCTAACGATGTCCACCGTATGCTCATGGGAAAGTTGAGCAGGGACGGTGACTTGCGCGTGATTTAGTTTTAAGTGATAGTAGCCTTGCGCTGCAGCAACCGCTTTCTCTCCTCCTCCCCCACCTGAGCACGGTGTCAAGACAGAATCAAGAAGACCGGAGGCGGGAGAGGACGCAGGTGGCTGGCGCGGCTGGGTCACTTAAGTTCAAGCCGCCCCTAGGCGTGCCACCACACCCCTTTGTTCGGCATTTGTTATGGGAGCGCAACCCGAATAACGCGTGCCGTGCCCTGATGTGGCCCCCGTGTTGGTCCAACGCATCTACCACGTGGCCCGTTTAGGGGACACACTCTTTACATCCCACCTCGAATGTTTGAGCGTGAGCATCCCGCTATGTTGCTTTGGATGTGAAATCCCGATCGTCATCTTGTCTACTACGCTCCAAGCTTATCTATTTCTTCAAGCCGGCCCGTTAGATATTGGGTAACTCGTCCCTCTACAAACTGTTTTTTTCTGAGCAACGTGAACCGTCCCCATCCCCCTACATTAGGCCAGTTGCTCTATCCCGAGGCTATCACAGCTACGTCCGCCAGCTATAAGAAATTTGTTTGTATTTCACTTTTCAGTCAACCCATGAGCATACTTATTATGGCCAGTTGAAAGGCAGGGTTCTTTCCTCCAAAAATTGGTGCTTGTAACTTATAATGTATCTGGTACTTTGCGTAATCGAACCATTTCAATGTCGGGTTGGGGATTCAAAGAGTAAATTATCTTATTGAGTGGACTTCACCAGTTTTGTCCGATAAAGACGGATACTTGTTTCTTAAAGTTTGCAATAAAGACCAGCAACTTCCGTCACTGCGCCCAAAGTCCTCATCTATGAGTCGACCGGCTTGGCAGAGGGTAGAGCTGATAACGAGAAATCCACCCCCGTTCAAAATCTGCCTGTCTTTCCCCTATAACCGGTATGACTCACTGTCAGTTGTGATTTTGGAGGTTGCCTACTGGCGAAACGGTTCAAGCCTACTTTGGCTTTTATGGCATGCCCTAAATTAAGCCTGTTGCATTCGAATTTAGGGACCGGGTCGTGTATGGCACAATCAGACAAATTGTTTAACTTCGTTGATCAATGCTTCCACGCCCGACTTCGGTGGCCTTGCCTTTGTCTTGCCACGATGGCTGTCGGCAGAGAGTGAAGGGGAGTACATGGAAAGTCTACTTCACGCGCAACCTGCCTCTGCTCCCATCTCATGGACAGTGCTGGCATTCGTTACTGAGACCGGTGGACTGTCAGTCTGCGATGTGTGTTTAGAGGTTTGTGCGTGCATAACTCGAGAGGGATGTCTGAATTGGCCTGAGGCAGACAGTTGGCTAAAAGTGGAGGGGGGATGCTATGTAAACTCTAGACTGCATAGCAGAGGTAAATAGAATCGTCTGTATCCCGTTCTACGGTCAGAATATATTGTCAAACGCCATTTCGATGCCAGGCTGGCTATCGTGATACGTTGCATATTCCTTCCTAATCTAAAGGCGATACCTACAGCATACTTTCACTGAGTTTTTATTTATGCTAAACATCTGGTTATAGGTTCGTCTAGCTGGTTTGCCCACACCTGACGACTTGACGTTAATCCGAAAGTCATTTTGACTGCAAAATTATAGACGCAAGCAATTGTATCCGGAGGTACCACATAAATTTCCCCTCAAAAAGGCATTGCAAGGATTTTGTGCGGCCTGTTCCTTTAAACTGGGTCGAGTCGGGAAAAGCCGAAGCTGTTCCTGTCTGCGTTTGTTTTCCGCCGGGTGATAGTGGCTGCGGCCCCAATAATTGTCAAGCTTTTTACTACATCCACAGCCCCCTCTCCCCACTTTACTGCTCTTACCAGCACCACCGGCCGGGGTAGTCGATCGATTTACAACAGAGCGCCCGCAGTCGTGTCAATCGCCCGCCGTTGTCACTGCCACAGCCCTCCCAGCTCTGTCCCGTGTGCTCCCCACACGCGATTGCGTCCTTTCCTCTGTCCATATTTTGGAGGCAGAGAGCGTACGCTCTCAGATTTGCGGGCGTTGGAATGGGGGGGGGGATGGCTAGCTCAGAAGCTCAGACTGTCTACGTCATGGAGCAGTATACGCGGGTTAAGGCGCCGGTCAGGTCGAACGTCGTCGAGTCGGCACTGGTCTCCTGCGCGCCCTCCTCTTTCTCGCTCTCCTTCCCTCCCCTCAGGAGACTTGCAGTGTGAGCGCGTGGGTACATACGCGAATCAGCTTGAGCGCTGGTTGCACTCGCGCACCGCGTGCGTACGCGTGACCGACCAATTCAATCAGTCGATTGCCCCTTTCGCCTTTCCACCTCTCTCTCTCTCTCCCAGCTTACCGACTTACTTATAACACGGCTACGACCATATAATCCGCCGTTGCTGTCGCTGTTTTCTGTCTAGCTGCAGCCAGACCAACCACACGAAGTCCTACTCCCAGAGGTGAACGAGTGCAACCGTAATGCTGTCGTAACTCTTTCGCCGCTGCCGTGCTCCCTATTGATCTTAGGACAGGCGGTCAACAAAGCATGCGGATCTAACTAGTGTGTGACGGAGCAGAGGCAAACTGTCCCTGCGTTACCCCCTCGTCCCTTAAGCCCACACGACGGACCTTAAAATTTAATTTCGAAGGCTGTGGGGGTCAGTTTTGACGAAAAGGTTGATCGGTTACGACAACTCTTTCGCAGCCGATTAGCTCACTGCTGAAGACTGCAAAACTTTATCCCAAATCTTGCTGGGGGAAGATGCGTGGCAGAAAACGTAGGTCAGATGGCATTGCTCAACCGTCCTCCCAGGCCTCATGCTTACGTCTCTGAGTAACTTCCCTGTAGAGGCTTTATGAAGCTCATGGTTAAAACCTTCCTAGATCAGCTGTTTTTTTCTCCTTTGAGAATAGGGCGGTAGCAGTAAATGCAGATAGGAAAGGTGAAATCCGGAATACAAATGCTGCCCGTAATTTATCTGGTTCCTATAGGCCACCCATGGTTTCAGTAGTTGACACTGTCTAATCTTCCTCGTTACTTATGGAGGTGGGTTGCCATTTGTAGCAGGTTATGTGTTTGTACAAAAATGCGGTGGCTGAATTTTCGATGGGGATAGTTCATGTGTTCCTCTCCTCCCCCCCTCCTGACAGGACAGGGGAATCGGAGCGCCCCGTTTTACAGGTGTCTTTGTGCTACATTCTAGGAAACGTAATGTAAGGTTTGCGACTGGGATTGGTTTTAGGGTTAGGGTTGGGAGTAAAGTAAGGGTAGGGTTACGGTGGGGAGGGGGAGATTTAGTGTCAACGTTGGGATACGGGAATAAGGCGGTGCCCAGTATATTAAGGGTTGGACGTTCCTATTCCCTGTGCTGTGGTGAGGCCATGTGACGGATTCCCACCGAATTTTAATCTCACTATCCCACTATCTGAAGGCCGCACGTGCCCTGAATGAATTTTTTGAGAGTATGGCCGTTGTAACTCTAGCAGACATAACAGGCAAATCAGCTCTTGAGTGTTAATTTCGAATTTAGTCAGATTCCGACTTCTTCTCTAGTGCTCTGTGTTATTTAAGTTTGGGAAACTCCTTTTCTTACACATTCAGTTAGAGGTTTTAAAAAGCCAACCGTTCGCAGGCATACCGCAGGTATTTATTGAAACTTATCTGCATTTGGAGAGCAGGTGTTCAACGCAAAATAGAGAGAGAGAGAGATCTGGGTAAGAGTGAGAAACTACCGAGATGAATATCCCTCGTTAACATCTCGCCTTCTGTTGTCTGTCCGATTTTCCGTGAGTTTGAGAAGGCAACTTCCAACCCAGACTGAGCTTCCCTCGTGGAGTTCGGGGTCCTTCTAAGTTTTGGCAGAGTGCAGGCCAGGAGATTATTTTTAAAGTCGTTAATGCAACTGGCAACCTACAGCCATCCTGTCAGAATAAATAATCATGGGTAGCCATCGATTCCTCGAAAATCACGTGAAGTTTATCATAATAAACATAATGCTTGGACTCAAACTGTATGGGGTTAATGACTCGAAAAAAGCAGAATTTACCGACATCGATGAAGTTGGTGATAGCTTGTCAGCAATATTCGATGCGTACGCCAGTTGAGCAACTCGCAAAGGATCCCATGAGGACTGATATATGAAAAAAAGTTTTTAAGTGAATAAAAGAAGGTTAAGGAAGCAAGAGGACTGGAATTCTGTAAGGGATACAAGGGGGGCCAGCACAAAAATATTCCATAATTAAATTGCTCGCCTTTTGGTTTGCTTTCGTGGCAAGTGGCCTCCCAAGTCCGTAATCTGTATGTGGGTTCTAAGAAGGACTCGGGGAGCGTAAGGTCAGGTAATAGGGGCCCCATGCTAAGCCAGTACCCAACGACTGACATGAACAGTGGTGGGTAATAAGTTTAATCGTTTGCAATACGAACACCGAAGTTAGTCAGACAATCGTAACTGTACCCACAGCATCACCAAACTAAATATGCACAAAACCATTTTTATGCAGTGCTACTCCGCAGCAGGTAGACGTCGACAGTTTATCGAGACAAAGTGAGGAATCTAATCTGCATCCACCTACGTCTTATGCAGAAGATAGAACAGGTAATGCGAATTATCACATATGCGTAAATTCACGAAAAATTTCTACCTAACCGAACATGGGCCACGCACATCTACCAAAACTCCCAAATAAGGCTGAACGATGCTTAGGTGAAGGAAAACACAATATTTATGTTAACAGGAGTATTATGTTTGTAAGAAGGATCTCGTTTCGCGAGAAAAGTTGCAAATTCCGACGTCGCGACATTTGAAGCACAAGGTGCATCTTTAAGCAAACTGAATAAAAAAACGGAATGAGTAAGACGACATTTTAAGAAAATCCGAAGGATTAATATGTTCTAGGAATTCATACAATTTGTAAGCCTACCGTTTGATATCTGATTACGTACTTCAAGATAGTTTGACGAGGGATTGGTGCAAACTTTGCGTTTCTGCGTTGTTTGAGATGCGACTGACTAAGGGGAAGAGCATTCCACCTCATTTCGCTGATGAGTGTGTTAAAGGAATAAAATTGCTCTCTAGGTTATCTATCGTGAGAACGGTAAGTGACTATAAAATTGAGTATACTTAACAGATACAGTCATAGGCACGTCATTATCCGTACATCAAAGGAATATTTTCCTCAGTAAAATTGCTGTCCGCGCTCACCGATCGGTTACGGAACACAATCGTCCCCCCGCCTTGAGGATCATACCCGAGCCGCGCCCGCAGCCGCACAGTGGTTAGTATCATAGACAGATGAACACTGCCGGCAAAGACCAGGGAAACCGGAATGGCCATTCCTGATTCATGAGCGTTCATCAACTAATGTCAATGGTGCACCCCATCTGAGGCTCGAACCTGCGACATGTTGATCAGAAGACCAACGTTCTAACCATTGAGCCACCGGCTCGGTGTCTTGCCGGTTTAGCTCGGTAACATCGACGTTGATGGATCGCTAAGGGAACTCACTCGTCCCGTTCTGCCTTGGGACTCACTCTTGAACCGTGCCAGCAGCCGCACAGCGGCAGTAAAAGATGAAGAACAAAAATCGTAGCCGATCGATGAGCGTCTATCCACCAACGTGCATATTCCCGATCTCAACCGACAAGACCACGAACCCATGGCTCAACAGTTAGAGCGTTGGACTTCTAATCAACGGGTCGTGGATTCGAGGCTCGGGTGGCGCAACACCTGGGGTTGGGTATGGCTAGCTGATGACGGCTGATAAGCCAGAAATGGCCATCCCGATCTCCCTGATCTTTGTCCGTAATGTTCCACTGCCTATCCTAGCTTGGCTTCTGTTGTTTTTAAATTTTGATTGTATAGTGAGTCGTCGACGTTTCTTTTTTTCTACTGATGACGGTTTTGATAATATTTTAGGGTCACCTAAACCTTAGCCCCACTCTCGGAATTAAATGCACATCGTTAAAATTCCTGTTTTTACTGTGGCGTAGATCAAATAAGAACATTCTCTAACCAATGTTTTCATCCAAATATGCTTTTTGAAGGATAGTTCACTGATTAATGTCCAAGTCTTTCATCATTTTTTAAAGTAAAGTCAGTGAAAAACAATATAATATTTTGTTAAAGCATGCGTCTATCTCTCATAGATACCTATGTTTTATGCATTGGATGAAGAAAGATCCCTTCTCTATTTGCTTTGCATCATCTTACAATCTTTTATTGTCTTTGGTCTGCGTTCTAAGATTATAGCCATTCCACGGAGTGACCATATAAATACCTTGCTCTCTCTGTCTTCATAATCATTATTAAGGAAACCCAGATAGCACAGAAAGTTTATTACAATGCGCTCAAACTTATAATGACCACATGATAACTGATTTTTTTGCAGTTACCTATGGCATAGCTGTCTATACCAAAGTATTAAGGGCAGAGTTAATGCAAAAGGTGACCTGTTGACCTTATTACTATGTTGCAGCGTGCAGAGGTCCGTTTGCTTGCTAACTTAAATTTTTAAATGTTGAACTGGTTTTCTGCACGTCTTATCTAACTTAACTTACGCGGAGGGAAAAAACATTTTTTATGTTGGCGCCTGATTAATGCTTCTCGTTTACAGTATTGCCCCCTACTAGAGGAGCACGCAGCTATGTGAGAATGTGATCCAGGACACTTACTAGTGTAGAAGATTGCTTCAAAATGATACACAGTTGCTGACCACCCAAATTTGCCAACTTTTCCGGTGGATAGAAAAGTTAAAAACATTTTCTGGGCAAGGAGAAGACTTTCACGGAATGCGTTAAGCCATTATGTGAAATGCACAACGTTTGACGCCCCCCGGACTTATTTTTTTATATTTCGGTCACCACCTCTCATGATTTAAATCACCTACTCTACTGAGGATAACGACAAGAACGAATTACGGGAAAAACAGATCACGTAATCAGTTGATATGTTCAGCACTTTTGTAATACTGAATCGAATCCGAAATCAGTCGATTAGCCGCGTCTTCAGAATGTCTGATGAAAGTCGGTCGATAGCGAAGTTATTATAGGCTAACTGCGATCAGGACGAAAAGAATGCCAAAGGAGAACTTGAGGGTTTCAGTAAAAGGACTTGATCAAAGGTATGGGAAGACTTTCGTGCGGGATAGCTGAAAATATGCATCTTTAGCAAAGGACAGAACAGCAAAGTTTAAAACTAGCCACACACATCCGACCAAGGCTAAAAGGATTTCAATCTTTTCTCACTGTGCGCACACAGTGAAGACTTGCCTGGAGCATGTCAGACATCCTTATACCCACTAAAATAGCAAAGTAGTGTGGCTAGTGCCCCGCGGTGCATTAGAAAAATCGAATAACTCAATTACCCAGGTCTCCGAAATGAGCCCAGCTGGCTCCACAAACACTCGAAGCACTCTGGCTTCTGAGGCTCACTGAACTCGACAAAACAACGCCATGAGAACCTTGCGGCGTCTGTGGTTCATCCTTGGGTCATAGCATTAGAGCGTTAGCATCGGCGAAACCTTAGTCTGCTCACGAAGCTTTCGCGCAACTCTAACGGTCAGAACTCAATTTCTGGAGCTCTACTACCTGCCTGAACTCCATCAGCCCTGCCTCCAAACCGAAAGCTCGACCATCGCAAGCGATGAGTTCCAAAACTACCCACGAAATACGCGCTTAAATATGTTAAGACCAAGGCAGGCTTCCAATCCACCTACCTCCCTTTCTCTCCTCAAAACCACCGCAGTCCAGGAGCAAGACCATGTCAATATGACCGGAGTTGGGTGTAGGTAAAGTTGTTAAAAAAGCTAGACAACTCGTTTACATGTGTCATACACAACCCGGTCCCTCACTGTTCACGCACTCGGTTTAATTTAAAGGATCCTGGATTTCACGCAATTACGATTGCTATAAAGTCTACATTAAAGAGCTGTGAAAACCTGATACCTAGTCATGAGTGGGACAAAACCGTTTCGATGATTGAAAACCTTCCATATCACGACTGACCGTGAGGAAGCTTCGTTTTAGTGAAGGACAGGTTTATTTGCAATGGGGTTGGGTTCCACAGTATCTGCTCTATCCTCTGATGTAGACGGTCCGAGCCCGTCGATAAGCAGGTAATGAGATTGTACACGTTGGTTGGTGTGACGTGAAAGTCTCGTCTAACGTGTGGATGTCAGGGAGTAATTGCTAGCGCCTGTCGGTACAACCCGACTAATGTGTCGCATGAACCACTGTGGTCCCAGTTTTGGCCAGCCCCACTTAAGACTTGGCCCGCGTTGGAGTGTGTCAATGGTACTAATAAGTAGCGGTGGGTAAACGGATGTTTGAACTGTGGACTTACTATGATTTTTCTGGTATTCGCGTATAACCGATGCTCTGCGTCATGTTCGCTTCCTTCGTTGGGGCTTGTGCGCGGTCATCCGCGAACCAGAGTTCATTGACACTGGCCTTGCAATTTCGTAGATGCCCGCAGGTGTCGAATGTTAATTACTTGCTACTCAGTCAGTTCGATAATGGATGTTGAGACAGCATCTGAGACTACACATCGTCCGTGACGCGGGCCGTAATTCCGTCTCACCATCTGCATCGCGCACTCCGAACATCCCAAAGTTGAGCATTTTTTTCCCCAGAGTCCATGCTACTTGGTACATCCATGAAGATGGTCTATAGACTTGTCTATATTTCTTTTCATACGACTGAGTAGGGTGCCTCAGAAAAATTTTGCGAGCAGAAATATTATTCTGTGATTATAACAGAGTTTCAGGCATCATTTGCCTTTGAATAAGTGGATGATTTTAGCTCCTTAAAGTGCTAGGAGAGGTGTCCCTTTCTCTAGCTTTCCTAAAATAAGGAGAGCAGTTTTTCTGTAGGCTGAGAGTCGTCGTATTAAGAGACCTCAGTTGAAATAAGTCAGTACTCCTTGCCTTGCTGCTGAGGGTTGAGGTCTGATTTGGATTCCATTTGAGGGCGCCTAATGATGATTCCGTTGAATATTGTGGATGACCAATTGAGAAGCGCTCGGCTCAGCGCCCCCTGATTGGTGATTATTTTGTCCGAAACTTTGCTCCGCTGGCCTGGGGTCCACAACCCGCCTTAATATGTGTCAGGAATCCTTCCTTTCACTGCGGTCAGCTCAGCCTTGTATTTATGAAACCTTGGGGGTTAGCTAATCATTTTGTAGTTCCCATTAAAAAATTCCGAAGACAATTTGGCTAGCATACGTTACATTTTGATAAATTCTCGTTGGACCTTTACATTTATATCACTGTGTAAATAAGTCAAATATGCGGGTAAGTCGAACAAATTTTACGGTTGTCAAGGTGGGGGAGGGAGGGTGAAAGAAACGAAATTGTGGTTCGTCTTTTGATCATCGTCAAAGGGATGGCAGCCGTCGGGACAGTTAATTAGATGGGGGCTGCTGAATTTGTGGCTTTCGGCCACGGTAATAGAGGCGCCTATATAAAGTTTTTTTGGGCACACAGGACTGGTTTACTTAGCCTGATTGCAACAGCTTCTGTCGAAGCCAGCAGGCACTGTCCAAGGGATTTTGACTAGCTTGAGGGGATCTTGTTAATCACCCGGAATGCTTCTCTGATATCTACCCGATGATTCATGTCAACCACATGCGCGAGGATAGAGCTATTTATTTTCTTTATCTGCCCCTTTCCTAACCATGCTGGAACGTGTTCTCGTACTCTTTTGGACAAACGCAGGCTTGTTCAACCAATATATTCTGCCCTACAGGAACAGGTGAAAGAATAAATGAACATAGGGGTGGGCTGGGCTGGGCTGGCAGTTTTTGCTTACCCTCTCCATGTAGGATGGGAGTAGGCCAGAACAGTACCTGGGCGCCAGCTGCTGGAAAGGTTTATGATACCGCTTGAATTTGGGTGCCTTCTTAAAAGTTCACTTGCTGCGTCACCTTGAAATGGGACTGTTATGAATGGTATTTTCTTGCTCGCCACGGGAAGCTTTGGTGTTCTTTCGGTCATGCTCTTAACAATAAAGCAACCTGGATATCCGTTCTGTCGAAAGATGCTTTCTAAAACTTTAAGCTCTCCTTCAATGCTATCGGTCGAACAGATCCTTTTCGCCCTTTCTGTCAAACTGCTCACTAAATTACGCTCCCAAAATGGATATATTGTCCGGACAATGTCTTATTACTATATGCACTGTACCGAATACTCCCGTCAGCCCTTCTTCTCAGAAACACGTGCAGAAAATGGAGCGATCCGGACTTTAGCCAATGTCAATTGGATTGATAAGTGTGCCTGATTAATTAGAGCTGCAATGTTTCTTTGTTCAGATGCGATCGCGAAAATATCACCGTAGCGCCCATAATAATCGTTTGTGTCTTTCCTACCCCCTGCCACAGTACGCTTCGGTTTTATCGACATCGTTTCCAGAGCACTAGCCTAAATGTTATCCCATAATTTCTTCCATCAGTCCGAACGGTGGAACTTTCTTTCAGGACTTTCATTTGTTCAGATTGAGGTTCATGCAGATTCTAAACACCAATCAGCATTCAGTCATATCTACTTATGCCGTATTTGCGTTACCTAGCGCTTGCTTACCAGGCGGACATCTGGGGAGAGGGGATAGGAATTATTTCTTTATTTTCGACCGCAAATTCTGTATTCCATCCAGCAGTCTGCACCACACATTCCCTTGTTCGCCATCACTTCACGCCTCCTGACGAGCAGCAGGTGTCAGCAACCTGAGTGACAATGCATCCTCGTCGTCTTTCCCCTATTCAGAAGGCGGAAGTATGTGTTGATGATGAAAAGACTGTAGTCCTTGCAGGCCTGTGGGATACTGAAGTCAATGACGATCCTGTAGTGGCCAGGATCCACTCCTAGGTGGCATCGTCCGTGCCTGACAGGCATTGCGTTCACAAAGGCCAATCAATTTGTCAGCCTTCAGTTGAGTCGCGAAGGGGACGTGTCCGTCATCTCATAATTTTTCTTTCGCGCCGTCTGGACTTGGCATTGCCAGTTCTGAGGATTAGGACGAAGTTGTCATTGTAAAGCGGGCAGTCTCTTGGTTACGAGACGATCACGTATCCCCTGTAGAAGCCTTGATAGTCGTCCCACGACGTCTTTGTGGAAAGTACAGCCAATTCCAGCATTTCATCACTGTACCTTTGGATGCCTCCTCCAGATAAACCCGTCACTGGCACTCTCATTGGGTGCTTTCCTTTGAAGAAGTCAGGATGACGACCTTGTTTAACGCCAGTGAATGGACGATCCGATTTGTACCCTAGTGCCTCGTGAGCAGAGTTGTAGGTGTCCTAGCAGTGAGGCCAAACCCTAAGTTGTAGGTAAAAACAGAAGGCACCAGTATGAGGGGTTTATTGAGCGCAGAACCCTGAGTTGCTGAGCAATGGCCACTGGCGAAGCCAGGTCTTGTGTGACAGACTGGAGCGGGACGGACGTTTGCCTTTTGTGTAGTGTTTCGGGGAAGGGGTAGATAGTGCTAGTGTCCGCGGTGCTGCCCACAAATAGAGCTGGTTAGTCATGTCAGTCGGCCACTGAACTCCCCTGTGTGTCATGAATTCTCTTTCGTAAGAATGCTACCTGAATTAGCTTGGTTCTCGTTTTCACTATCTGCATAAGTATTTTGTGTTTGCAGAAATGTGGGACAGGCTTCATGGAGCGGAATAACGGATGTGGAGGCAAATACCTTCACACCGAAAACCCTCATCTAAGCAAGCCCACCGACCAAATCTGATCCCGCGATGCTGTCGCAGGGTATAGCACAGTCGCTTGGATCCACAGCTAAGTGTGAACTATTATGTCCACCGTGTGTCCCGAAACATGACGGGCGTAGGACGGCAACTTGCGCGTAAATTAGTCTACAGTGCTGATAGACTTGCTTTACCTCTCCCGCAGTCTCTCCTTCATTCTTCACCTAAGCCCCATGCCAAGACGACTGAAGGCAAGATTGGACACAAGGCAGGCACCCAGGCTGATCGTGCCACACACGAGAGCTCGGCCGTCGTAGTCCGACGATGTCCACCGTATGCTCTACAAAAGGGTGATGCAGACACAGTGACATGCGCGTGAATCAGTTTTAAGTGATAGTAGCCTTGCGTTGCAGCTACCGCACTTTCTCCTCCCTCTCCATCTGAGCTCGGTGTCACGACAGAGTCAAGAAGACCGAATGTGGGAGTGGGCTCAGGTGGCTGGTGCGGACAGAACCGCCACTGGGCGTACCACCACACCTGGTTCGGATCCCACGATGTGGGAGTGCCATAAAGGCCATATTAAGAAGGAGCATTTGCAGCCTGACTCTCAGTCCGCCAGTCAGTTACTCCACACAAAACACACATTGGGCTGACCACGCGGTCCGAATTATCCCGTCAGTTGGCAACCTTCCAGGCCACGACTTTTAGCGCACCGTGATAGTTTCAAGCTTGTCAGATTGTTTATAGTGAGGAAAATGCGCTGAGCCGTTGACCTCACTCTCTCCCCCACTCCAATAATCAGACCACTGTTCGAGCCGATCAGTTAGTCAGATTCGGAAATGGGCACAGCAGCTGGTGACCTCGTCTATGCGTACTACGCACACGACCTGGCCCCCCAAACACAAGCACCAGGATTTCACACAACAGGGGGTTCGAAGGCTCACAGCTCACATGTGTGAGATGGCCAGAGGTCACGTTAAGAAGGAGCCATCGAAGCCCGACTCTCAGACCACCATTCAGGCACTCCATGCTACATATATTGAAACTGAATGCGAGTTATGAGTTCAATTTTCATTTGGCAACATTCCAACTCACGGCGCTTATCGCTCCATTATATTCTTAAGCTCAGATCAAACCTCCAGCAGAGGAGCCACATAGAAAAGGAGTCGAGGTATATACTTGGCTCTCAATGAGATATGCAAACTGAGAGCATATTTTGCGGTGTTGAGTGTGATCATGTGAGGTGCAGAGGCCGATGAGGAGAGACGTAATGTTGTGTTATAGCATGCGGTGTTCTATCGCAGGTTTTCATGGAGACGCATGTGACCTAATAGGCCCATGTGGTGTGTGAATGTACGTGGGCTGTGCGGAGTGGTGAGTCGGGTGCGGTGGGTGCATGTTGTTGCACTTGGCACTGTTTCGCCGGTCTCTCTGCGATGGATTCGCAAGTGACCGACTAGGCCGATGCGTGACGTGCATCTGCGGTGACAATAAGGACAAGATAGGTCGGGAGTTGCTGAATCTGCGTGGGGCTCTGCTGCTGGAACTGGTAGTCGCGCTCATGGGAGGAATATGGGAAGTCTTGTTGGGTGCGTAAGTTATTTTTGATGTGTTGGCATCGCGGTGGATTCCGCTTTAGTGGATGCGCATGTGGCCAATCAGGCCCATGCGATGCGTGAATGCGCGTGGGCAGTGAGGGCATTGCAGGTGACGGTCTCTGCTGTGTGGTGGTGCTCCAGGCACTTGTGCGCTAGATTCGCAATTGACCGATCAGGTCGATGTGTGAGGTAAATGCGCGATCGCAATGAGCACAGATTAGTACGAAGTCCCCATCGGTGGTACTGGGGGGGGGGGGGGGGTAGTGGAAGTAGAAGGTGGCAGTTAATCGGAGGTAGCTACTGAGGTGTTGGGAGTGGGGCAATTGGTGTTCATCTCCGTGATCGGCGAAGGTGGTGGGGGAGGGAGCATGGTGTCGGTGGTCGTGGGCGGCGGGGCATCGATAAAGTTGCTATCGGTGGTTGCGGCAGGTGTGACAGAGGCTGATGTTGTGGTATTGTTGTTGCATTGAATTTGAAGATGTCCGTCCAGGCTGATTCGCGCACGAAATGTGGGTTGACAGCGTGGGCACGTAGGCAGGGCTTGGGCACTGGCGGTGTTGATCCGCGCTGCAAGCCGTCTTTTGTCCGTAGCAGCGGGGATCCGGTTGGACTCATAGATTTCTGCCCCAGTCTTCACATGTTTGCCGGTCTATCCAGGGTTCACTCCAGTCGCCACATAGATTTGCAGTAACTTCAGAGATTTCTTCAAAGTGCTCTTGTAGCGTCTCTTTTGACCTCTCTGGTCGGCGAGCACCCTTAGCAACATCTCCTTGGAAAATTGGTTTGGTAGTCGCTCGTCATCCATTCTCACCATTTGGCCGGTCCATCGCAGTTGCACTTGCCTCAGCATGGCGTGGATGCTGAGGATACCGGTCTGTGCCAGGAATTCCGTGTCCGGGATCATGTCTTGCCCTCTTAGACTCAGTATTCTGCGAAGGCAGCTGAGATGGAAGGGATTCAGCTTCCTATCTTGGTTCGAGTAGACGGTCCAGGTCTCCGCTTCATAAATAAATGTCGTCAAGACGACGGCCTTGTACATCTTCAGTTTGGTGTTCAGATGAATACCGTGGTGATTCCACACGGAGGCCTGCAGCCGGCCGAAGGCCTGACTAGCTTTGGAGATCCGTTGGGCAACCTCGTCATCGATTTTCATGTTGCGCGAAATCGTGCTTCCTAGATAAGCGAAGGTTTCCAAGTTTTTGAGTTGAGCACCGTTGACATTGATTCGAGGAGCATTGTATTTCGCGCATGGTGGCGGCTGGTGCATGACAACCGTTTTGGCTGTACTGATTGTTAATCCAAAATCGGCGCAGCCTTCGGCGAAGAGGTCCATGCTCCTTTGCATGTCCTCCTCCGTTACGGTGTTAAGGGCACAGTCGTCCACGAAGAGCAAGTCATGGACTGTAGTCGTAGACACGCGCGTTGGAGCCGGCATACGCCGACTGTTGAGAAGGTGCCCGTCAGTTCTGTAGGCGATGCGGATACCAGGCTGCTCATCACGGTAGGCGTCCATCAGCATAGCCGAGAACATGAGACTGAAGAGGGTTGGGGGCCAGTACGCAGCCCTGCTTCACTCCGTTGGTCACTGCGAATGCTTCGGATACCGTCCGTTGTCAGTGACGCGCGCCGTCATCCCGTCATGAAGCTGACGCACCATGTGCTTGAACCGCTCAGTACAGCCGAATTTCTGCATGACTTTCCACAGTCCGTCACGATTCACCATCTCAAAGGCTTTCGTTAGATCCACGAAGGTAGTGTATAGGTGAGTTCGCATCTCCTGACACTTCTCTTGTAGCTGGCGGGCGGCAAAGATCATATCGGTTGTCCCGCGGTGTCGGCGGAAGCCACATTGGCATTCTGGGAGCAGGCCCTGCTCTAGGTGGCCGTTAAGACGATTGAGAAGGATACGGGCGAAGATCTTCCCGGCGATGTTGAGCAACGAGAAGACTCTGTAATTATCACAGAGTTGCCAGCTCCCCTTCCGTTTGTAGAGATGGACGATGGTCGCGTCTTTGAAATCCTGAGGAACTTGTCCTTGGCGCCACATCTCCTGGAAGAGTGTTGTGAGTTCTGCCATCAGCCGGGGCCCACCGTGCTTGTAGACTTCCGGTGGGATTGCGTCGGATCCCAGTGCTTTACCGCTGGAAATCTGCTGCACAACCCGGATGGTTTCTGGTAGGGAAGGCGGCAGATCCAGGTCATTGTTCATGTTCACTTGAGGGAGCCGGTCAATGGTAGCATCGGAGATGGCTGATGAGCAATTAAGGACACTTCTGAAGTGCTCGGCCCAGCGCTTCAGAATTTGCGATTTCTCTGTCAGCAGTGTTGTCCCATCAGAGCTGAGCAGCGGTGCGGACCCCTTGATACACGGGCCGTAGATGGCCTTGATAGCTTTGAAAAAGTTTTTCATTTCATTGCGGTCCGCATACCCCTGGATTTCTTCAGCCTTTCGGATCATCCAGGCATCCTGCATCTCCCGCAGCCGTTGTTGTACAAGGCGCCGGCATCCTGAAAAAGGCTGCTTTGGTGGCGTCAGTCCGAAGGTCCATGTAGGCTTTGTGTAGTGCATTCTTCTCCGCGAGTAAGTTGCTGATGTTGGCGTAATTGTCGTCAAACCAGTCCTGGTGTCGACGGCATGCGCGTCCAAGTACATCGAGGGCGGTGGACTGGATGACATTTCGCAGTTGACACCATCGTGTCTCCACGGTATCGTTATCATCTGGAGCATGCAGGTCCTCCAGTTTCTCGGTAATTTGTTTGCTGAAATCAAAACAGTGAGCAGGCAAATTTAATAAAAGAGTATTTAACTTACATGGCGGTTTCTTACCTTGGGGCCTTCGTCGGGGTTGCAGTCGGAGCCTCATCTGGGAGATGACGAGGCGGTGATCTGTCCAACCATCGGCATCGCGGATCGCCTTGGTTACCAGCACGTCCTGTCGATCTCGCCTCCGGACGAGAACATAGTCCAGCAGATGCCAGCGCCGCGACCGAGGTGCATCCACGTGGCCTTCTCCCGCGTCGGAAGGCGGAAGAAGGTGTTGGACAGCAGGAGACGGTGTTCCGCACGTGCGCAGAAGAAGGAGGCCGTTAGCGTTGCAGCTACCCAGACCGTGGAGACCCAGCACTCCTGCCAGGCTGCGTGGTCCGTCCCGACGCGGGCATTGAAGTCACCAAGGACAATTAACTTGTCCTCTTTCGGCACAGTCGCCAAAGGCGTGCAGGTCGCGAATTTGTCCTTCGCCGCATCAGGAAGCTCGTCATTTGAGCGTAGGCGCTGATACCACGTGGCCCGTTTAGGGGCATATACACACACACGACAGTTCGACCGTCGTAGTCCGACGATGTCCACCGTATGCTCATGGGAAAGTTGAGCAGGGACGGTGACTTGCGCGTGATTTAGTTTAAAGTGATAGTAGATTTGCGCTGCATCTACCGCACTCTCTCCTCCTCCCCACCTCAGCCCGGTGTCAAGACAGAGTCAAGAAGACCGGAGGCGGGAGAGAACGCAGGTAACTGGCGCGGCTGGGTCCCCTATGTCCAAGCCGCCCCTAGGGCGTGCCACCACACCTCTATGTTTGGCATTTGTTGTGGGAGCGCAACCCGAATAACGCATGCCGTGCCCTGATGTGGCCCCGTGTTGGTCCAACGCATCTACCACGTGGCCCGTTTAGGGGGCAAACACACACACACACACGACAGTTCGACCGTCGTAGTCCGACGATGTCCACCGTATGCTCCATGGAAAGGTTGAGCAGGGACGGTGACTTGCGCGTGATTTAGTTTTAAAGTGATAGTACACTTGCGCTGCATCTACCGCACTCTCTCCTCCTCCCCACCTGAGCCCGGTGTCAAGACAGAGTCAAAGAAGACCGGAGGCGGGAGAGGACGCAGGTGGCTGGCGCGGCTGGGTCCCCTATGTCTAACCGCCCCTAGGCGTGCCACCACACCTCCATGTTCGGCATTTGTTGTGGGAGCGCAACCCGAATAACGCATGCCGTGCCCTAATGTGGCCCCGTGTTGGTCCAACGCATCTTCCACGTGGCCCGTTTAGGGGGCACACACACACACACACACACGACAGTTCGACCGTCGTAGTCCGACGATGTCCACCGTAGGGTCCATGGGAAAGTGGAGCAGGGACGGTGACTTGCGCGTGATTTAGTTTAAAGTGATAGTAGACTTGCGCTGCATCTACCGCACTCTCTCCTCCTCCCCACCTGAGCCCGGTGTCAAGACAGAGTCAAGAAGACCGGAGGCGGGAGAGGACGCAGGTAACTGGCGCGGCTGGGTCCCCTATGTCCTAGCCGCCCCTAGGCGTGCCACCACACCTCCATGTTCGGCATTTGTTATGGGAGCGCAACCCGAATAACGCATGCCGTGCCCTGATGTGGCCCCCATGTTGGTCCAACGCATCTACCACGTGGCCCGTTTAGGGGGCACCCATACACACACACACACGACAGTTCGACCGTCGTAGTCCGACGATGTCCACCGTATGGTCCATGGGAAAGTGGAGCAGGGACGGTGACTTGCGCGTGATTTAGTTTAAAGTGATAGTAGACTTGCGCTGCATCTACCGCACTCTCTCCTCCTCCCCCACCTGAGCCCGGTGTCAAGACAGAGTCAAGAAGACCGGAGGCGGGAGAGGACGCAGGTAACTGGCGCGGCTGGGTCCCCTATGTCCTAGCCGCCCCTAGGTGTACCACCACACCTCCATGTTCGGCATTTGTTATGGGAGCGCAACCCGAATAACGCATGCCGTGCCCTGATGTGGCCCCCATGTTGGTCCAACGCATCGACCACGTGGTCCGTTTAGGGGGGCACCCATACACACACACACGACAGTTCAACCGTCATAGTCCAATGATGTCCACCGTATGGTCCATGGGAAAGTGGAGCAGGGACGGTGTCTTGCGCGTGATTTAGTTTAAAGTGATAGTAGACTTGCGCTGCATCTACCGCACTCTCTCCTCCTCCCCACCTGAGCCCGGTGTCAAGACAGAGTCAAGAAGACCGGAGGCGGGAGAGGACGCAGGTGGCTGGTGCGGCTGGGTCCCCTAAGTCCAAGCCGCCCCTAGGCGTGCCACCACACCTCCATGTTCGGCATTTGTTATGGGAGCGCAACCCGAATAACGCATGCCGTGCCCTGATGTGGCCCCGTGTTGGTCCAACGCATCTACCACGTGGCCCGTTTAGGGGGCACACAAACACACACACACGACAGTTCGACCGTCGTAGTCCGACGATGTCCACCGTATGCTCCATGGGAAAGTGGAGCAGGGACGGTGACTTGCGCGTGATTTAGTTTAAAGTGATAGTAGACTTGCGCTGCATCTACCGCACTCTCTCCTCCTCCCCACCTGAGCCCGGTGTCAGAGACAAAGTCAAGAAGACCGGAGGCGGGAGAGGACGCAGGTAACTGGCGCGGCTGGGTCCCTATGTCCTAGCCGCCCTAGGTGTGCCACCACACCTCCATGTTCGGCATTTGTTGTGGGAGCGCAACCCGAATAACGCATGCCGTGCCCTGATGTGGCCCCGTGTTGGTCCAACGCATCTACCACGTGGCCCGTTTAGGGGGCACATACACACACACACGACAGTTCGACCGTCGTAGTCCGACGATGTCCACCGTATGCTCATGGGAAAGTTGAGCGGGGACGGTGACTTGCGCGTGATTTAGTTTAAAGTGATAGTAGACTTGCGCTGCATCTACCACACTCTCTCCTCCTCCCCACCTGAGCCCGGTGTCAAGACAGAGTCAAAGAAGACCGGAGGCGGGAGAGGACGCAGGTGGCTGGCGCGGCTGGGTCCCCTAAGTCCTAGCCGCCCCTAGGCGTGCCACCACACCTCCATGTTCGGCATTTGTTATGGGAGCGCAACCCGAATAACGCATGCCGTGCCCTAATGTGGCCCCCGTGTTGGTCCAACGCATCTACCACGTGGCCCGTTTAGGGGGCACACACACACACACACGACAGTTCGACCGTCGTAGTCCGACGATGTCCACCGTATGCTCCATGGAAGGGTGGAGCAGGGACGGTGACTTGCGCGTGATTTAGTTTTAAAGTGATAGTAGACTTGCGCTGCATCTACCGCACTCTCTCCTCCTCCCCACCTGAGCCCGGTGTCAAGACAGAGTCAAGAAGACCGGAGGCGGGAGAGACGCAGGTAACTGGCGCGGCTGGGTCCCCTAAGTCCTAGCCGCCCCTATGCGTACCACCACACCTCCATGTTCGGCATTTGTTATGGGGAGCGCAACCCGAATAACGCCTGCCGTGTCCAAATTTGGCCCCCATGTTGGTCCAACGCATCTACCACGTGGCCCGTTTAGGGGGCACAAGACCTACAAGACTCATAAATACCTATCTTCTGGCTAGGGCACAAGGGGCTCTCAATTTAATGATTTATATATCCATTATCTAAAAAGCAGCTTTTTCTATCTTAAAACTATTTAAAAAATTATGATAACTTAACATTTAAAATGTTTTTGGATAGCGTCTTTATTTTTATGTATAATTTTTATGATTAGTAAACAATTTGCTTTAAAACTAATGCAAAACTTATTATTTTTATCTCTGTCTCGTTAGTAGTATGTTTTTCCATTTTTAACATCATTTATGCTCTATGTTATTCGAATGCGCAATGAGCCGCACGTCCAGGTTTTGATATAGCTTTATGAAACGAAATGTACTAGCTGTTTCATACAGCTAGATCAAACCTAATCAACACTATGATATATAATACAAATATGAGAGACTGTATGACTGCATTGAAAGTTTCTTACCGTTGAACTCTTCTTGCTCCTAATCTATTTTCACCTTTTTAGCAATCAGTCAACTAAGTCTAATTATTCGGCAGACCCCACACTGGAATCGACCTTATGTCGAGAGCCAGTCAGTTGCCTGATGTGGAGTGGGCGCATTAAGCTGACGGATCGGCGTACCCATCTTCGCGCGCCACAGCACGACCTGGCCCCCATAACGCACACGCCAGGATTCACTAACTCAGGGGATATGGAGGAGCCATCGCCGTCTGACTCCCCAGTCCACTGGTCAGCCACTCGACACACACAACACATACACTGAGCGTCGTGGTCTGGTGTAAGCGTCAGATTGCAGCCTTCCCAGCCATCCGTGGGACCAGAGTGGAGCAGAGGACGGTGACATGCGCGTGAGTTTAGTTTAAAGTGATAGTAGACTGGCGCTGCATGCTGCCAGCTACGCACTCTCTCTCCTCACACTGAGCCCGGTGTCAAAGACAGAGTCAAGACCGGACCGGATATGGGAGAGGGCGCGGGTGGCTGGCGCGGCCGGAGCCGCTGAGCGTGCCACCGCCACCTGGCTCCGGATCACACACGAGAACAGAGATTGCCATAAAGGCCACATGAAGAAGGAGCCATTGCAACCTGACTCTCAGACCACCAGTCAGCCACTCCACACAAAACACCACTGGGCTGACCACGCGGTCGAGTTATCCGTCAGTTGGCAACCTTCAAACCACGGCTTTTTGGCGCACCGTGATAAGGTTCAGCGCGTCAGATTGTTTATCGTGATCACGTGAGCTCTCGACCTCACTCTCTCCCCACACACACAGACCACTGTCAGGCCGGTCAGTTGTCTGATGCAACGGAAACTCCAGCTGCTGGTGACCTCGTCTACGTGTACTACGTACACGACCTGCCCCCAAACACAAGCACCAGGATTTCACACAACAGGGGTTTGAAACGTCTTACATCTCACATGTGTGAGATAGCCAGAAGGTCACGTTAGAAGGAGACCATCGCAGCCTGACTCTCAATACCACCAGTCAGCCACTCCCGCACAACACGACATTGGACTAACTGCGGAGTCTGGAGTGTAATTTGTCCCGGTTGGCAACCTTCCAAACCGCGGCACTCAGCACGTTGCCGCACTTCTCCTCCTCCCACGAGCCCGGTGTCGCATGACACAGTCAAGAAGACCGGAGGCGGGAGAGGACGCAGGTGGCCTGCGAGCGCGGCCGAGGTCCTTAAGTCCAAAGCCGCGCTAGGCGTGCCACCACACCTCCATATTCGGCATTTGTTATGGGAGCGCAACGAATAACGTCATGCCGTGCCTGATGTGGCCCCGTGTTGGTCCAACCGCATCTACCTTAACCTTTTCTTTAAATTCATCAATGCAGTCACTCAAAAAATCATCCAGTGGCTCCGGATTGCCGAACCCAGAGAAAACACCTATTACATACGGCTGTCCAACTACCGGGTAGTTTACCCGAGCAAGAATATGCCAGAGGCATTGTCCCGATCCTTTAAACAACTTCATTCCATCGATGTGCAGCTGGATGCCCATTTCAGAAATTTATTTGCTCTCTGGAGGTTCAGCTCATCCAGTAAACCATGCCCAGGGCCCATGTGGACATAGCTCCTGTTCTTAAGAACCTTGTTTATGCAAGTTCGTGGAGTACGCAATAACGTTCTTGGCTCCTTCGGAACCTCTGGATGGTAAGGACTGAGCATCTCCAACAAAGCTTTTACGGTTGCTCGGTGCATTTTCGTCTTCCGGCAGACGTCCTGCAAATTATATGGAAAACATCTGCCTTTTAGTTCGCTTGTTTGTTCCGTGACTCCTATTGTTTCTGCATTCCAACTCAAAATAACAATGCCTGACAACCTACCAGTTGAAACCTCGGGAGAGATTTCAGGCATTTAAGGCTCCGGTAAGTGGTAAAACGATGACGACGAAGATGGCGAAGGACCACCTGCTACTTCGGTTGCGGCATAATACGCCTGCATTGCATGCAATACTCGCTTATATAAGCTGCTCCTCTTGATTCCGTAATATTTTCGCCTCATGGTTTCTTTTCATGGACAACAGAACACAATATGTAAATGATATAAGGGCATATTTAACATTCAGTGAGTTACAAAAATTACCGTTAATGTTTCAAATTTAACTCGAGCATACTTACTTTAACATGAAATTTAAAAGCAAAAGGAAGCAAATTATCTTATAAAACATCTCCTGACCTTTGTATTACCTACCTGAGTATCAGCAGCTTTGAGAACAATAGGCCAGTCGTACAAGTCACACGGCAGGCCGGCGAGCGCTTGGTAGACAGTATACGATGGTATTTATCTTATAAATATTGCCTATTTGGGTTTAAATTCAAACAGTTACACCTGTTCCAGTCTTTATAAGAAGCCTGACCATGTTTTAAATATGGCCTGAAAGTCGATGGGAAGTGGCCCCTTCTGGCCCCTCTCTGGCCCCATCTCAGCCCCCTCTCAGGCCCCTCTGCTGGATGGCCATTTGCTGGTAGGGGGATTTAATGCCTGATGTTTTATGTGTAACTGAATCTTGGACCCATCCCTTTATTTCCAACTATTCGCTTGTCATAGACCAGTATGATCTCTACCGTCAAGACCACATTAGTAAGCGTGGTGGTGGTTGTCTTCTCTTTATTAAAGCTTCATGACAGCACTTCCGTTTGATCTAGATGTTATGTCATTCTCTGGTAGTTACTGCTTTGCATCCATTATCCCGTCACATTGGCAAAAGGCGATTCTCGGATGTATTTACAATCCGCCTAATTTATCCTCCGATGATGATTATGCGAAACTTCGTAAAAGTTTTAAATTCGTTCCGGAGTCCAATTTTAACATTAAAATAATCCCTGGGGATTTTAATTTTCCAGAAATTGACTGGATTTAAAACGTTTATCTACCCAGATTTCAGCCTTTCCTAGATACCATTAATTTTGTTTCAAAGCTTTTCCGTTCTTCAACGAGAGACAAGCATATTTTAGACAGGATTTGCCAAAACGACGTTGCTCCCTTCTTCGGTTTTTTTAAGCAGGGCCTCTTCCAATGTGACAAGACATTAATTGACTGTTGCTTACCGATTATCTCATCTAAAAAGACAAACGCCGTTTGTACTTATCATGCTTATGAACTCACAGATATGAGCTTAATTGATAACTTTTTGGACTCCTTAGACTGGCAGCATCTCTCCTCCACGAACGACGCAGCAAGTCTTTTTAACTTCACGTCAGTCATTTTAAATAACATCCTGGAATTGAAGCCAAACAAAATTGTCAAGCCCTACGCTTCGGAATCCATCAACCCTCAGTTTCTTTTGCCAAGACTAAAGAAATTGAGGAAACAGTTAAAAGATCAATATGCAAGTTCGTTATCTGAACGTCCTAGGATTGTAAATATTTTAGAATAAGACTCTAAGATTCGTCTTGTACGTGACATACATAGGAAATCTTGCGCACTCAGCGAGCCAAATTCTCAAAATCTGCTGCTCAACTGTTGCGCCGTCGATCCTCCTCTAAACGAGGTTAGGAAATTCCTCCATTACTAAATGAAGCTAAGAATATCGTTCTCGAAGACTCTGACAATTTCGAATGGTTTAGTGCGTTCTTTGCAAATCATCTTACGATGTAATATGAACCAGTTCCGATGTTTAAGGCATCCTCATTCAATTATCAGCACCCTTGAAGTCTCCTTTAAACTAATTTGTGAGCAAATAATGCGTCTGAAATACTCGCTCTCTTCGTGGAAGAACGGTATTCTAAACTCGGTTATTAAGAGAGTGCCAAAATTCCCCCGATTGCTTAGCCATATATTCTCAGTTTATATTTTAAACGGATTCTTTCCTACTCATATAAGACATTTATTTTTCTTCCTGTCTTCAAGTCGCGATCAAGTTCGGAGTTATTAATTATCGAGGCGTTCAAAAAACACCGCCTTGAGCCAAACTTCTTGAAAAAATTATTTTAAATTAAATTCCTGACTTTTACCTAGAAAATAAGCTCTTAAGCGACTTTCAATATGGTTTTATACCTGAAAGATCATGCGAAGTGTGTCACTTAGCTTTTCTTAACCTCGTCATTTCCCTTCGTAATGAGCAGCAGCCAGTGGTTGTGATCTACTTTGACCTCAGCAAAGCCTTTGACAAGGTACTGCACTGACGTCTTCTGGTGAAACTGGACGCATTGGTTCCTACTTGTCTAACCACAGCCAGATGGTCGAAGTAGGTAATAGCTATTCGACGCTTCAGCCGATCACAAGTGACGTTTTTCAAGGCATGGTTCTAGGTCCCATCCTCTTCACTCTGAACACAAACGAAATTTTAACTTTACTCACAAATTCACAACATTTCTTGACGCTGACGATCTCAAGTTAAAATATGTGCGTGCTCACGTGCAGGTTGTAACGGCCAAACTTAGTCTAAGTGGATTTGATGGAATTGAACATCTGCGACGGAAAATATGCTTGCTGCGGAAAAGGTATGGCGATGCAATTTGTTTTTCTGGCACGCTCAACCTTGCCTAGTCCAAAGGGCAATGTCAAAGTTCATCTTCGGCTTGACAAAGTGAGCAGCAATTCGTTTGTGACCGACGCGAATGTCGGGATGCAAAAGGGACTGAAAATGGTTAAACACTACAGTACGGTTGGATAGTTGAACAACAGGTCGAGGCGTGCCTGTGCACCAGTCACATAAAATCGTACCTGGTGATACTGGAAGTGGTGCATCTCGAAGCTTTAGAGTATTAGATGTACACAGGTCAGCAATGGACTCATCTTTGAGTTGCAGGTCTGCAAGCTTCACCAGGTCGAATTTGGATGACAGGGTGTTGATGTCCGGTCTGGATAATGCAACAGCACCGACATTGTCGCTGCCTTGGACGTAGCTGATATCAGCAGAAATTTGCAAAATATAGTCTACGTGACGTACTTCTCTGGATGAGTATCTTTCTGTTTTGGCCTTGAGGGCATAAGTGAGAGGTTTGTGTTTGGTATGAACCCAAAAATCTCTTCCCTCTCAAAGGTGGTAAAAATGATGAATAGCCAGGTATCTTGCAAGGAGCTCGCGAGAGAAAGTACTATGGTGAGTCTGCGCTGGTTGTAGCTTTTGTGAAAAGGAAACCAATGGCTGCAACTGTTTATTCACCTGTTGATGCAAGAATGGTCAGAATCACCTGGGTAGAAGCATCAGATTTAAAATGGTGCAGCATGGTCGCATCAGCAATGGATTTATTGGCTGCCTCAAACGCTGTGTGAGCTCTCGGTGAATGCTCGATTAGCGTTGATTTCGACTTCAAAAGATCAGTCAAGAGAGCCAGTATCGCCACACAATTGGAGATAAAACGCTGGTAGTAATTGATAAGTGCTGTGGAACGTCGCAGCTGTGTAAGGGTCTTCGGATCTGGTAAAGAAAACATTTGGACCTTATTCGAAAGTTATGTGTTTCCATGCTGGTCGACGTGCCGACTGACGACATCAAGCGACGGAATGCCAAAAAGGCATTGGTCAAAGTTTAATTGCAAGCCATGTTGCTGGAGATCAAAAGCTTGGCACAATTGCGATGCTTGTTCAGCTGGCGAAGAACTTGCAACGATTATGTCGTCGATATAGAAAAACGTAAACGAAAGACCCGGCAAAACCTTATCAATAAAGCAATGGAAGGATTGGGCCATGTTACGCAAACCGAAAGGCATGCGGAAAAATCAAACAAGCCAGAGGCCGTTTTGATGGTGGTCTTTTGGATGTCTTTCTCAGCGACCTGTATCTGATGATATATTTTCACGCGACCTATCTGGGAGAAAGCGGTCTTTATAGGCAACATGTGAGAAAAATCCTGAATATGAGGTCTGGGATACCAATCGGGGATTGTTGCTCGGTTCAAGGCACGATAATCACCACATGGCCTCCAATCATCGGCCGATGTCTTGGGGATGTGCAGTGGAGAGGCCCGTGGGCTGGAGGAAGGGCGAATTATTCCCAAATTTAGCATGTGTCAGAACTCAATCTAGCTATCCTTAGCTTTTCTGGATGAAGCCTGCGTTGATGGGCGTGAAGGGGTTGCCCTGTGGTAATGATGTGATATTTGACTGTTTGTTGAAGTTGTTCGGTAAACTGACAAGGTTTAGAACGGGACTATAGTCCATCAAAATGTCAGCAAATTGCGAACATGAAATAGTCAAGTGCGTGACAACTGAAGTTTTAGGAAGACGGTACTCACAGTGAAAATTTTGGTTGCGGTATCAATGAGTTTTCAATACTTCAAACCGACTCTACGGCCAAAATGCGAAAGGAAATCATCTACAATAATGGGTGACATGACATCGGCTTGAATAAAGACCCATTGGAAACCCTGACTCAGGCCAAGTTCAAGAGTCAGAGACTGTTGTACGTATGTGTGGATTGCAGTGCTGTAAGCATTCTGTAATGAGAATTGCGAAGGCTTGAGGTGGTGATGCCTTGGAGGCAGAATTACACTAAGCTCAGCCCCGGTATCGACAAGGAAACGGAAACTGCTCGACATATCGGCGATAAAGAAGTGGCAACTGAGTCATGACCGACCATAAGCAGTCGTCGCTATTACTGGCTGGCGTTGTCGTTTAACTGTTGCGGCGGCTGTTGAAATGTGTACGTTGGAATACACTTGCGTTCTTTCAGACCGTTGGTACGATGGTACCAGCAAAGTGTCTGTGGCTGCAGTTTTCGTGATTGGGACCGTTGGCGTTGATTTTTTTGACGTCCTGTTGACTACAGATTGCTAACGGCAGAACACATGACGCTGAGCTGTGTGTATAAGAGGCGTACTGTATCCTTTAAGTCTTCATATTTAATGCTGCGCCCGCTATTTGGCGCTTGCGAAAGGCCTGATGATGGTGTGCCCCATCGATAGGTGAAACAACACAACGGCAACTCCACATATGTAGTGTCACGTTCTGGCTTTAGAGTGCCTCCATGAGTAGAAGTGCCAACATAATGAGCTCTTGGAGTGGAGACAGATTCTTTTGAAGACTAGAACATATGGCAGCGCTAGGGTAGCATTCCATGCATCGGCCTGCGTGAGTGGCTAGTTTCTTTAATGAGGTACCCGTGTCGAGCATAGCCAAAACATGCTGCATGGGCAGTGGAAGCTTATCAAGCCAGATCCCTGGGAAAATTACAT
The DNA here is from genome assembly GCA_017591395.1 of Schistocephalus solidus. NCBI lineage: Eukaryota > Metazoa > Platyhelminthes > Cestoda > Diphyllobothriidea > Diphyllobothriidae > Schistocephalus > Schistocephalus solidus. The sequence goes on along the minus strand of WEDG01001442.1, from coordinate 1,269 downwards.
CATCCATATGATGACCAGCAAGCAAAGAACGAATGTTTTTTTATTAGTTGGAAAGGCAGTTGGTCACCGAGTTCGACCTGCGTGAAAAGCTCACGCAGCATGCAGTTGACTGACTTTGCTGCACGATGAATTAAGGCGTCCTTCAACCGGGTGTCAAGCTCCTCAGCAGGAATCAGATCAATGAGACCCTCAACGTCAACTGCAACATCAAATGGAAGTGCTTACACTAGGTTTGAATAACGCGTGCGTTCACTGGTGATATGGCTTGTTGAGAAAACTGCCTTGATCTGCCTTAACCATACGCGGGGGTTGCTTGGCGTAAATGGGGCAATTTTAACGAGAAGGTATTAACATCAAGAGAGTCTGTGTTTATCTCGGTATCCGTCATAGTGAGTGATATGGTGCGTTATTATAGAAAAACGGGGTCAACACTTTTGTAGTGTGGACAAGGGTGAAATTTCTAAGAACTAAGGTGTACAAAAAGAAAAATAACGCTAAGAAGGGAATTGTGAGTCTAAACTACAAACGAAAAAAGGACGGTAAAAATGAGAGAACCCTGTAAGAATGCAGAATCACGCAAACGTAGCCTTCTAAGATAGCAAGTGTTGTTAAGGATAGTAATGAGCTATACACTAGATCCAGAAAGCTTTGCACCAAGGACGATGAGCAGAGTCAGGAGTTCAATTGAGATGCCGTCTGGTGGAATGCGATCGAGGAATGAAGATCGATCGTTTAAATTGACTGCAAATAATTGAGACTGATCAGCACAATTAAGTGAGCGCTGGTTGCATGCAGCAGCGAAAAAATGCGACGCCCCATTCACAAGTTGAAGTTCGCTGTGGTTATTGTTTAGCACATAGAAACAAGCATACATAAAGGTTCACAAGAACTAGAAATATAGAAACATAAAAATTGTACAAATGCCTACAATTATGTCATGCAGTCGTCATATTTAAGTCACTTTAAGTCACTTTATTTAGGGAAGTAGGCTTTCGCTCTTGAGCTTCCTATTCACATGCAAAAATGTCAATCGAATAAACGTTTACAGTAATAAATCTGACAAATGAAAATGTAGGGTCATCGATATGTGTGGGCCAGGCGCAAGCTGCCATTGCTGACACAATCTTCATTATATGCCTGTAAACCGGTATTAAATACAACTATTATTATTATTATTATTATTATTATTATTATTATTATATGAACAATAGTTTCTGAGCAAATGAGTATCAAGTTTGCATGTACATATGGCAAAAGTTTCTGAACGGA